>JAPMOQ010063483.1:21376-47990 GCA_026543055.1 Argiope trifasciata
TTCGTTCAAAATAATGTTCAACTTTTCGTCTGTCACATTAGACACAGTATCTGTATCTAATGTGACAGCCTAATAAATTAATGCACGGCCCTTAAATGCAAGGATTTCTTCAACTGGTTTTAAAAACTATGAAATTCCAAAATTGGCATTGAATTATCGATTATAATTCATGTTATAGAAAAACACATTGAATCGTTTACTTCTTTGTTGTCATATTGATTATTGTTAAACGAAAACTCCCCATTTCTGCCTCAGTTGTGTTATTTTTTGGGCTAAAACATTATTAATATTTTTAGATAATTTAATAATTATGGAATAGTCGAAAGATTATTCCATAATAAACATTTTACAGCGTTTTATTCAATGGTTCATTTGTAATAGCTTTTAGCAATCATCTTAAGACTTTTCCACCACACTATACATTAAATTTGAAATATCTTGAACATTAAAATAAAACAATATTACTGCTAGATTCATTAAATATATGCACCATACTCGATCGAAACTAAATAAACTTGATTCTTTGATCTGTATGTTATTTTATATATTTTTAAAGAATATCATCTTACGAGGTAATTATAGATGAAAATAATAAATTTGAAAACTATTATAATACGAAATTTACAAGACAAATGAGTAATTATTTTTTCTTTTCTTCCAAACAGAAACGTTTGAAGATGATGATGAAAATAATTGTTGTTGTTGCGCTAATTATCTTCAATTTTGATTCATGTGGATATGCATCGCTTAGGCAAAGAGACATCAGCAACATGAAGCAAGCCATAGAGTTCATGATGAAGGCAGACGAAGCGCTTAGGAAGTTGCATTCTGCATCAGCGTATGCAGAGTGGAAATGGAAAGTGAACCTCACTGATCACAACCGCGAAATAAAGGTATATTCAAGGGCTACAGAAGATGCAATTTTTCATTGCCAACTTATTTAAGTACTAGCTGAAATTCAATTATTTAGAGGCATTTATATAATTTTGGATTTGATAATGAGTTATTAGAACTGCTGTAATAATTCGAATGCATTTCAAATTATCCATGTTTACCAAAATTTAAAGCTATTTACTTTGCCTTTGATAATAAATAATTGGGATAGTTTTTATAATATTACTCACGAATGTACCGCAAATCAGCCATAATTTAAAGTCATTTCCGTTATTTTACTTTTGATAAGGAGTAATTGGAATAATAACCTAATATTGAGTAAAAGATCATTGCCTAATAATGAGTAATGAATAATAACCTAATAATGAGTAATTGGAATAAAAACCTTAAATTATTCAACCATATTACCCATAATTTAAAGCCATTTATGTTATTTTTTCTTTGAAAATGTGTAATTGGGATACTTCTCATAATTCTACAAATGAATGTTCCCCAAATTACTCAAATTTTCAATTACCCTGAATTTAAAGTCATTTACGTTATATTGTCTTTGATAGTAATTGGGATAATTCTTATAATTCTACAATCGCTTTCGACAAATATTCTTCAAATTGTCTATATTGGCTTGCAGGCTTTTATTAAATTTCACTTACTTTGTATTAAGATAGATTGTATTCCATGATTTTTCATTTACTTCCTAAGGCATGGAAAAATTTGTATTCCTTTATAATCTTCTATTCCTTTATAATCTTTTAAAAAAAGCAAAACTTAGTTTTGCAAATAGAGTGTAGGAATTAGAGTGGTTGCGTTGTGTTTATGCAAACCCGAAGGTTTTCTCACTCCAATCACTACGCATAGTTTTTAGAAAAATAAAATTTATTACGGACATTACAGGAACATAATAACATCACAAGCCACGAGCTGAGACTAACCACGTGCGACGCTGGCTAGGAACTGGAATGGTTACCGTTTCGCTTCAGTTCTGATAGGGGAAGAAGAATATCTTTAGCAATTCAAGCTACGATTAAAATTAAATATATGAGTGCGGTTTCCGGTTATGTCGCACTAGATCAGACCCATAGTTTACAAACAATAAATGGCATTCACTACAAGAGTAAGAATAAATAATTTTTTCTGATAAATCTTAATTACTGAATGATAGAACAAACAATGTAAATAAATAACATTTTATTACGAGTTAATTTTATTAAGAAATAGATTTTATTGCAAATCAGTAATTTCACACAATTACTTAAGAGTATTAAGAAGTTCAATGTATATTTCTAATTTATAACTAGATGGCAATTCAGAAACCAGAAAAGATGGCATACGCTAAAAACAATGTTATAAAAAACTAATTATTAATAAATATCAAAATAAAATAATTTTTTAAAATATTTGTTAAAAGTTAAAAATACTAAAAATTTCATTTACAACAATACTAGCGTTACGAAATATTTCAAGCAGTTACCACCATTCAGTTTCTTTACCATTAGTTTGATTTACCTGTGGATTCTTTACCATTACATTGTAAAGAAAATGCAAACAAATAAGTTGAAGAAAACGCTATTTGTTTTTCCATGCATTTGCTATTTCTTACACATTTGGTACACAAATGTGGCTTGAAAAAAATATTTTTCATTTGAAAACGAAAATACGATTTTTTTTTCAAAAAAAATTCTAAAGGTGCAACCGTGTAAAAATGTCCACGAAGGTCTAATTTTGTCCGTGAACGATTTTAAGTAAAGAAAAAAAAAATGTTATTTCGAATCGAGTATTGAACTAATAATATCTAGTGGTTGACGTCGATTACATTTTCTACCATGTTAACCCCAAACGTGGAATTTATATGTATAAAAAAGTTGAACGAAGGGTTTCTGTAACAACAGTAAAAGCTACAATTTGTTAATATTTCCATTCCAATTGCTAATTCTCAAAGGGTCGATAATGCATCAATTGATTTTGATTATATTTTGATTTTCTTTTTCTTTGCTTTTTTTAAATAGGAGAAAGTTTCCAGTGAAACAAGCAAACATTTGAAAAAAATATATGACGTGGCTCGAAGTTATCCTTGGGAGTCTTACAGAGAAAAAAATTACACTTTGTTCCGGTGGTTCGAGTTGGTGGCCAAGGGATTGGCAGAAGGCGGCTCTGGATTATATGTGAGTCCAAATAGCTGTGATTCCAAACAGGCAGTTCAAAAAATGAAGGTATCCGATTACGTTAACCACATTGGTTAACGTAGTCGGATACCTTAGTCATCGCTTTGAATTCATTAATTACATAAAAGAAAAGTCACTGCGTATTGTGAGGGTGTTTCTCAAAAACGACTTAAGGCACTTTTAGATGATAAGGGGGGGGGGATACTAGTAAAAGTATGTAGCAATTGAAATGAAGATGTAAACACTTTTGAAGTATAAACTGATACCTTTTATTTTATATCATTTCAGGTATCAATTTTTATTCTTCTGGATGTTTATTACTATCCGAGTTTGTCAGTTTATTATTAGACTAGCCGCCGTTGGGGACCAGCTGGTTCGCCATGAGTAATTCGTTCTAAAATTTTCAATTAAATCACATATTCATTAGCCGAAATTTAAGAAATAGTTAAAGTTAAAAGATTCAGTTATTAGTAGTAAAAGAGTCGGTAACTTTATTAGAAAAAACTTTTTAGAGTTTAATGCTCTAACAATTTATCGATTATGCTTCAAAAATATTAAAAATGTTTTTTTCGGTGATGTTGCCAAAATGTTAAATATGTTTTTTAAAGAAAGCGAAAAAGGGAAAAAATTATTGAATTAATGATACAGATATTACAAACGATTATAGAAATATGCCATTAAGTCGGGATTTTAATGCATATCCTGTCTAAATTCAACCAGGTTTACAGTAAATAAAGATAATTTATGGAATTAATGATATATATATTGCAAACGATCATAGAATCCATTGCCTTGCATTTATTTTTTTAGAAGATATCACATTTTATATTTATCTTATTTTATCCAGTCACGTGCTGAAAGTTGTATTTCTTTAGATTTGATTTGCGATGATAGTTGTTGTTTTTTTTATTTGAACTTCCGGCATTGTTTTATCTTATTTTATCCAGTCACGTGTCCAAAAAAACATGGTTAAAATATTTCTTTAAAAACTCGTTAAAAATAGAAGCTTGAGTTATACATTAAAACACTGATACCTTTCGAAAACTAATTTTTTTAATCTTTAAATTGATGTTCAAATTATGTTTGTCCGATAATATTTTCGGAAGTTATAGCGGAAAAACGTCGAAATTTCGCTTAAATTTTAACTAATTCAAATTCTAATTAAAGATTCGAAAAAAGGGCTCCGAGGTGCACATTCCCGACCTCCAAGGTATACATGTACCAAATTTGGTAGCTGTAGGCCCAACGGTCTGGCCTGTAGAGTGATAACACACATACACACACACACACACATTGAGCTTTATCATAAGTATAGATTACTCTAAATTATGAATTTGATTGCAACTCTAATTTTTTGAGAGCATTTTTATCAGCGACTCATGCTGTGACAATTCGCTTTTGTCATTTTTTTTTTTCCTTTTTCTGCATCTTAGTATTTAAAATTTTTAAATAATTATTAGAAATTCTAAAATATTTTTTTGCAAATAAAAATTTATTATGGTTTTAATTTTTTCGTATTTTTTATAATCCTGTAATTAAAAACCATGCATATTTTTCAGTCGTCAAAGGAAAAAATGGATGCTCCGTATTCAAAGATGACCCAAATATTTGGCAAAGTTAAAGTTTGCCCACCTAAAGGATCAAAAGGAGAATGTGTCAAAGGTATGCAACATTCTTCCGTTTTTTTTTTTTTTTTTGCTATGAAACTTCGTTTTAATTTTGAATTATTTTAAATTCATATATTTTTATATGTAATAAATGATAAAAGTAAAAGCAATAAAGTAATCTAAATGAACCAATAAACTTTTTTTTAAAAATATGGTATTTTTTTTCATTGGCAAAAATTGAATTAAATTTGGAAAATAGAGCTCTAATTTAATCTAACATAATTAATTTATCTTTTTCAGCTAGAGAATTTTAATCGTCATCGTTGCACACAGCAATGTCAACTGCAGGTGAAAGAGATTTTCCACAAACCGCATAAACAATATGCAGTTTACCGATTTTATGAGATTTCATAATTTTATGAAAACAACAAAGTTCTCAGAAAGAAAGCGACTGCGAAAAGTCATCACATGATGTTTAGAATTTCTGAAATAAGTCATACGGGAATAATCAGATATTTAAAACATTCCGTTTGTTAGCCTTCCCTAGATATGACTGCTATCAAGTGTTTGTATTCTAATATATAAGGAATTGAATATATCGAATCTTAGCTTTAAAATAATAAAAAAAAAACATATATCACTTTTAAGCAGCGTTCCTACGAGGCCAACTTCTGCTCGCAATGGAAGGTCATGTCTAGTTCAGGAAGATCACGTGCTCTCAATGGGACAATGATAAAGTGTTGTCTCATCTGGATAATTATATATTGTTTTTATCTCCGTATCTATCTAAATGGTATTTTTCATCTTTGCTTAAAATTTTTCAGTTTTCAATTTTTATTTGAACGCTATGAAAAGTTCAGTTAATTTTCATCAAATTTTTAACTAAAATTATAGGTAATCTGCAGAATTTTCTTCGTTGTAAATAAAAATGAAATGATTCTAACGGCATTTTTTAAAATTTTCTTCAAAAATGCGTTAAAATAAAATGCAGTTCAAAGTATTTGCAGTTCTGAAATACAATTATATATACAATTTACACTTGGAAAATTATAAATGTTTTCTACATGTTCTATCGAAGTGAAAACCGCACTGTTGAGACTCATTAATATAAACATTTGCTGTTCTTTCAAATCGTCGAAGGTTAAGCAGCGTTCACACTAGACCAGCTGTTGTGCGCAATGGAAGCCCACGCCTACCTCAAGGTCATGTGATCAAAATGGTGCAATGGGATATGATTATAGGGGAACTATTTGCCACTGTCTTATTGTCCAATCACATGATCTTCTTGAAGTAGGCGTGGCCTTCCATCATTCGCAATGGTTGTCCTCGTCTGAACTCTGTATTATTTCACTTTTCTTATTATAAAATTATTAGGACGAAATAAATAAGGTTGCATCCAATACTGTTATATGTTAATGTTACATTACACTGTTTATTCTCGGATTTGTAAATACTCCACATTTTCGAGCATGCTTTTTCATTTAATTAAAAAGGGGTACCGGAGGAAAGGGGAAATATTTGCATTTAGCAATAGAATGAATTCAGATTATTCTCGGAATCAGAAGGAATCTATTATTCTGCGTATCACATTTTAGCGAAGTGCAGTCGTCAGAAAGTATTAGCTCCAGCATCCCGAGAGATAATTTGATAGTAGATAATCCAATTGCTATTTTAATATTAATCATCCTTGAAATTATCCGGATATTTTAAAAACATAGAAATTAAGGAAAAAAAATGTTTTTATTTTTTAAACACATGCAAAGTGTTACATAAATCTCATTTTCACTTTGAAATTAGAGTTCCTAAATTTTAAGCTGTAAAATTAGGGCAACAGTCATAAATCTGAATTGTCAAACTAAGGCATCTTAGGTTTCTGAGATATTTTTTAACTATTTTTTACAGTTCAAAACTCCGAAACTTTTTTCCGGGATTCATTTTGACTTAGTTTGGTTCAAAAGGTTCGATAAACTACAAAGTAAAAGCTTGCTAGAGAAGGCAAATCTAGCAGGATTATTTAGTTTCGTTATATTGAAGTCCCGTTTTAAAGCAACATTAGGGACACTATTTTGGGACGAACCTCGCCATTTTGAACCACGGTAAGATGACGAGGACCCTGAGCTGGAAGACCCCCTCCCCAAGCCACACTACACCAGCCGGAGGACGTTTGACCCGACAGATTTAACGTGGAAGAAACCACCCTTACACAACGGTGGAATCGAGTCTCGAACCTGAAACCCTCCGGTTCCGAAGCCGACATCTTACCACTAGGCCTCTGAGGCCCCATTTCGCAAGATGGTTAGATGGAGCCGCAATATATTAAACTATCCTATATCCCATAAACTATATATTACTATACTATAATACAGATGCAAAAGTTGTAGGTAAGACTTGAATGTGATTTGAAAGCTTTCTCTATTATCCAGGTCATTTAAGTTATTCAATATTTGCGGATATTATAATTATAAACTTTAGGATTTTGTCTGTTTCTCTGTTGGCGATATTGCAGTCTCAAAATTTCATCTCCTGTGTTAATATTTTGACAAAAAATTATACAGATTAATGATTAGAAATAATATACATATTAAATTCCTATTTTAGATGTTGAAAAGGTATTTGAAACTACCAGAGATCCAAAGATACTAAAACATTTCTGGCTGGAATTCAGAAAACAAACTGGAGAAAAGTATAAGGATCTTTTTTTGGAAGCCGTAAAAGAGGATAACTTAGACGCAAAAGATTTAGGTAAGACTTGAATGTTATTTGAAAGAATCTCTATTATGTAACTTTGTTTACAGAGTTGTTACGGAAAAAGCCCAAAGTTCGGCCAGTTCCCGAATTGGCAGGCCAAATCGCGAAACAGCCAATATTGCCTCACAATGACCGGGCAATGTCCTATTTTTCCTTGATTTCGGGGTTTGTTCGGCCATTTCGTTAAATGGCATGGGGTGATCGGTCAAAGTCAGAAGAAAAAGGGCATGAGCAAATGTTGGGTGTTTGTATACCATAATGTTAACGATAATCACTTTATGGCTGCCACAGAGGAGTTTCCCGACGAATCCACAACCCTTAAGGCCTTATCACACGGCAAAATATCGTCGGCACTTTCCGTCAGCAAACGACCATGAAAGTAACGTCACTTGTGTGACGTCACTTCAAAGTTTCACATGATTGGTTGAATTTCGTTTGCGGACAATATTTCCGACGGCATTTTCTAGCTGATTGGAAAATTTGTCGATAATGAAACTTGCTTGACCGGTTTTTGAGGGTAGAAACGGAAAAGTGCTGACAAAATTTCACCGTGTGATGAGGCCTTTAGGCGCCTAGGATCGTCCTTCGAAACAAAGACCAAGGAGGTACGGTGGCCCTAGGTGGGCAGTAGTCTTAAGAACGAAGTTTTATTGAGTAAGGATCTCACAGTACCAGAAACCTCTTGGTCTCTCATGAAAATTCCTTCTCCCTTGGAGAAAACAAACAAACAAAAAGATAATCACATTATCTACTGAATTATTTTATTGCAGAAAATTATCAGTATCATCACTTGTTACATCAAGATGGACTTTAATGACATTTCGAATTGCACAGAAGTCTTTTTTTTACATCTGCAGAGTATTGTTGAGCACTTGCTAGTGTTACTGCGGGTGCATGTCGTCATCACACTGGAATCGACAACTGCGCCCCCTACCTAACAGTCTTGCTTCAGCACATCGAACATCGGACAGGGGGTTCCGGGCACTTCGAGAAGTGGCAGGCCAATGTCGCATATACGCTATTCATTTCCAGTACATTGGACATTGGCCACACGCCCCGGCCAATGTGTGATTTGGCCAGCCAATTCGGAAACTGGCCGAATTTCCGGCTTTGGTCGTAAAAGAGTGTTATTTTTAGAGTATAAATTAACCTTAACTAGAGACTAATTTCCATTCAGTCAGAGACATAGTTTCAAAATGATCTCATTGTTTTTTTTTTCCTTTTGCCGTTTGTTAACAGCACTAAAATTTATTTTGGAATCCAACACATTTTGAAAATCATGTAATTACCAAAATTATTTAAAATATTAATACTAAAAATGTTATCATATTAAATGTTGTGAAAATGTT
Organism: Argiope trifasciata; assembly: GCA_026543055.1. Lineage (NCBI taxonomy): Eukaryota > Metazoa > Arthropoda > Arachnida > Araneae > Araneidae > Argiope > Argiope trifasciata. Next base: position 30,137 of record JAPMOQ010063483.1, read on the forward strand.
ATAAGAAAAACAGATAATCTTTTAAAGAGTATTTACTTCGCTTAGATTACAATAATGTTAATAATTATTTGAATTTCACAAAAAAATGAATAAAATATTTTAAAACCTTATTTTAAGAACATTTCTTTATTGTTTTTGCATTATTCAAATTAAAAGTAGTTTCAGAGATGTGAAGTCAATGACTCCATAAATAACAAAACAAACTTTGAAAAAAAATAACTTGGTTATATGCACGTGTTCATATTTTGACTATTGTCAACATATTGCTAAAAAAAACTTGAAAGTAGTGCTGAGGAGATAGTTGCATTCAGAGAGAAAATACCACGTGATAATCCGAGCTAATGAGCAACCCGAAGTCACTTCAATTTCCGTCTCCACTTTCAAGTTAAAGCAAATTTTTTGGAATCAAATTTTAAATAATAAAATTTAAAATTTTTAAATATTTCTAGATAAGAAAAGGGAATGAGTAAGAAATTTTATGTACGGTTTCATTTCTCTCATGTACAGAGATTTCATCTAAGTTTTGACAAATACTTTTTTCATTCTTGAATTATCTTAGAATCAATATTTTTTTTAATTAATTTTTAATGATTTCGACAATGAATTAAAATTTAAAATTTAAATTAACATAATAATTTACATTATTTTTTATGCTCTATCGATTTTTTTTAAACTTTCAAAGAACCTTTTTTTTCTATAAACGAGCAATATGTCAGATGTACAGACAGATCTTTGCGCAATATTGCTATTATGTATATCACTAATTAAATAATGATCTTAACTGAAGCAAAAATTCTGGCTTAAGTTTTATGTAGACTGCAATAGAGGCTGTTTTTGGATGCTGGTTGGTTGGTTGGTTGTATTGAATTTTTTGTTTCCCAAAAGCCATGTTTGGTCATGTTGCACCAAGCCAACGGTAAGGAAATAAACCAGACCATAAAATCATACCAAATAAAAACAAAGCATAGAAGTTTTTTGGAAGAGCAGAAGACTTATGCACTGCTAAAAAAATTAAGGAATCGTTACTTTTTTGATAAAATATATGTCATAGTCTTCTTTTTTACATTCACTTAGAATGAATGTTTCTTTGTCTCACAAACGTAAGACAGAAGGACACTTGACTAATAAATTTATCTTATTGAGTTCAATGGATAAACAGATTTTATCGCAAAAAATTGGGAAACTTCTACCACTTCAATGCGATATAACTATCAGCTTTAATATTGAGCAACGCAATGAATAATACTTACATTATCTAAGATTCACCACCTTGATAACAATCTTAGGATGATAGGTTTGTATAACAAATATCTTGATATGATCTTTGAAAATTTCTTGTCCTTCTTAAATTTTGCAACATGAATTAGATATATCAAAGATAGTTGTCCCTTTTGTGATTTAGTCTTTCCTGTAGCTTCACTGTACATAAATCAATTGATATTAATAAATTATGGCATTGAGATCTTGCCTGAAATCATCCTAATAAAACTATTATAGTAAACTTAAGGTATCCGACTACGATCGAAGAAATGTTTTTAAAAAATTGGATTTTAAAAAAAATATTTATTGTTTTTAGATGTTTTGTGAATAATAAACACTATAAATAACAAAAACAATTATTTGAAAAAATATATATTTTCAGGAATGGGAAAATTTGTAGTAAATTGTAATGAAATTTAACCAAAACGGTTTACACTCTACACAAAATTGTAGTGTAGAAATCCAATTTTTCTTAGCACACGAGTCATAGAATACAATGATGAATGAAATGAACCAAAATCTAAGAAAGATGTTGAGATGCAAAGAAGTATGGTTAAAAATATGCGTATATATGCATTTGTTCCATAAATTTACAGCTTAATTTTTCTAAAACCACCTTAAGTGAGAAAGTTTTTCACCAACAATAATTTTTTGGTTCATTTCGTTGCCTATATCATTTAAAACATACGATGAAGCTTTTGTGCAAATACCTCTTTTAGTTTTCTGGAAATCAAGTTTAATGGTAGAAAAATTTTATGAAAATTAAAGTTATGAGAAAATGGAAGCTAAAAACAAATTTCGGTTGAAAAATATGTGACACTTGATGATAGGTCAGGCCTTTCTTTTTCTGTAAAATATAAACTATTTTGGGATGAGAAATGTCTGAGCTACAAGATTTAATAAGGATTTTAAAAATTCGCCAATGTAGTCGATAACCGTAGTCGGATACCTTAAGTCTGAGTAAGCACGAAGAGATATGTGAATTCTACGTTAATCACAATCAGTTCGCAATCTGCCTTCAATTTTCTCAAATTATGAAAACTACATTCTTTGACATCATTGATAAATATAAATAAACGAATTCCAAATAATTTTATAAAATTTGTATCAGTTTTTTACACACCTTATGTTAATCACATTTGCAATTCTTTTTGATATATTCACTATATAATAATCATTTATTTTTGTGGAACATATCAGATTTCTGATAAAAATGTTTGTGAAAGAAACCTTTATATAATATTTTTGTGTGAATTTGCTTCCTAACTTTTTAACTTCTTTTTAAATATCTTTAATTTTTCAAACTGTTAGTATTTTATGAATTATATATGAGTTTAAAAAAACACGCCATAAAAGGAAGATAAATAGCTTAAATGATAATTTTTAGGAAGTCAGATTTAAAAAGTTCGAATTACGTTTTCATTCATTTTAATATATGGTTATGAAAATAATTTCTTCCAGAAATTTTGGAACTTATTACACCATTGAAATAGGAATAACAGATCCTATTATTAATAGCAATCTTTAAACATATTAAGGTATCCGACTACGTTAAAAACACTGTTTATCAAACACATTGGTGAATATTTTTTAATTGTTCTTACTTGTAGTTGAGATTTTCTTCTTTCTAAAACAGTTTATCTTTTCTAGGAAAAGGAAGGCCTCACCTATCATCCACGGTCACATGTTTTTCAGATTAAATGTGTCTTTCATTTCAATTTCCTCAAAACTTTAATTTTCATAAAACTTTTCCACCGTTAACATACCTCAAAAACTAATAGAGATATTTGCATAAAAATTTCAGTGAATGTTTTAACTATGAGAAATGAAATGAATTCAAAAGTTTTATAGTTGATGAAACACTTCTTCATTTATAGGCATTTTTAGCAGAATGAATTTGTGAAGTTATGGAAGAAATGCATATATATGTGTATTTTTATCCATAACTTTTTTGCATCTCAAACTTTTTCGTAGAATTTGGTTCATTCCATTCATCATTATATTCTATAACTTGTGTACAAAGAAAAATAGGATTGCTGCATTGCCATTTTATGTAGAGTGTTAACCGTTTTGGTTCAATTTCATTAAAACTTACTACACATTTTTCTATTTTTCAAAATGTATTACATTTTCAAATAATTTTGCTGTATTTTGTATTATGATTGGCAATACATCTAAAAACCACAGTTTTAAATAGTTTTTTAAAACTCCAATTTTTCAAAACTTTTCCTTCACTTGTAGTCGGATGCCTTAAAGAAGAAAATACATTTTTAACAAAATGTTTATCCGATTTTCATGCTGAATATGTCGCAATACAGCTTATTTTTGACTGAATTGCTCTAAGAATTGATGCTTTTTACAGGCTACAAAAACAGGGCGCAGTTTAACACAGCTGTGTATGAAGATAAAGATTTCCTGAAAAATATGGCCGAAGAAATGAAGAAAATTCAACCCTTATATAAGCAAATACACGCATATGTAAGGAAGAAATTAAGAGCGCATTATAAAAGTGAAAATATACAAAAAGATGGACCTATTCCAGCTCATCTTCTTGGTACGTTTTTCTATCGGTTATATGACAATATTTATACAAACATTATAATTAATTAATTAATTTCATTTTTTTATTTTTTTATTTTTACCAGATTTGATTGACATTTTGATTTGTTTTACATTCTGAGTTCATTAATTTAAAAAAATCATATTTAAAAATATTTTAAATTTTTTAAAAAGAATAATTTTGTTTGCTTACATTTTGAATGAAGGCGTTTTAGATAAGTTACATGAAAATGAATTGTGGTCGAGTTAAAATAATAAATACAATTCTTAGACTATTAAAATAGACTTTAGAAGACTAGAAATTAGTCATAAAATTGAAGGTTTAACAATGTTTTAAAAAATTGTAATAAATATACCTATAAACAAACATAAAAAAAGTTTAATGTAGCTTCTTAATTCCTTATTTTGAAAATATTAAAATTTTGCATCAATTATAAGAACGAATTGTCGGAAGAGAGTATTTTTCAAATCTAGAGTATATTAATTTGAAATACAGTGGTGTAAGGACTGTAACATCTAATTCATTCTAAGAGAATTATGTTATTTTTTACAAGAAAAAAATATTTATATTTTTCACCATATTTTTATTTAATTTTTCGTCTAGGGGATTTATATGCTCAACAATGGAGTAATATCTTTAATATTGTGAAGCCATATCCAGGTTATACTGGACGTCCTAATGTAACCAAAGCTATGTACAAGAAGGTAATATTTATCTGTCTACAGAGTTTAAGAATTTTATTCTAAAAGCAAAATTTATTATTAAAAATTTTCCCTTTTATTCTGTAAAGGTTTATGAACTTGCTTTTTGTGTTTCAATCTATTTAATAGTCCTATAAGAGAATTCGCTTTCATCTAAAAGAAAAATTTCATTACAAATCTCTCTTTTATCTAATACTATAATACGAGGAATGGTTGCCAAGTCGAAAATCGCCCCAGAATTAATAAACTCCGGTAAACTTGGGGGTCTGGGGTTTTTGGCCACGAGGAATCGATTGGCGCCGGTTTTGAAGCGCTACGGTCGAGCAATTCGGAGTTACAGATAGGATATTTTCAAACTTTATTAGTTCGCCATAATGGCTATAGATGGCAGCATTTAAAATTTTCTTTGTTTCTTCTTCTGTTTAGAATAGTTTACAATGGTGCACTTTAACCCGTTATCTTTTCACCAATGGTTTCACAAATTTTCTTATGGCATGCATTGTTTTGATAAATCACAATTGAAAATTTAAATCTTCGAGTTAGCTTTGATACCTGTTTTCTCCGAGCGGAGCTCGGTCACCCGCTGGTTGTAGTAATTTGAAAATCTTTATCTATTTTTTGGAAAAGAGAAAAAAATAATAATAACTCTGCATCTTTTTAAGGACGTCTTCGTATTAATTGTTACATTGCAGACTTAATCTGAAATAAGAACTAAGGATATTATAGACTAACTACACCAACAAAAATCTGGCCTACAAAAAAAAACATAAATAACTGGATCGCCGCTACACTAACGGGAGCTGTGGTTGAGTCCGAAGGACCACCACTGACCATGGTACAACCCTTTCAAAGGAAATACGCCCCGTCATCGATGGGAGGTAGCCAACTCCTACCTTTTCGTATACCCACAAGAGTGGTGAGAACAAACTACAGTGCCAAAAGATTCTCGCTTTCAATTGCGAGGTACCTGCACACTTGCACATAAAAGAGAATAAAATCTCATTTACGAGAGGCAACGTAGTATTTCAAAATTGGAAAATAGAAGTTTAGATATTTCTGCTACATAATATTTCTTTCAAGTTTTGACTAAGTTTTTTTATTCATTGATTCAAATGGTTTTTATAAAGAAGAGAAGAGAAAAAAAAGTAATTAATCACCAAAAGTATGTATGAAGGAGAAATGTATAATAGTTTCTGAAATATAGCAGAAAGATCATAAAACTCATTGAACATTAGAAGCGAGAATTTTCAAAATCTTATAACTCCCTCTCTTATCACTTATCATCAGAATTCCATAACATTTCTTAGAGAGGCTGATTTCGTTACGACAAATGGTAAAAAAAATCAGTCAAAATTTATATTCGTTAATGAAAAATTTCGGGCAAGTAATTATTTAATTTGGTTAATCAGTTTGTCTATTTCAATAAACTTGTTTCATTTATCCACTCCCATCAACGCCATTTTGTGAAGATACGGTTATAAATAACAAAGTTGCAATGATGTTGCATTTTTGTTGTTGTTATCATTGATGGCTGTCCAAAAATGGTTACTTTTTGACATTATAGACTTAAATATTCTGAAATTTTTCATATCAGTAAGTTAAGTTCTCTATGTCTTCTTCGAAGAATGTTTACATCAACGATATGAAATGGGCTTTAACAATATTTTGATTCTCACCGGTCAGGAAACTTTAACTTTCTACTGAGTTTTTCCACTTCAGGGTGAGAGTAAAAATTTCACAATTCTAAGCCATGTTTCCGGTGAAGAAAAAAATTGATGCAAAAATAAAGAGCTTGCCCAACGAATCGATCTCGCGGTTTGAAGGAAACTATGGTTTGTGGAGTCAGAGGCAACTAGCTGAACTATTAGTATGCCAAAATTGTGACTTTGGAAATGGGATGTTTAAATGTTTTATGTTCTCCAATATATCTGTAAGTGTGAGGCAATATTCGAGATGAAATCTTTGAGAAACGTTTGAAAATAGTTATATTTTTGAATACTTACATAAAAGAGATTTAAAAAAGCATTTATGAAACCAAAATATACTAGTTAAATGGAGCAAAAGATTTTAAAAAATTAGAAAAAAATGACTTTTTTATTAAAAAGAGGTATAAAGCAAAAAAAAAAAATATGGCTTAATTGTTTATAAAATGGTTTATTTAAAATTTTGCGGACATCTTAAGAAATAGTTCATCTAATTGCTTAAGGGATAAATCAGCAGTATTAATATTATCTATTTTTTAAATATTGATGCTCGGCTGATAAAAAGGACGAAATGTTTTTTTTTAAATTGTGAAGTACTAAAACAATTATAATATTTGAAAGCTATTGCTCTTCTACCCAATAATTTATTTGTTAGTGAAGATTGTTGCAAAATAAAACAAAACAGTAAATCAAGTCCGGTCAAATATATTTTATTTATTGCTCGAGATTGATAGCTACAACAGTATTATACACATAATCTTTAAAGGTTTAATTTAAATGAAAATACAGTTGTCAAAAATCACGTGCGAATTTTCAACGATAATTCACATGTCAGACTTTCCTACGCCAGTTGGGGTAACCCAAATGCAGATGAGAAATTTTTTATTTCGCTTATTCTGCTTTCATTTAATTTAAAAGTACTTTAGAATGAATTCGAAAGATAGATTCATTAACAGCATTTGATTTTAAATTCATCAAACACAAAGAAAATAAATAGAATCGTTTAAAATAATCTTCTGAAATTCTGCTAACCCTAATCTCAATTTTGTTGGAGAAAAAAAACTGGAGCCTTACTCATCTTTGGCGGGATTTGACCTCAGCTTTTTGGCATGAAAGTTAGTTTTTAATTAATAAAAAATAAACCACTCAATTAGCCGGAATAAAAAGCAGCCTATGTTCCATTCCAGACTATAACCTATCTTTGTGATAAATGTCATCCAATTCTATTCAGCCATTCTGGCATGATTGAGGTACAAACATCCATCCATTCAAACTTTCACATTTATAATATTAGTATAGATAGGGCACGAGATTTTTTTAAAGTTAGAAAAAAATTCAAAAAGGCAGACAGATAACTCAAATACAATGACTTAGTTGGAAATGTGCAAATTAGACATCACTGAGGACACCAACACTATCTTTTGCAATAAGTTTCTTTCCTTCCTTGCAGAAATTAGCACCGATCGATATGTTCATCATAGCTGAGAAATTTTTTACATCAATCGGTCTGAAAGCAATGACCCCCCGGTTTTGGCAGTTTTCTATGATAGAGAGACCTGAGGGAGTTGAAGCAGATTGCCACGGTGCATCTTATGACTTCTACGAGAAAGAAGACTACAGGTTAGTGAAATGTAATATGTTCCGTTTAATTAAAGAATTGTTTTAAGATGCAATTAAACATACACTTAATTATAATCAAAACTGTCTCACACGGTGAAAATTTTCTTATCTTTACGAGATAAGGGAGCCATGAATAAAAATATTATGATTACCATGTATAAATATGTTACGATAGATATGACACGAATCAGTAATATTATTTTGCTGTACAGTTCGTCCCGCAATTCTGAAAAGACATTTACAGACATTTACATTATTCTAAATGTGGGCTAAATCAATGGTTCCTATTCGATGATTTCACAAAAGTGAAGGTTCCTGAAAGTACAGGAATTATTGCGATAGCCTGTTATTTCTCACAGGCTATTGGAATCAAGATTTGGAGATTTCACACTACCCTGAGTATGGAAAACACATTTAAAAAAAATGTCTTTCTGTCTGCCTGTGAGAAAGATAACACAAAAACAATTTGAACAAGATGATTGAAATTTGGTATACGGTCTTGCGTTATACCAAATTTCTAAATTTCGATGGAATGTTGAGTAAAATCTATTCAGACAAAGCTCATCTTTTCAAATTTGAATAAACACAGTTGATTGATTAGTTTTTTAATTTGGGTTTTTTGGCACAAGGGCCATTCTTGGCCATACTGCGCCATTCTTATGGTAAAAAGTAAAACATTTCTAATGTTTGAAGGTTCGTTTTAAACTATATTTTCATGTAAAAATTGATGTAAAACAGACGAAGACAAAAAAGTTAAATTCTTTGAATTAAAAAATAAGCAAGATGGAAAGGGTTTAAGTTAAATGTATGGTAAAAGGTGTTTAGCAAGTAAAAATTTTAAGATATTTGGATGATAGTTCTTTCTCAGCAGTTCTGGAAGAGTTACACTTGATGAGTCAAAAAAATGGTGGCGATGGGAGTCAAAAGCTGGGCATTTGATCAAAATAGGACTATCTGTCAATTTGGTGTGGCATGAAGAAAACATGGGTGCTCTTTCTCCGAATAATAATGAATAAAGATAACTACCAAAACGAAGAGAGCTAGATAAATAAGATTTCGTGTATAAATTTAACATCTATAGTTTAAACATCCGGCAAATTTTGAGCCTAATCTTTCAACGGTTCAACTGTCTGTCGATATTACTCTCCGAAATAAATAAACAAGATAATTCAAAAACGTACGAACTTAAATGTATTAAATTCGGTAATAAAATCTGTAATTACAAGTGCAGTGTTGCATCAGATTGGCATTTCAATCTGTTGAGGAAAAAAGTCTAAAACACAAATTCAATTTTCGGATTCACTTAATCATATTCCAAGGATTAATCGCCAAAAAAACTCGCCAAGGATGCTAAGATAGATTCTGTAAAAATGTTAAGTTCCCGCCAAGCGTTAATATTTCGCATTTATTGTACCTCAGTATCATGTAAGGCATTCTCAAGCATGGCAAATTTATCGGAGAGTATGCGAGAAAGTTTTGAGGATAGAACTTCGATGGTTTATATAAATTTTTTATGCCATATGCCTTTATGAAATTCTAATTCTTTTTACTATATTATCAATTTCATAGACTTTTCGTCATTGCTTCACAAAGTATGTTCATTGTAATTCATTTTTTCAGGATGGGAGTTTGCGCCAAAGTGAGTGCATTTGATCTGGACGTTATCCATCATGAAATGGGTCATATCGAATATTTCATGCATTATAGTCATCTACCTTTTCTATTCCGCAGTTCTGCGAATCCAGGTAATTTTCTCATTTAAAGCAGAGATCAAATAAATGTTATTTCATGTATCTACAAATCTATTCTTCATTAGTTGAGAAATTTATTAATCTTCAAGTTCATAGTTTCCAGATTCTTTCAAACAGTAAATTAACTTTAGAAGCTCAAACTATCTTGGATTTCCTATATCATTATGAAAACAGGATTTGCCAAAGTGAACAATAATTTAATCCTAGTTTGTTAAAAGCGGACAGTATCTAGTGATACTGTTAAAAAGTGGACTGTATCTAATGATACTGTTAAAAAGAGGATTGTATCTAGTGATACTGCTAAAAGTGGACAGTATCTAGTGATACTGTTAAAAGTGGACTGTGTCTAGTGATACTGTTAAAAAGTGTACAGTATCTAGTGATATAGTTAAACGTTGACAGTATCTAGTGATATTGTTAAAAGTGGATGGTATCTAGTGATATAGTTAAACGTTGACAGCATCTATTGATATAGTTAAACGTTGACAGTATCTAGTGGTACTGTTAAAAGTGGATAGTATCTAGTGGTATAGTTAAACGTTGACAGTATCTAGTGATACTGTTACAAGTGGACAGTATCTAGGAAGTACAAGGAAAAAAATGCAAAAATTACTCTATCTGGCTTTAAACTTCTTTTTTTTCAGATCATGGGTTCTATCTTAGACTGAGTCATTATATATATATTTATTTTTTCATTTATTTACTTTTTTATACTTTTTTATTTATATATTTCTCTTTTATTATTTATATATTCCATTTATTTTTCTGTTTTCTAAATTTAAATTGCCTGTCATCGGTAAATTTTTTATTTTCAAATTATGTTTTAACAATACTGTTGGAATATTATGGAAGCTCTTCTGATGATTGCAGATGTGTTAATTAATTTAATCATGATATATTTGCTATTATTTATTTAAAATATATACACACACATATATAAATATTAATTTTTGTAAGTTTTTATTGTGTTTTACTATCCTCTGTTTTAGTGATATATGTTGTAAACTCAAAGCTAGAATACGCTAGAATTTTTTTAAAAAAATTACAACACAATTGTTAACATTAAATAATTTTTAACAATATTCAAATGTTCGGTTCATTTCTATTACAAAATGAAAATAAATTTTAAAATATTGGTAATATTTTATGTTACAGAATAATAATTTATTTACTATAACATAATAATTTCGTGAGTTTTTAAAGGAGGATTTAAGAAACTTTAACTCCTCATTCAAAGGCGGAGTTAAGATCTCTTATTAAGTGTTTTAAAAGGTTTTCTTTAAGTGCATAGTGCATCTGTTGAATATAAACGTGTAGGGTTAAATACATTGAAAAGATTGTTTTGTTGCGTGTTAAAGAGAAATTGTCATTTTCCGTATCGACTGAAGTTTTAAGAGTCCAAAAATTGATGTTATGCTTTTTTAAAGAAAGCGAAAAAGGGAAAAAATTATTGAATTAATGATACAGATATTCAAGCGATTATCGAAATATGCCATTAGGTCGGGATTTCAATGATAGTTGTGTTTTTTTTTTTTAAATTTGAACTTTCGTCATTCTTTTCTTTTATTTTATCCGGTCACATGGTTAAAATGTTTCTTTAAAAATTCGTTAAAAATAAAAGCTTAAGTTATACATTAAAAAACTGATACCATTAGAAAGTTAATTTATTAATTTTTAAATTGATGTAAAAATCATGTTTGTGCGATAATATTTTCGGAAGTTATAGCGGAAAAACGTCGAAATATAGCTTAAATTTTAATTAATTCAAATTCTAATTAAAAATTCTAAAAAAAGGGCTCAGAGGTGCACATTCCCAACCTCCAAGGTATACATGTACTAAATTTGGTAGCTGTAGGTCAAACGGTCTGACCTGTAGAGCGCCAACACACACACACACACATTGAGCTTTATTATAAATATAGATTATTATCAATTGCAATTTTACATGCATTAATAGTACACTAATTTTAATTCTTCAAAAACATTTTCCTTTTGCGATGAAGATAGATTTCAAAATACTTATTTATACTTGGAAACGTAAATGTGGTCATTAAACTAACAATTATAAATTATAACAATTTTTAGATAGTTTAAATTGTCAAAATTTTTTCATAAATTTATAAACACAATTCAACGTTTTATTTTTTAATTTTATTTTGTAGGATTTCATGAAGCCATAGGCGAAGCTATACTACTGTCTTCCAGAACACCTACTTATTTATCAAAAATTGGCCTCCTGAAAAAGAACAAAGTTCGAAAAAGATACGGTAAGTTACTCCATAATAAAATAACCACACTGTTTTTATGATACATTTATAACAAGTATAGTCTTTATATTGAAAATCAAGAGACAAATATAGCTGTGAATAAATCCCTTTTCCCCTGTAGCTTCCAAGAGACATTTCTGTTACATTTTCACTTAACAAATTGAAAAGTATACCGATTGCACATCATGATATTACCAATTAAAAAATTACAAGTAAAAATCATACTATAAACTTTGTTCAAGACTTACTATAGAATTTTAAAGTCATTAAGCTAATTTGTTTTATCATCTAGTGCGACCCAAAAATTCCAAATACATCACAGAAATAAAATAAAGTGTGTTGTTTACACAAAAACAATATTTCAACTAAATTTACCACTTGACATGCGAATTTACTTACCTTTCTAATTAAATTACGAGTTTAATAGCTTCCTAACTGGAATATTTGCTATTATTTTAATTCCTTTAATAATAATACGATTCAAAAAAGTTTTTTTCATTTTAAATTATTTAAAACTTATTTACATTGCAGATTAAAAATTAAAAATTCAATAACCCGATGCGCGTTTCAAACACGTCATTGTATGCGATGTGGTTAAGGGGATTTGATACCCTAAAATCAATAAAAATGGCAATTTTTAAATTTTGTGTGTGAAATTATATCTCAATTATGGGAAAATTTCAAAAGGATCACATAAATACTTTATGAGATACGAATTCATTTTAATAGACGAGATAGCAAGATCCTCATGGTTTCAAGCCAAAATCAAACATATAGTTTAAAAAATATTGAATAGAAAAAGTTTTAAATAGAGAAGTAAACTAAAAAAACGATTTTTTTTTTCTAAAATAAATAAATGAATAACTTTTTTTGAGAAAAAATATTTTCCCCTTGAAACGAATTTAGATATCCAAAATCGGACACCTAATTCCGTCAATTAATCATTAGAATTCTTGAAAAAAATTTAGTCTGCAAATATTGAAAAATAAATAAGAAGTAGCTTTTAAAAATAGTTTTTAAGAAAAATTTAAGCTTTTTAAAAACAATTACTCTAAATAATTAATAATTTCTTAATATTCTAAAAAATTTTTAAAAAATTTCAAAACAGGGAATTATTTTAAAACTTTAAAGTTCTGAACAGTTCACAGCAATAAAACATAACATTGTCGAAATTATCGAAAAAAAAAGAAAAAGAAGAAGTGTCGAGTTTCTGCAGCAAGCTATTCACATTCAATTATTCAATTTCAATTCCACGTTCAATTTCACATTCATTCAGCTATTCACACAAGTAATTTCAAGAGTGTACTAAGATGGCATTCTGTTACAAACACCGAAGCAAACGATTAAAAATATTTTATATAAATGTATGCTGTCACCTTTTTTGTATCAACTATTGCTTTTTCAGTAAATGTATTCATGAAAAAGCAAATTTCTGGGGAAAAAATTACTTGAGGATTCTTTCTAAAAGTGCCGTTAAGTGTTTTTACGTAAATTTTTTTATTGAAAGTTATTATATATTTTTCAGAGATATTAACCTGTAGTTACAGGTGTACAGAAAAAAAAAAATTTGAATTTGATAAAGCTTAAGATATACCTGATAATCCGATATTGCTTCGCTTGATAAACTTGTTTTTTATTAAAAAAAATTAAATCGAGAAGTTTAATAATCTTTAAAATTCTTTAAAAATTATCTAATGATATAATTGAAAAATATGCAAGCTTTTTTTATTGGTTTCAATTCAAAATATGATGATTTGATCATCATAGATTTATGAAAAGCGAATCGATACAAAAAGGATGAGAAAAAAATATTTTCCAAAATGAGAAATTAAAAAAAAAAATACAGTTAAGAATAAATTCAAGTTTTCTAATTCTCAGAATTATTTCTGATAAATTATTCTCAAGTCTTTAGAACAGTATTTATTTATGATGAACATGAAATGATGTGTTCGTTTAACATTAAATGATGTGCAGGTTAAAATATTAAAAGCTAAAGCATGCTTAAATGCTGAATTTATAAAATATTGTTACATCGGTATAATGGGCAAAGGCATATATATTTGTAAAAAAAAAAATACTTCCAAGTGTGTATTTTTTGTCAAAATTAACAAGGCAGTATTTCAATTGAGTACTCCCATGGGAATATTCCAGTATTCATTTGGTAGTATTCCTCGGGAATAGTACCAAGGGAATATTTCTTTGTCTAAATTAACAAGGGAGTACTCCCAGTGGAGTACTCCGTCCAATGGAGTACTCCCAATGGAGTATTCCAGTATTGTTTGGGGAATATTCTCAATGGAGTATTCCTTGGATATACTTCCAAGGGAGTATTTAATTTTGCCAAACTTGTCAAAATTATGATTAAAAACTGCTTTTTATTTTTAAAAGCGTATAAAAAACATAAATTATTATTGCTTATTCAATTTTTTTGTTTTAAAAAGTTAAATGACTGATTTATAAAACTAATTAGTACTCAACTTTTAGCTGGAAAAAGCATTCCTATGTATTTAAAACCAAATTAATATTTCAATACCAAGGAACTGAAGCGAGATATACTTCCATATCTGATGTATAAAAAATCTCACATAAGAAATTAAAATTTTGTTAACCATTATATTATTCACTTTTGATGACTAGTTGGATAGCCAGGATTAATAATTGTTATCGAAATATTTTGTGTCACTATGTCTTAATTCTCCTTCGACAAAATAATTTTTGGCATTTTTTTAGATGTAACAGAATCACATCAGTAGCATAATATTATTTTACTCATTATACTAAATATTTCTCTAAATTTATTTCTATATCCATATATATCAAGATACATTCCAGAAAAGGTTAGAAGGGTTAGAAGGAAAAATGGGCACATTTTAAAATACTTCAAGGTTTATTGATTTTGAAATTGAATCTTAATTTCAAGTATAACAAAATTTCAAAAATTTTAATAAATGCGTGCCTTGTTAAGAGACTTGCTCAATGTGGAAAATAAACCGAATTTTCATATCTTGAACGTCAATGATGGAAAAAAATTTCAAAATGAAACATTCGTGGCAACATTAGTAGTGGTATTTTACTTGAAAATTACAACAACATTTTACTTGAACAATCAATGATGTACATTTTTATAAAATAAACTGAATTAAAATTGAAAAAACTAATAAAAAAAGGAAAATAAGTTATACAGAAAAAATTGATACAGTAAAAACTTTTTGAATTTGAAGGTGTAAAAATTATTTTTAAACCATAACATTTTTGCACGTTATCAAAGAAAAAATTCGAAATTCCGCCTAATTTTTGTTCAGTTGAAAACAAACTAATATTTCAAAAAAAGCTCCAAGTTATACATTTTTCAACTTCTAAACTATATATGTGCTGATTTTGGAAGTTTTAACTCAAACTTTTGCCTGTAGAACACCAATACACGTATGCACACATACACATTCATACTCAAATTTATTAGTGGTAGAAATTCGAAATGTACACAGTAGATTAGTTTTAGAAATGTATAGAGTTAGTTTAGTCATTTTAACGTCCCGTTGTAAAGCAACACGAGGGATATTTTGGGACGGACCTCGTCATTTTGAACCATTGTCAGATGACGAGGACGACACCTGAACAGGCACCCCCCTCTCCACATAACACCAGTGTGAGGATTTAATGTGCAAGAGACCTGCTCACATGATGGTACTTCGGTGGAATCGAGCCTCGAACCTGAGACTTTCCAGTTCTGAAGCCGAGACTTTACTACCAGCCCACCGCGGCCCGAAATGTATACAGTAATAACTAAACTAAAAATATAACGGAATATTTAAAAGATATAAAAAGGAATTTGATTGTATAATGGCTTCAGATAATATATTTTTAAATGTATATAAATATTAATCTTAACATTTATAAATTTTTAACTTTTATTTTTTATAGCTTATTTAAATTATAATCTATAAAAACACTTTGGGTTTATCTATTTCGATTCGTTCATTGCAATCTGAATATTTTTTAAATAAATTCTTTTTTCAGAATCCACCATTAACTATTTGATGCAGACTGCTTTAAGTTATGCTGTGTCACCCCCTTACGACTACATAATCGATTACTGGAGAAATAAAGTATACGTAGGGAATATTACGGACACAGAACTGAACAAGAAGTATTGGCTGTATAGGTAAAGTCATGACATTTAATAACTTTAATAATATTTTATTATAAATTTATTAATAATTGGGAGTTTTATATTGTTTCAGTATTGATCAGTTGCAGGATTAGGTATTTGCACAACCCAACTAGGACATCTGTACAAATGCGCCAATACTATCATTCTTGAAATTAATTGTCCTAGTGTTAATTGTTTTAATAATATGGCTTACTGATGAAGAAAATTGTCTTTTTAAAGTGAATGAAAAAAATTATAAAAATCTACAGTTATTGTGTGGTACTTATAAAATTTGCCTCATGGGATATACTAGGAGAGAGAAAGATCATTATTTCAAAGTAAAATATTTTATTAAAACAATTAATTAAAAAATAAAGTTAGTTCTTTGGTGTTTTATAGCTGAAACTTCCGTAAATATTATCTCACAAAAATACCTCATAAAATTCAAAAAATTATTTTATTAATAATGCAAAATTTCATTTGTGTTTATTATATTTATTTAAGTGGATGATTTATAGTAATAATTTAATTTTCATGATCAAATTCAAAATCATTTTATGGATCCTATAAACTATTTTATCACTCGCTTTTGTTAATGTTAAAATTATATGAAGAAAAAAAAAAAACGTTTGGAGACATAAATTTCGAAGCAGAATTTTCAATCATTATTCTGTTTCCCTAGTTTAACCACTTTTAAAACTTGAAACACATTGGTTATATGAAATTCGTATATTTCATTCTGAGCAAAAAACAGGATGTAATTTTAAATACATTTAATATTATGAACTTATCATTCATAAAAGCCAATATTCCAAGCAAACAAGTTTGCTGATAAAGGTGTTTCTAAACCTGTAGATGCAAATTATCTAATTTTGAGCTGATGACTAGCTATTTATGCTTGAATATTTTATAAATTTAAAATAAAAACTAAGAATTTAATCATTTTTTGAAGTAATTTTCAGAGGATTTAAAATGAATTTCTTTTAGATATCGGTTTCAAGGGGTTTGCCCTCCAACCAAAAGAACAGAGAAACATTTTGATATTGGTGCAAAATGGCACATAGCAGGCGGAGTAGAATATTTCAGGTGAATTTTAATTAAATATCGTTAATTAGTTATATCTTGATAAAATTACTCATATGCGTATTTGTGTATGCGTTACATACTCGAATTCTTGATTGCCAGAAATTTTAAGCACAGACCCACATAAAAGGACAGATCTTCGTTAGAATTAAATTACCAAAAGTAGAACCAAAAGACAAAAAGTCACTGCTAATTTTTTTGCTCTCTGTTAACCAGATATAATATAACGAATCAATATAATCTAAAGGTTATTAGCAGCTGTAAAAATCTTTCTAAGTGAGCTGATGGTAAATATATCGAAAAGAAAGCAAAATCGTGCACATAAAATTAGAAGAGTGAATTTTATCTGTGCATCAAAATTTACAGAGAAATAATTCTTCTAATTTCTTGTATTGACATAATGTGGACTTCATAGAAATCTCAAGGAAATTTTTGTCATTGCCATTTTTTTTTTCAAAATTTTTACTTGAATAAACTCATTATATAAAAAAGGGTCTATACACTTCATAGAAACCAACGGAAAAATATATTTTACAAATTTAAGAAGTTATTATTTATAAATTTTTGATGTTGTTCTTATTAATATTAATTTCATAAAAGATTAACCATAAAAGCATTAAATAATTAAAACTCATTTCCAGAGTCATCAAAAATTAAACAGAAACTAACTATATCGAAATCGAAATTAAAATTTAATTCGGAATTAAATATTAAAAAGTAAACAAAAATAAAAGCTAAATTAAATAAAACCTATATATG
>JAPMOQ010063497.1:0-57061 GCA_026543055.1 Argiope trifasciata
TACATTTTTGAAGACGATTGGATTTTATCATCTTATTTAAATATTAAGACTTTTTTTTCGTTTAACATTGTTTACAATAGTAGACTCTTGATATTTTAAAATTTGTATTTGAATTTCACTGGTAATAATTAGTCATACCATTTGACAAGTAATTTATACCATACTGTTGGCGCAGCATGGCCAAATCTGGCCCTTGCGCCAAAAAAAACCTCAACTAACTAAGAAAGACATCTAATTGCCACTTAGTGACTTATACTAGTACTAAATATAAAGTATAAACTCTCTATTTATCTCCGAAATTTTTACAGTTAGTGATTTTCTCCAGATCTTCAATATAATGCTGAAACTAATTCAAATATGTGAAATGATTTTCAAGTCTTTCCATTAGCATTTTCGGTAATAAAAGTATTTAATTTTTTTGTGTGTGGTATGAAATAATGAATTTTTTGTCTCGTATAGGTCTCTTAACTGCTTGTTTAGTTAATGAATATGAAAAATGTTTCTAACCATTGTAGAATATTTCGGAGATTAAAAAGGGCTTAAGAGATAACAAATTGTTTTTTATATTATTATTGCAAAATTATCTTGATATTATATAATAGTTGTAAGCAACAGATTTTTCATAGTTGATTTTACAATTGATTCATTTTTTTTCGAACCCTACTTATTTCAATTTCATTACAGAATGTTAGCTAAATTTTAAGCTTATCGAACTTATATATGTCGATGACTCTCCGTTTTTAAATAGGATCGTGGTGGCCTGGTGGTAAGGTCTCGACTTCGGAACCGGAGGTTTTCAGATTTTAGACCCGATTCTGTTGTGTAAGGGGGTCTGGGGCGCGTTAAATCTATCAGACCAAACGCCCTCCTTCTGGTGGAGACGCGGGTGCAGATTAGGTCTCGTCCTCGTCATCAGACCGCAATTCAAAATAACTAGGTCCGCCCCAAAATTGGCCCAGTGCTGCTATAAAATGGGACTTTAATATGACTACATCGAACCAAATCAATTTCTTAAAATATCCTCATATAAAAAACTGCTGTGTTAGTTTTGCTGCGTGGAATATTACAAAAAATAATCCATGACCTCTATTATGAATTAACATTTGATGAGTGAATGAAATTCAGACGCTCTAATCGGACTGTAATTTGCAACTGCGAAGTACCTCTCAATTAGCATGTGGATTGATATAATTATATGATGCTATCTAAACAAATCGAGGAAATTTCTTGCATAAATTATGATGTGATTTACGGCTTGTTGTATAACGATTCCAACTATTTCCAAAATTCTAATTCATAACTCCGCATTGCCATGAATTAGAATTTTGATTATTGAATGTCGATTTGAATGGTCTAATCCGATCATAATTCATAAATACAAACCGTTAGTAGGTGGCGTTATCTCGGAATGTGATGTTATCTTTTAACGAATCGATGAAATTTCTTGCATAAATCATACAAATTCAATAGTACCATAATATGTAAAAACTTATCATGTGTTATTTGATAAAAACATCCATTTTAAAACATTTAAATTTGATTTCGATTCTTCTAGAAAACGCCCTCATATAATTTCTAAAAGATGCATCATTCTAGAAAAATATATCAATCGAATCTGACGGGGCAAATAACATTTTTTGGACGCTGGACTGCTTGGAATTCTATAATTATTTTATTCTAACAATAATAAAAAATATCGATTAAAAATTATAAAGTGTAAGAAAAGGACTTTGAATTCTAAGCAAACTATGGTAAAGTGAGCACAGTAATAGCCGTGTTTATATCTCAAGTCAGAGTTATTTTTAATCAAAACTGAGTTTCCGATTATTATAAAAACAGTTTCAAAGTTTTCTTCTACTGTAGAATATTTGCATATCTAAACATTACGTAAATTGTCTGCGCCTGAACGAGTGAAGATTACAAGCAAAACTTTAATAAAATTATTGATAGTTAGTCACGTTTAAACAGATTTTATCGCCATATATTCGCTATAAAATGTTAAACGTATTGTAGTAGGAGAAGTTTAAACTTCAAAACGTGCTCTGAGAACATTCCTTTATTTATTGCAATAATGTAGCGAAGCTGTAATGGAAGGAGCACTGATTCAATAAAATGTCTTCTAGAAATCTTAGTACTGCGTAGGAAGCTTGTGTAGACAGAAGCTGAAATCTAGCAGCTATACATTTTCTGCAGGTGAAGTAATAAATTACTTTGATAAATTATCAATAATTTTTTATGCAATATAAAGGGTAAAAGTCCTACCTGCTTGTTTTTATTCTATAATCATTCAAAAGCATTTGATACTTCCTAATTTTGCAGGAAATAATTTAATTTAAACGCATTTTGTATGCAAAAATTCAGCAGTGTATGAAAGGAACAAAGCAGTTTTATGAAATTTTAATTTGAAATTTTATGCCTTAATTAAAATTTCATTAAATATAATTCGTTACAGTCAAATGTTCAATACCTACGAACTTCAGTTACTGAAAAACAAGGCTATATGACTTTATAAATTTAAAAATGTGGATGTTGTGTGATCTTGAACTATCAAGCAATGCATTTTTTAAAGTATTTGCATCTCTAAATTATATGATGCATAATAAGAATTCTTTTTTCCAAATAAATTGACGGATTGAGTGCCAAATCCATTCATTTTGAAGACACTGATACATTTCCGACAATTAGAAAAAAATTTCCCCAGAAAATTTTATCTGAAGTGCGATATTTTTATTCATTATTTTTATAGTTCTATCGAACGAAATCAAAATGTTAAGTTTTATTTTTATAGAAATGGAATGGGTGACATGCTATTCAAATATATTTCAAATTTATATGCTGTGCAAATTTATAAAATATTTTTTTTTCCTTTCACTACCATGAAATTTTGGTTAGTTTTATTATTTGAACTAAATGTGTTAAGATGTGTATATTAAAAGAAATAGATAAGGTTTTAATAAAGTTAATACTAATAAAGTTAGTAATGAAACTATCAATAGAAAAAAAATCATATATATATATAATGTAATATGAACTAGTATTTTAGCTTTGGTTTAACAATAATAATAAAAACTAAAGCACATTAACTTTTGGAAAACATTGTGATAGAGAAGGATCCTTCCAAAACAGCATCTGGAAGTTGATGCGATAACAATGAAAATAAACAAAGAAAAGTCCTTCAGGAAAAAGGAGATTACACTTTATATATACCTGTTGCTTTATGCAAGTTTCAAACAAAACTTTCAACTTCATATTCCTTGCAAAATTTTGATTATTTAGAAACAAAAGCGATTGAATAAGACTTCTCTCAAAGTTATTTACATAATTTAGTTAAATATATGAAATTTATAGCGTATATCATATTTTCATAACATGGATAATCAGGTGGAATCTTTTCAGTTATTGAAAAAAATGGAAATACAAATTATTACCTGCAGTTTGGAAGTCATTGTTCGAACGCTTCACTGCATAGTGATGGTTTTGAGGGTAATTTAATTAACTATTTTTAAATTAAATTTCAAAAGTATAATAATTTTTAAACTTATTGCTATATTCTTGAATTGAGGGGATTTATTCTGTTTACCAATTTTTATTATTTTTAATTCATTTTAATTTAAAATTTTAACATTTTGTTGTTGTTTTTCCAATTTTTTGTTTTTAAGAATGTAGAGCTTTAGAATTTGCTTTCAAAAATTAAATAAGTACAAAGTTAACATAACTACAATTACAAAGATAAAGATATTATTTTTGCAAGTCGGAATAAAGATAACTTAAAAATGTTTTGACTAGACAAATTTGGTATTTGGTTTTTACATCAAATTTGGAGATTTCTATCTATCCAATTTTGATCAAATTCTATTTTGAGGAAGTATGTCTGTCCGGCTATCTGGATATAAGTTAAAAAAATAATTACAATACGAACAGATCTCAAGTGATAAAATTTTGTACACTTATTTAACATCTAAAGTGTACACACCTGTCAAATTTTGAGCCTTATACATTTAGAAATTAAACATGTGTCCATCTGTATTTCCAAAAATAAGAAAACGCAATGAATCAAAAACGCAATGACTTAAATACATAAAATTTGGTATATGATTTCGTAACTGCAATTGTAGTTCTATATCACATTTTGGTTTTAATTGCTTGGGAGAAAATGCATCGAAATTAAAAGTAGACCTTATTAGAGAGGATGCAGGAAAAGGTTTCGATTCCTGTTAATCTATGTTCTTTTAGAAGCATGTCATGGAATTTGGCATTTGCCCATGATGTAAAACTTCAATACACATTTTCAGTGTAACATCATAAATACTACATATTGTAGATCTACAAAAAATACTTATGCTACATTCTGTGCATATGTTATTAATCCGAATATTTCATATTCGTAGCTGAATGCTATGGAAAACCTCAAGAAACATTTGTAAATGCTTCATTGATTTCTACAAATTGTCTATTTTCCTTTCATTGTAATTATTCAAAACTGAAGCTTTTTTGCCCAATATCTTAAAGCAGGGTAAAAGGCTTGAAGTGTTATACCGAATAATATGCAATGCAACATTGATTGAATTAAAATTCTTCTGAAAGATTGTAAACCATATTTGAATGCCAGGAAGGATTACGAATAGCATTTATAGTTTTGTAATGGGCTTTCTCGAAGCTTATTTCTTTTTTAAATGTTTTTACATGAAATATATTTTTGTACTTCAGCGAGGGAGCGGTTTGTGTTCCGTTTACTAACCATATATATATATATATATATATATATATAACGAAGTCGTCGAAAAAGAGGAAGATGAAAAGTTATTTGTATTTACAAAGAACTTATCTAAGGTTCAATTCTCAAGTGTAATTTTTACCTTACAGTTTTTTTTCTTTCATTTTTTTAAATCCTATTTTGTAATGGACTGAATTGGAATATAGCTGCTTTGAAACATTTTGTGTGAGCGTAAATATCAATTTTTTTTTAATCTCTTTTTCTGTGGTATAGTTAACAGATTTGAAAAATGGTGAGCAAAGCACTATTTTTTTGAATTTGTTTCTGTGGTGGATGTCTATAGCTCCTAAATGAGAAGTTATTCGTGTCTTTTCAACAGTTCAATTTCAGAATGTACTTTTGTCTTCACATTTTTCTTATGTCTCATTATTTTATCACAAATTTTTTGAATCGATCTTCTGCTAGACTCAAGTGGTTTCGTAGGTGGCGAGCGAGCGAAGCGATCCGAGAGGAACTGCATTAGCAGTCCCTGAGGGTTGGCGAGCAGGGGGAGGAGCCCCCTAGTTATTAGTTATTACATTTTATTAGTTTGGACGCCTTTTCAATTCTTCACAAAACAATCTTTCTCGTCTGTGGAGTTTTTAAAGGAGATTACCTCGATATTTAAAGGCTATTTAATGGATCAATTATCCTCTGCTTTACTTCATGCAGCTGGGACAAAGAAACGGGCTTAATTACTTTAGAATTGTTGAGCGATTCGCTGACGGACCAACATCCTGATGGCTACCACCTATATTAAGATGCTCCTGTCGCCTTCTTTTTTAACGAATGTGAAAGAACTCTAGATAATTAAGTGCAGATGAAATCGCTCTTTTATCTTTTTGAAACTTTTGTCCCTTTTTTGTGAAACCAGGTTCCTGTGACGCCGTTGTTTACGGTTAAAAATATAATGGTTCGTACTCCTGCGCTGTGCTCTATTTTTTTCCTCCCCAATAACGCACTGAGCGTAACTGGTTCCTTTTCACGTCTGCGTAACAGTCATTGTTAAAATGTATCTGCTCTGACTCGGAATGGAGAAATCCTGCGTATTCTTATAACTCTGAGTCAGAGTGACGCCCAACAGGTTGAACATTTGTATTTGTTGTTTATATTTTGTTACATTTTTTGCTCATTATAAATTTCTGACTAATCTCTAATGAGAAATTTGAAAATATAATGCACAGAAAGGAATGTCCCTTGGATTGTTACCGTGCTCAAAAACAATCTTTTTGTGAATTTGTCCATTGACTGCTGATAAAACACAGTGGAACGTCGTTGATTAGCATAATTCGTTCTTGAACCTTACTTGTAATGTGAAAAGAAAACTCTATAAAAAATCCATGTTAAGCAAGACCATTTCTTTAAGAAAAGTACTGGAACAAATTTGTAATTTATTATTTATAATGCATGAAATATTCCAAGATTTGCTTGCTGTTAATTCTACTGCCATAAAAATTAAATTGTGTTGAAAATGAACTCCTACAATTGTTTTAAACCGATGCTTAATACATAATTACATAAGCTGCATTAGAATTTTTCTCATTTGCATTAGATACATTGCATTTTTACGTGTGAAAATGCAATGTATTATACGAGCAAAATGCAATACACGTGGAAACTGTATTTAAGTCTCAACTATGTAAAATCATATTCCAATTTAAAGTGGTGGATCATTTACTGTAAAATAGAAAACAATTTTTTAATACCTCTGTGTTAATGTTATAAGTTTAAACTAAATACAACCGGAAGGATTGTAAACTTTCTGAGACGAAGTAATGAACTCGGGACTGATACGAATGAATATAAATATGACTTAATCATTATACAGAATTTGTTTAAACTTTAAGAAAAGCTATCATATTGAAAGGAGATAGGCATAAATGCTATTTGGAAAGTAAATTTGATAATAAAAGAATTTCTTTAATGATTTAGCATTTTAACACTTTAATAATCTCAAGACTAAGCAGACAAGAGTGTCAAAGGCCACCTATCTTTTTAAAAATTAAAAACTTTATGTAAATTCTGAAATAATTAAACTTGTACAAAATACACATTGCAGAAGGAATTTGCAGTGTGTATCTTGCGCTTAAACAAATATGCGCATACGTGTATCTTGTGATATACAACGATTTACATCATACGCAAGTTGTCTGAGCAAAAACTAACAGTTTTTATCACTATCATACACATGCTGTGCAAGCGGGCTTTTAAAGTGTTGAAAACACGTATTTAATCGTGTTGCTGGTGCTTTTCACTTTTCATATACTATCGACTTGAATTGTCTTTGTGCCGAATGCCAGAGATCCATTTTAGAAAATAGCAAATAAAGTGTGAAGATTCCAATTCAGTTGCATTGCATTTACTTTTTTAAAAATTCCATTCTCAATATTTTCTGAGGGGGGGAGCTGTTGCCTAGTTATTTAAGCATCTACCTGGTTGCTTTATTGAAAAGGCGAAAAGCTTCCGCAATTAATGAAATGAATAATTGATTGCGACATTTAAACTGTTAAAATGTTGCTTCTGGAAAGTGTTAATTTGACCTTTGGAAACGTTTGTCTGCTTAGACGGGCGGCCATTCAAATGTTAAAATGCTCAATCATTAAAAAAATCTTTTGTTTTCAAATTTACTTTCCACCAAACATCTACGTCTAGGCCTTATCACACAGTGAAATTTCGCCAGCATTTTTCCGTTTCTACTCTCAAAAATCGGTCAAGCAAATTTCATAATCGACAACTTTTTCGAACCAGTTCGAAAATGTTGTCGAAATATTGTCCGCAAACGAAATTTAACCAATCATGTGAAAGTTTGAAGTGACGTCACTTTCCTTGTCGTTTGCTGACGGAAAGTGTCGAAGCTATTTTGCCGTGTGATAAGGCCTTAAACCTTTCGATATGATAGCTTTTCTTGTTAATTATTAAAATGAAATTGAAAAATGAATTGAATGAAAATGAAAAATTAAATTCTGCTTAATTATTAAAATGAATAATTAAAGTCTTTAAATGCCTACATGCACAAATTGCTGCATGTAGACATTTAAGGTATCCGACTACGTTGAAAACACTGGTATTTGACCACATTGGAGATTTTTTTAAAGTGTTATTTCTTGTCATTCAGATTCTTCTCTTTCCAAAACAGTTTGTTTTTTCTTAGAAAAGGAATGTCTAACATATTATTCAGAGGAATTTTAAGCAAAATTTATTTTTCAGCTAAAATTTGTTTTTCACTTCAATTTTAATTTTCATAAAAATTATCCACCATTAACATAATATCCCAAAAACTGATCACCCTTCAGGGGCTCACCTTCTTTAGGTGGGTACGGGTGTCCCAATCCCGAGGTACCCAGGGATCTTTACTCCCTTTCATTTTAATCTCCTCTCCTCCTGCTGCTGTTTGCTTGATCCTTCCATCCCTCGAGGGTAGGCGAGGGAGCTCTCCATGGGAAGCTGTCGCCGCTCTGTTTGCTTCTTGCTTCCCATGGACAGCAAATACCCCCACGTGTTTGCCGTGCGTGGCAACCCATTAGACGGGTGGTGCACTGTGGTCCCCGGTGTATCAATCGGCTGGTACCTAGTCACCTGAGTGACTAGTTTGCTAGGGATCAAGCGAAGGGGTTACTCCTTGTTCTTGGCGTTAAGGGTGGTCACTGTCCCCGGGGGTAACTCCCAGCGTATAGGTTCCGGCTAGCACTAAGGTGTATGCCGAGGCTGGAAAAGACCAGAGCCGGTAATTGCCTTCCCTTGTTGGGCTCCGTGGTGGGCGGTGCCGTTGGACCTGAATTCCTTTTGATATCGTATGGGGCCTCGTGTTAAGACTCCCTTCAGTGGGCAAAAAGTAATCAAATTTCCTAATACCTCTTTGAACTTTGATACATTTTTTATAGTCAAACGTATTTCTGAAAAGCAAGAAACTTTCAATTCCGTTTCACCGTTCCTTGTCCAAAAAGCGTTTGCAGCTACCGTCGGTGAGGAAATCTCAATAAGAAAAATGCGCTCTGGTGACTTACTAGTGCAAGTTGATACCAAAAAACAAGCTCAAAATATCATCAAACTGAAAGCTCTAGCCACAATACCTGTTTCTGTGAGTCCGCACACTTCGCTTAACTTCTCCAAAGGTGTCATAACTTGCGGAGAACTATATAATGTTCCTCTAGATGAAATAAGTTCAGAATTTAAGAAACAAGGTGTAACCAATGTTCGCCAAATTACAATTCGACGAGATGGCCAACTATTACCGACAAAACATTATATACTCACTTTTCATAATCCCAAATTACCAGAATTTGTATATGCAGGTTACATAAAGTTACCAGTTCGCCAGTACATTCCTAACCCATTAAGGTGTTTCCAGTGCCAGCGGTTTGGCCATTCAAAGATTAATTGCCGTGGGACACTCACTTGTGCCCGTTGTGCCGAAAAAGGGCATGACAGTCAACAATGTACTGCACAGGAAAAGTGCGTAAACTGTCATGGTGACCATCCCTCATACTCACGAACATGCTCACGCTGGAAACTGGAGAAAGAAATCACTACCATAAAAATAAAAGAAGATTTAACATATCCAGAAGCGAGACGGAGAGTTGAAATGCAAACTCCTACTGCTGGAATTAGTTATGCATCCATTGTTCGCAAACCCTTTTGCTCAAACTGCTCCTGTGCCAACTGCAAGAAACAGAATCTAGCAACAAAGCCTCCGGAAAAATCATCTGAATCTGATTCTGATAGCTCAACAAAAAATACACCGGCATCTACAAAACCAGATTTCACAAAACAGAAAAAAGGTAAGAATAAACCCCAGACCTCACTGACGCTTAAACTTGCAAAGCGTGGACTTTCGCAAAAAGATCTTGCTGTAAAGTTTAAAAAATCCAATTTAAAGAATTCAGTCGCTCTAGGATTAGCAAATCAGAATATCGCTCATAAAGACTTAACCACCATTTTTGGTGACACGCTAACCAGCCCAGATTTTAAACTCCATCCATCTGAGGATGAAGATTCCCTTGATATGAGTTGCGAAGAACTAGCAACTTCAACAAATGCTCCTTCTCATTCTTCATCAAAATCCTTTTCTTAATGGGTACCTTCGTTTCCTGGAATTGTCGCGGCATTCGTTCCAAACTTTTTGAAATTAAGACTATTATCAATCAGTTTCATCCTATTTGTATTGGTGTCCAAGAAACGTTCTTGACACCCAATATTGCCATTAAATTGCGCGGTTATAATTCTACACGAAAAGATGCAGATACAGCTTCTCACAGTTCTGGTGGTGTCTGTATCTTTACATCCAATCAGTATCCGAGCTCGTCTCTCAATTTAAATACTTCTCTTCAGGCTGTGGCTGTACAAGTTCATGTACGAACGTTGGTTACAGTCTGTTGCATTTATTTATCGCCAAATGTTATCATACCTCAGCAAGAACTTGACAATCTAATTGACCAGCTTCCTTCGCCCTTTATCCTGATTGGCGATTTCAATGGCCATAGTACGTTGTGGGGTTCGGATAGTACAAATTCTCGTGGGCAGCAGGTAGAGCACCTTATTACAGATAACTGCCTCTGCTTGCTCAATAGTGAAGAGAAGACTTACTTCCATGCACCCACACGTACCTTTCATAGTCTTGATTTGGCCATATGCACTCCTGAACTTTTGCCATTGATGACATTTTCCGTTGAAAAAGATTTATATAATAGTGATCATTTCCCAGTTATTGTCTCATATGCTAATAGAGGGAATGTGACTGCATGCCGTTCACGTTATATTTTCCAACGGGCAGACTGGATTACATTCAAGCAATTGGCACATATCACTCATGATATGGTCAGTACATCAGACATATCGGAGGCAATAGAAATTATAATTAATACTATAATAAATGCCGCGAATACCACAATCCCAAAGAGTTTTTCACGCTCCAAAAAATTTCGCCGGCCATGGTGGAATAAAGCTTGCCGTGATAGTAATAAGCAGCAAAAAAAATTATGGAACATCTTTCGAAGGTACCCAACAACTGAGAACTTTGTCGCTTTTAAAAGAGCCAAAGCACTAGCTCGTCGCATTCGTCGTCGTAGTCAGAGGGTATCGTGGATAAAATTTGTGTCGTCCATCACATCCTCTACATCCAGTAAGCATTTATGGAGGAAAGTAAAGGCCGCTAATGGTATTTATAGTGAATCCTCCATCCCTGTATTGAAAACAGGAAGTGAGATGTATTCTGATCCATTAGACGTTGCCAATATTCTAGGCCAAGCATTCGCACAAGTTTCTGCTATAGATTCTTATAGCCCTGAGTTCCTGGCTATTAAGAATCCAGCGGAACAGTTGCCATTGCGTTTTAAAGATCGACACATTCACTCATACAACTGCGAATTTAAGATGTTCGAACTGGATGTAGCATTATCCAAAACTCATGATACCAGTCCTGGGCCAGATGGAATAACATATAACATGCTTCGCCATTTGAATAGAGCTTCTCTTTCAAATTTGTTACTGTTATTTAACAGAATTTGGATTGAGGAAAGGTACCCTTCACAATGGCGTGAAGCTATTGTGATTCCAATCTTAAAACCCGGTAAAGAGACCACTAACCCTCTAAATTACAGGCCAATTGCTCTGACAAACTGTCTTTGCAAGATCTTTGAGCGCATGGTTAATGCTCGCCTTGTATATGAACTGGAGAAACGGGGATGCATCTCCCCGTTGCAAAGTGGTTTCCGTAGAGGCAGATCAACTTTTGATAACCTCGTTTTATTGGAAACCCAGATACGAAACGCATTTGTAAGGAGGCATCACCTTGTCTCCATATTTTTTGACATTGAAAAAGCTTATGACCGTGCATGGCGTTATGGTATTTTATCAACTCTTTTTAAGTTTGGTTTTAGAGGAAACTTGCCTATATTTTTACAAAATTTTTTGTCACTTCGTACTTTTCGTGTTCGTGTAGGAGATTATCTCTCAAATCATTTTATTCAAGCTGAGGGAGTTCCACAGGGAAGTGTCCTCAGTGTAACACTTTTTATAGTTCATCTGAGTCAAATTTTATCTCATTTGCCCTCATCCGTACATGCGAGTCTCTACGTTGATGACTTACATATCTCATGTCTAGGAAGCAATATGAATCTCATAGAGCGACAGTTACAAAATGCAGTCAATAAGGTGATAATTTGGTGTAACAATAATGGGCACGCCATCTCCCCTGAGAAGAGTAGGTGTGTCCACTTCTGCAGGAAGAGAAACATTCACCCAGATCCGAATATTTGCATTCGAAGCATACCTATTCCTGTGGTGGACGAAATTAAATTTTTGGGAGTGATATTTGATCGAAAGCTTACCTTCCTTCCACATATTTTGAATTTGCGGAAGAAGTGTGAAAAAACATTAAACATACTGAAAGTGCTCTCCAAAACAACATGGGGTGCTGATCGAACCTCGCTGCTCAGCATTTACCAAGCACTCATCCTCTCCCGAATTGATTACGGCTGCATGGTGTATGGCTCCGCACGTCCTACAGTTTTGCGGCGATTGGATACCATTCACCACACTGGTCTGCGGATCTGCTCAGGAGCATTTCGTACTTCCCCAGTTGAGAGCTTGCACGTTATTTGCCACCAGTTGCCACTACATTTGCGACGTCGAAAATTGTCTACATTACTTTATTTTCGTGCAAAATCTATTCCAAATCATCCTATCTGTCGCACGATTCTTCCTATTTCTCTTCGAAGGATATACGAGTCGCGACCTTCCCATATTCTTCCTTTTTGGGAGAGAGTCAAAGGTTTTCTACATGGATCGGATCTTTATAGTGTTACTATTAAATCATTTGATTTTTATTCCTTCCCCCCTTGGGATACTCCACAATTTTCTTTTCTGAACCCTTTTTTGGGATTCGATAAATCCTCAACTAGTCCTACTATTTTTCAAAGACTGTTTCACCATCACCGTTGTCAGTATTCTTCTTTCACACCAGTTTTTACAGACGGCTCGAAATCAGATGGACATGTTGGTTGTGCCATTATCACTCCATCTGACACAGTGAGCTATCGCTTGCACAACAGTAGCTCTGTATTTACTGCTGAGCTAGTGGCAATTTTTTGTGCTCTACAGGAAATCTCCCCTTCTACTCAGCTTGATTTCATCATTTATACTGACAGTATGAGTGCTTTGGAAACGCTATCTAATTATCAGATTCAGATGCATCCATTTGCTATTCAGATTTTATATACATTGCGAATTCTACAAAATAGAGGTTTTAAAGTCATTTTTTGCTGGGTCCCGGGTCATGTTGGTATTTTGGGAAATGAAAGAGCTGATTATGCTGCTAAATCTGCTTCAACATTCCTAACACATTCACTTGCTTATTCTGATGCTAAAAAATCATATACTAGTTCACTGTTTACAAATTGGCAACAATCATGGGATCTGCAGAGCCAAAATAAATTGCATTCTATAAAACCGACAATAGGTTTGTGGAATGTCCACCCTATACGAGAGATTGATGTAAAGTTGACTCGCCTACGCATAGGACATACTCGTTTTACACACAAGCATCTCCTTTTTGGTCATGTAACCCCAAGGTGCCCCACATGTCGTGTAGACTTTACCATCAAGCATATTTTAATTGAGTGCATAGCTTTTAAATCATTTCGTTTACACTTTTTCAAATCATCGTCACTGCATTTACAAGATTTGTTGGGCGAGAATTTCCACCCAAACATTTTTAATTTTTTAAAAATCATTGGTTTTTATAGTTGTATTTAACTTTTTAAAGTTCAGACAAGACATTTTAAAAGAGTTTCATTATGACGTTTGTTTTTTGAATCATTAACTCATTTGTAGATTCATTAACATTATAAATTCGTGCAATTTTACTTTTTATATTTTTTGATACCTATTGCTTTTGTATTTTAAAATATGTGGTTTTGGAGATTCTTTTATTTTTTACCATACGCTTGGCGCAGTATGGCCAAAAATGGCTCTTGCGCCAAAAAAACTAAACAACCTCAACTTCAGGGGCTCACCTACTATAGGTGAGTACGGGTGTCCCAATCCCGAGGTACCCAGGGATCTTTACTCCCTTTACGTTTACTATCCATTAAGACTTCTGCTGTCTCCTTTTTTCTTTACTTCGAGGGTAAGCGAGGGAGCTCTCCATGAGAACCTGTAGCCCTCTGTTTGCTTCCTGCATCTCATGGATAGCAAATACCCCCACGTGTTTGCCGTACGTGGCGACCCATTAGACGGGCGGTGCACTGTGGTCCCCGGTGCATCAATCGGCCGGTAACTAACAACCTGAGTTGCTAGTATGTTAGGGATCAAGCAAAGGGGTTACTCCTTGGGCTTGGCGTTAAGGGTGGTCACTGTCCCCGGGGGTAACTTCGAGCGTATAGGTACTGGTCAGCACTATGGTAAGTACTGAGGCTGGTATTGCCAGAGCCGGTGGCTGCCATCCCTTGTTGGGCTCCATGGTGGGTGGTGCCGCCGGGCCCGAATTGCCTACAATGTCATATGGGCAAAAAATCCAATGCTCCCTTCAGTGGGCAACAGAACTTGAACCTTTTGGAAAAACCTTTCGCCAAATTTTTTATTATAAAACGAATTTCTGAGAAAAATGAATCATTTAAAAATGTGTCACCATTTTTAGTTGAAAAAGGAATAACAGGAGCACTTGGAGAAGTCGTATCAACTAGGAAACTCCGCTCTGGCGACTTACTTGTAGAAGTTGGTAGTCGCAAGCAAGCTCAACAAATAATCAAATTGACTGCATTGGGATCTATAACTGTTATTGTAAGCGCGCATGCGCCACTTAATTCTTCAAAAGGCGTTATAACCTGCGGCGAACTATTCAATGACACCATGGAAAAAATTACATCAGAATTAAAACCCGAAGGAGTGACGCATGTACTCCGTATCACAATTCGGCGCGATGGACAACTCCTTCCTACGAAACACTTTATTTTGACATTCAATAGACCTAAATTGCCAGAACGTGTCAAGGTTGGCTATATGAGATTAGCCGTGAGACCCTACATTCCAAATCCTCTCTGATGCTTTCAGTGCCAACGATTTGGACACTCGAAATCCAACTGCCGCGGGACACCTACTTGCGCCCGTTGTGCAGCAAAAGGCCGCGAAAGTCAAGAGTGTTCCGATACAGAAAAATGTGTCAATTGCAACGACAATCACAGCTCATTTTCTAGGTCCTGGCCCCGTTGGTTAATGGAGAAACAGATTCTGTCAGTTAAGTTTAAGGAAAATATCTCATACACTAAACTAGAATTAAAGTTAGTATACAGACACCAGTACCTGGTGTAACTTATGCCTCCGTTTTGCAAAAACAATTTTTGTTCAAATTGCTCTTGCACTAATTGCGTTAAAAATACCAACAAAAGTAAATCCCCTGTGAAATCAGATACAGATACTGAAAAATCCACAACTAGTGCTCCTGAAACTGGGAAACCAGACATATCTCAACGCAAACGGAAACCAAATAAATCACTGAAGCTGAAGCTTTCGAAACGTGGCGTTTCCGAAAAACATCTTTCTCAAAAAATTAAAGCCTCAAGGCTACATAATTCTGTCGCCCTGGGACTAGAGAATAAGGGTATTGTCCAAAGGGATCTATCGACCATTTTCAGTGGCGTGCCCAATAGTCCCGAACTTATTGCACTACATCCATCCGAAGAGGATGATGAAATCCACATGAGTTGCGACTTATCGACAACTCTTACCAGTGTCCCAAATACTTCTCATGCAACGTTTTCTTGATGGGCCCTTTCCTTTCTTGGAACTGTCGTGGCACTCGGTCCAAGCTTCAGGAAATAAGGACCATTCTTAACGAATTTCATCCATCTTGCATCTGTCTTCAAGAAACTTTCTTGAAACCAAATATGCCGTTAAAATTGCGGGGTTATAATGCTGTTCGGAAAGATTCGGATAGTAATTCGCATAATTCTGGAGGTGTTTGCATCCTGACCTCCAATTCATTTCCGAGCTCACCTATCTCACTCCATACTGATTTGCAGGCTGTGGCGGTGCAAGTACATGTACAAACATTAAATACAGTCTGTTGTGTTTATTTACCACCCAATGATTCTTTTAGTCAAAAATATCTTGACAATTTATTAGAGCAACTTCCAGCACCATTTATTTTGCTTGGTGATTTCAATGGCCACAGTACTTTGTGGGATTCGCATAGCACAAATTCTCGTGGGCGACTGATCGAGCAGTTCATTAGCAATAATGCTCTCTGCTGAATAATGAAGAGAAAACTTATTTCCACGAACCCTCACGTACATTTCACAGTTTAGACCTCGCCATATGTTCCCCGGTGCTTTCACCGTTGCTAAATTTTACCGTTGGAAATGATTTACACGAGTGATCATTTTCCTATTATAGTATCCCATACTGATAGTGGTATTACTACTCAAGGTCAGCCTCGTTTCTTATTCCAGCATGCGAATTGGGTCGATTCTCACAACTGGCCAAAATTACTGACAGTATGATTAACACTGCAGATATTTCGACTGCAGTGCAGCTTGTCCTCGATTGCATTCTGAAAGCCGCAAATAAAAGTATCCCTAAAACTTCACCCCGTCAACGGAAATTCTGCAGGCCCTGGTGGAACAGGGCTTGTCACGACAGTCATAGGAAACAAAAAAAGCTGTGGAACAAATTTCGCAGATACCCAACTACAGAAAACCTTGTTTTATTTAAACGAGCCAAAGCTTATACTCGCTGCATTCGCCGACGTACCCAGAGGGAATCCTGGAATAAATACGTCTCATCCATCAAGTACTCTACCTCTAGCAAATTACTATGGAGGAAAGTGAAGGCAGCTAACGGAATCTACCCGGAATTCTCATTTCCTGTGTTGAAATCGGGAAACGTAACTTGTTCCTCACCTGTAGAAGTTGCCAATATGTTGGGGCAAGCCTTTGAAAAAGTTTCAGCTATTGATTCGTACAGTCCTAAGTTTCTAGTGACTAAGAATAGAGCTGAAAAAAGTAATCTAAATTTTTCTACACGCTTATCTCTTGAATACAGTAGCACTTTTAAGCTGTTTGAGCTGAAGAAAGCCTTGGATCAAACACATGAAACTAGCCCTGGTCCTGATGGAGTCACTTACAATATGCTTCGCCATTTAAATGAGGCTTCTCTTTCCAATTTGTTAAAACTTTTTAATCGAATCTGGTCTGAGCAAAAATTTCCCTCACAGTGGCAAGAGGCAATAGTTATTCCAATCCTCAAGCCTGGAAAGGACCCCCCTAACCCTTTGAACTACAGGCCAATCGCTTTAACGAGTTATATGTGCAAAACGCTCGAGCGTATGGTCAATGCTCGACTAGTATTTGAATTACAGAAACATGGAAGCATAACGCCGTTGCAGAGTGGCTTCCGACGAGGACGCTCAACATTCGACAATATTGTTCTTCTGGAGACACAAATTAGTAATGCCTTTGTTCGCAGAAATCATCTTGTTTCCATCTTTTTCGATATTGAAAAGGCTTACGACCGTACGTGGCGTTACGGTATTCTTCAAACACTTTTAAAATTGAATTTTAGAGGAAATCTCCCTGTTTTTATTCAAAATTTTTTGACTACTCGAATTTTTCGTGTACGTGCCGGTAATTTTTATTCCGACCCTTTTATCCAAGCTGAGGGCGTTCCACAAGGAAGTGTCCTCAGTGTTACACTTTTTATCAC
The DNA here is from genome assembly GCA_026543055.1 of Argiope trifasciata. Classification (NCBI taxonomy): domain Eukaryota; kingdom Metazoa; phylum Arthropoda; class Arachnida; order Araneae; family Araneidae; genus Argiope; species Argiope trifasciata. The sequence continues at coordinate 17,450 of JAPMOQ010063497.1, forward strand.
TCACTTTAGGGAAATCCTATGCCAACTTCCTCAATCTGTTTAAGATACACTATATGTAGACGATTTGCAGATTTCTGCACAAGGTTGTAATATGCACTTAATTGAACGGCAACTGCAGAATGCAGTGAGCAAACTAGTTACCTGGTGTGAAAGAAATGGGCATACTCTTTCTCCAGAAAAGAGTCGTTGTGTACATTTCTGCCGAAAGCGAAATATGCATCCAGATCCTATAATTAACATTCAAGGAAACGCCATTCCTGTTTCTGACGACGTGCGTTTCTTGGGAGTGACTTTTGACAAAAAACTAACTTTCCTTCCGCATATTCTACATCTGCGGAGAAAATGTGAAAAATCCCTTAATATCCTAAAAGTGCTGTCAAGCACTTCTTGGGGTGCGGATCGAATATCCCTTCTCCGAATATACCAGGCCGTTATTTTATCTCGCATTGATTACGGGTGCATGGTGTATGGATCTGCCCGAACCTCTGTTTTTCGCAGACTTGATACAGTGCATCATTCTGCTCGTAAAATACGCTCTGGTGCTTTCCGTACATCACCTGTGGAAAGCTTATATGCGATCTGCAATCAAATGCCCTTAGACATGCGACGTTGCAAATTGACAACACAATACTACTTCAGAGTGCAGTCGATTCTGAAACACCCTGTTGTTCAGTTGTCTTTTCCTGTTGGTCTTCGGAGACTTTATGATGCACGTCCCTCTCACATTCTTCCCTTTTGTGAAAGAATCAAAATCTTACTTCAAGACACATTACTTCATGATGTTGCAATTCAGACTTTTGATCACTTTTCTTTTCCGCCTTGAGATATCCCAGAGTTTGCATTTTTGAATCCTTTTTCAGGATTTAATAAATCTACAACAATTTTTGAGCAACTATTTAATTACCATCGCTATCAGTATTGTTCCTACACAGAAGTATTCACTGACGGGTCAAAATCTAATGCCCACGTAGGCAGCGCAGTTGTGTTATCAACTGAGACACATAATTACTCTTTGCCCACATCATTCTCAGTCCTGACTGCTGAACTGGTTGCAATGATGTGTGCTCTTCAAGTGATTTCAACTTCCTGCTCCCGCAAGTTCTGTACTACCTTTTATACATATTTGATTTATCTCACCATTTGAGTGGCGCAGCATAGCCAGATATGGCTTTTGTGCCAAAATCCCTAAATAACCTAACCTAACCCGCAAGTTCTGTATTTATAGCGACAGTATGAGTGCCTTGGAGTCTCTTTCTTATTTTAGTTGTCAAATACACCCAGTTGCTTTGGAAATCCTGATTTTTCTACGCATCCTCGAAAACAGAGGTTTTAATATTCTGTTTTGCTGGGTTCCGAGTCATGTCGGAATACCAGGAAATGAAACGGCGGATGCGTCGGCAAAAGCAGCAAACTCTCTTCTTCAGCAAGAACTTCCACATAGCGATGCAAAAACATTTTTTACTCGCCATGTCTCTATGTTGTGGCAACGATCTTGGGATCAACAAACTTCCAACAAGCTACATTCACTCGAACCAATGATTCGTTTCTGTCCACCCATCGCAGTGCGTGGGCTCGATGTTAAATTAACTCGACTCCGCATTGGTCATACACGATTCAGTCATAAACACCTTTTATTTGGTGAGCCAGGTCCAACATGCACGACATGCCATACAGTTTTAAGTGTACGTCATGTTTTAATTGAGTGTCCTGTTTTCAATAATCAGCGGTTACGGTTTTGTAGTTCAATTTCCCCAGACATGCGGGAACTAGTGGGTGACTGTCCTCGCCCTAATGTTTTTAAATTCCTTCACACCATTAATTTGTTGAATTTTATTTAGGTCCATTTGCAATCACAATTTAAAATCACATTTCGGTTTTTAAACAATTTACTTCTTTTCGTGAAAGTTTTTAACGTGCCGTTTTAGTATGTATGGATTAATTTTATAATTATACTTTTACTTTAAAAGCTATTTGAACAAAATTATTACCATTCGTAAGGCGCAGCATGGCCAGGTTTGGCTTTTGTGCCAGGAAACTAAACCAACCAACCATCCCCTCACTCTTCCTTAAACTATTCGAAAGGTGTCATAACCTGCGGAGAGCTGTTCAATGTTTCTCTTGAGGAAATAACTAAAGAGTTTGGAAAACAAGGAGTAACTCATGTACGCCGCATAACCATTCGGCGGGATAGACAACTCCTGAATACAAAACATCTCATCCTCACCTTCCATTCACCTAAACTGCCTGATTTTATATATGCCGGTAATATGAAATTACCAGTCAGAGAATATATACCTAATGCCTTGAGATGTTTTCAATGTCAACGATTCGGCCACTCCAAAGCTAATTGCCGCGGGACAGTAACTTGCGCCCGATGCGCTGAACAAGGTCATAAAAGCCAGGATTGTACTGCGCCAGAAAAGTGCGTCAATTGTGATGATAACCATGCTTCCTTTTCGAGGCTTTGCAAACGTTGAACTTTCGAAAAACAAATAACCTCTCTTAAATTCAAAGAAAACATTACCTATCCTGAAGCTAGACGAAAAATACTAGCTCAAACACCTACGCCTGGTATAACTTATGCCTCTGTGGTACAAAAACAGTTTTGTGTGAACTGTTCTTGCCCCAATTGTGTAAAATCTGTCACTCACACAAAAACGCTTGAAAAGTCAACTGATTCAGAAACAGAGTGCTCCACAAGCAATGAAATTAAGTTCTTGAAACCGGAGAAACCTATAAGGAAAAAATCACATTCAGGAAAGCATTTGAAACTACAACTTTCAAAACGTGGTCTATCTCCACAGGATATTAGACCAAAACTTAGGAAATCAACTTTGCATAATTCGGTTGCTTTGGGACTCTCAAATGAGGGTGTTGTCCACAAGGACTTGACGTCCATTTTTGGGAGCACACCCAAAAGTGTGGATTTAATTGCACTTCATCCATCAGAAGAAGAAGATGAAGAGCTTAAAATGAATTGCGATATCTCGCAATTGCCAAACACTGTTTCCAATTTTTCTCCTCAAGCAAAACTTTCTTAATGGGTACCTTCGTTTCATGGAATTGTCGCGGCCTTCGATCAAAATTGAATGACATAAAGACCATCCTTAACAACTTTCATCCTATCTGTTTTGGTGTTCAGGAGACCTTCTTGACACCTAACATCCCCATCAAAATTCGCGGTTATAACTGTGCTCGTAAAGATGCAGACACATCTCATCCTTCTGGTGGTGTCTGTATTTTCACTTCAAATTTATATCCGAGTGCACCTCTCCAATTGCACACTTCTCTGCAGGCTGTAGCTGTTCAAGTTCACTCACGAATTTTGATCACAGTCTGCTGCATTTATTTACCACCTCACGATGTCATTCGTCAACAAGATCTTGATAACCTTGTGAACCAACTTCCTTCGCCATTTATTTTATTTGGTGACTTTAATGGCCATAGCACTTTATGGGGTTCGAATAGTACAAATTCTCGTGGGCAACTGATAGAACAATTTATTTCTAATAATTGTCTCTGTTTGCTCAATAATGATGAGAAAACGTACTTCCACGAACCCACACGTAGCTTACATAGCCTCGATCTAATCATTTGCTCTCCTGAACTTTTGCCTTTGTTGAACTTTGCTGTCAGCAAAGATCTACATAACAAAGATCATTTCCCTATTATTGTCTCCAATGCTGATAGCAGCGGTGGGACTCCCTGTTCTTCGCGTTTTCTATTCCAGCGGGCAGACTGGAGTACTTTCTCGCAATTGGCCAATATCACCGAGATCATGATCACCAGTAATGACATCACGGAAGCAATGCAACTTGTTCTTGACACCATATTAACCGCCGCAAATGCAACCATCCCAAAGACTTCCCCACGTCCCAGGAAGTTCCGCAGACCTTGGTGGAATGAGGCCTGTCGCGACAGCCACAAGATGCAGAAAAAATTTATGGAACATTTTTCGGAGGTATCCATCAACTGAAAAGATTCCTGGATTAAATTCGTATCATCTATTACATCATCTACTTCTACTAAACAGTTGTGGAAAAAAGTAAAGGCTGCCAATGGAATTTATAGTGAAGCTTCTATTCCAGTTTTAAATACAGGAAATACGATGCATTCCGCCCCATTTGAAGTAGCCAATATACTTGGTCAAGCATTTGCAAAAGTTTCTGCATTAGATTCGTATAGTGCTGAGTTCCTGGCGATAAAGAATCCCGCGGAAGGATTGCCTTTGCCTTTTAATGAAGGCCGCAGGTTTTCCTATAACTTTGAATTTAAAATGTTTGAACACGAAAAGGCACTATCTAAATCTCATGATACCAGCCCAAGACCAGATGGCATTACATACAATATGCTCCGCCATTTGAATACCACGTCCCTTTCCAACCTGTCGGTGTTATTCAACAGAATTTGGACTGAGGAGAAGTTCCCGTCCCAATGGCGCGAAGCTATTGTCATACCAATTCTAAAACCCGGCAAAGAACCATCCAATCCTCTGAACTACCGACCTATAGCTTTGACGAGCTGCCTTTGTAAAACTTTAGAACGTATGGTCGATTCTCGGCTGACTTTTGAATTGGAAAAACCAGGTTGTATCTCCTTGTTGCAAAGTGGTTTCCGTAAAGGACGGTCTACTATAGACAATATCGTCTTTCTGGAAACACAAACCCCTCAGGGGCTCACCTTCTTTAGGCGAGTACGGGTGTCCCAATCCCGAGGTACCCAGGGATCTTTACTTTCTTTACGTTTATTCTCCACTACGCCTTCTGCTGTCTTCTTTCTTCTTTCCCTCGAGGATAGGCAAGGGAGCTCTTCATGAGAAGCTGTCGGCGCTCTGTTTGCTTCCTGCTTCTCATGGACAGCAAATACCTCCACATGTTTGCCGTGCGTGACGACCCATTAGACGGGCGGTGCACTGTGGTCTCCGGTGTATCGATCGGCCGGTAGCTAGCAATTTAAGTTGTTAGTCTGCTAGGGATCAAGCGAAGGGGTTACTCCTTGGGCTTGGCGTTAAGGGTGGTCACTGTCCCCGGGGGTAACTCCCAGCGTATAGGTTCCGGCTAGCACTAAGGTAAGCGCCGAGGCTGGGAATAACCAGAGCCGGTGGCAGCCTTCCCTTTTTTGGGCTCCATGGTGGGCGGTGCGGTCGGGCCTAAATTAACCTCAATGTCATATGGGGCCTAAGAAAAAAAACTCCCTTCAGTGGTCAACACAAGGAATTCAAACTTTCAAATAATCAACACTTCGATACATATTTTATTATCAGACGAGTATCCGAACAGAAAGAAACTTTTCACTCCGTTTTACCTTTTCTGGTTCAAAAGGCTTTAATTGCTACCATTGGTGATGTTACTTGTATTAGAAAAATGCGATCTGGGGACTTGATCGTACAAGTTAATTCGAAGAAACAGGCGCAGCAAATTTTAAAGTCAAAGGCATTGGCAACAGTTCCAATTATTGTAAGTCCTCACTCCTCGCTGAATTATTCGAAAGGCATAATTACATGTGGGGAACTGTTAAACGTACCTCTTGAAGAGATATCCCATGAGTTAGAGTCAAGGAGTAATTCATGTTCATCGCATTTCCATTCGGCGTGATGGGCAGCTCCTTGAAACCAAACACCTAATCCTAACATTCCATTTCCCTAAGCTACCAGAATTTGTGTTTGCTGGATATATGAAACTACCAGTAAGGCATTACATCCCGAATCCCCTGAGATATTTCCAGTGTCAACGACTTGGACACTCTAAGTTAAATTGCCGAGGGTCGCTGACATAGCCCGTTGTGCTGAGAAAGGTCACGACAGTCAACAATGCAGTGCGCAAGAAAAGTGCGTTAACAGTGGCGGTGACCACACATCCTTTTCACGTACATGCAAACGTTGGGCACTGGAGAAACAAATTATAACAATTAAAATAAAAGAAGATGCATCCTACCCTCAGGCTAGACGGAAATTTCCGGCACAAACACCTACCCCTGGGATAATTTACTCATCTTCTGTACAAAAAAAATACTGTGAAAACTGTTCATGTTCAAACTGCTTCAAGAATACAAACAGGAAACCTCCTGAAAAAACTTCTGACTCTGATACTGAACAATCTATTACAAGTGCTCCTGAAACGAGCAAATCAGAAAAAAATAAATCAAGAGAAAAAATCAATAAATCTCTGAAACTCCAGCTTTCTAAACGGGGTCTTTCTCAAAAGGGCCTGCCTTATAAAATTAAAAAATCTACTTTGCGTAATTCGGTAGCTCTTGGCCTCTCAAATCAAGGTACAGTCCACAAAGACCTAACGTCGATTTTTGGTGGCGTACCTATATGTCCAGACCTGATTACTCTCCATCCTTCTGCCCCTCAGGGGCTCACCTTCTTTAGGTGAGTACGGGTGTCCCCATCCCGAGGTACCCAGGGATCTTTACTCAATTTCAGTTTAATCTCCCCTCCACCTTCTGCTTTTGGCTGTCGTTTTTCTTTCCCTCGAGGGTATTCGAGGGAGCTCTCCATGAGGAGCTGTCGCCACTCTGCTTCTTGCTTCTCATGGACAGCAAATACCCCCACGTGTTTGCCATGCGTGGCGACCCATTAGACGGGTGGTACATTTCGGTCTCCGGTGTACAAATCGGCAGGTATCCCAGCCACTTGGCTGGTCTGCTTAAGGGGATCAAGCAAAGGGGTCATCTTCTGGGGCTCTGCGTTAATGGTGGTAGACGTTCCTGGAAGTGGCCCTTAGCGTGTAAGTTCCGACTAGTGCCAAGGTGGATACTGAGGCTGGGAATTTCCAGAGCCAGCAATTACCTTCCCTTGTTGGGCTCCGTGGTGGGCGGTGCCGTCGAAACCCGAATATTAATTGTACTTTGCATGGGTCTTTTTGAAACGTCTTTGTCCGGATATTCGATTACAGAAAATACTCGCTTTATCATCTTACACACTGACCAAACCTTCCATAAAGTCTCCCCTTTTCTGATTCAGAAACTCATTGCCTCAACTATTGGAGAAGTTAAAGATACAAAAAAACTTAAATCTGGAGATTTATTGATTGAAGCAGTCACCAAATCACAAATACCTGTTCTTAAAAATTTACAACATTTAGGAGAATTTCCTGTGCAAACATATGCTCATAAATCTTTAAATTATTGCCGTGGTGTCATTTCTGAACTTGACCTCGAATCTGTTTCAGAGTCCGAACTTGTTAATGAACTAAAAAGCCAAAAGGTTTGTGAAGCCCGTCGAGTTAAAATGAAACGCAACGGTCAACTAATTCCAACGAAGCACATAATTTTAACTTTTTGTTCTCCTCAGCTTCCAAAAACTATTCTTGCTGGTTATGCACGATATAAGGTTCGCCCATATACCGGGTGGCCAGAAATAAAACACCCCTACTCTGACCTCCCTGGATATCGAACTACTCAGTGTAAAGGCTTGAAAATTTGTGGACATACTATTCAAAAAATGGGGAAACGGATTTCACGAAAAAAAAATTTAGTTCCAGAAATCACCGATAGGTGGCGCTGTACCACTGGACGTATGCTGAAAAGACACAAAAACACGTTTTAAACACATTTTATTTGAAAGTACCAAGCATACATGAAACAAGGACGTTATCGATGCAGGGAATGCTGCTCAATATGGTTCCCTTCCTGAAGATGTAAAATGTGAAGTCTGTGGACAGCTTGTTCAACTGCGGATCGTAACTGGTCATCTGAGATGCTTCTCACATGCAGACTGATACTCTCTTTCAAATCTGCCAAGGTTATCAGACGTTCTCGATAAACAAGGTTTTTTAAGTGTCCCCAAAGCCAAAAATCACACGGATTAAGATCCGGTGAACGAGATGGCCAAGTTGTCGGAAACGCGCGACTGATTATTCTGTCAGTGGTGAAATGTTGGCGAAGAAACTGTTGCACAGGGAGTCCAATGTGTGGAGGTGCTCCATCTTGCATAAAAGTAATGGTGTCAAGGCATTGGCGCTGCTGCAAATGGGGTACAACAAATGTTTCGAGCATCCTTTTGTACCTGTTGGCCGTCACGGTACATGTCTCAAGGCCATTGGAAGTAACCTCTTCGAAAAAGAACGGTCCAAGGATGAATGTGGCTGTGAATCCACACCAGACTGTAACTTTCGGTGAGTGGAGTGGAATCTCTTGGAAGGTACGGGGGTTTGTCGTGTCCCATATGCGACAGTTATGGGTGTTCACTGTTCCACTGAGGTGGAAATGGGCCTCATCGCTCCACAGAATCTGCCACGGCCACGATGCATCCACTTCAACTCTAGCAAGAAATGTCAATGCAAAGGTCAGTCGCATCTCCCTGTCTGTGGCCAGCAATTGTTGATTAGGGCGGATTTTGTACGGGAAACAATGCACCATTTTTCTGAGTACGTTCCACACTGTGCTATAGGGAACACCCAAGTGTCGTGACACTGCACGTGCACTACTGCAGCCTAAAACATTATCCATTGACTGTTCAACAATACCGGTGGCAACATCTTCAACGACATCTGAACGAACCGGTTTGCGTCCTCGACCAGGCTGAACTCCAAGATGTCCAGTTTCCTCGAATCGAGCGATCATTCTCCTGAGAGCTTGTGGAAGCAATGGTCCCTTACGCAAATCCTTAAGTCGGCGAAACTCTCGAAGTGCTGCTGGAGCATTTCCTTTATTCTCGTAAAACAACTTCACAAGCAAAGCGCGTTCTGGCAGCGTGACAGCCATCACTAATAAGAATGACATTCCCCACCTTTTAACTTCTTTTACACCCAGAACATGGCTTCTAACCATGCTTTATGCAAATTTTTCTGGTTACAGTATGAAATTGCAGTTACAACGGGAGTTCTAGCTTCTTTACTATTTTTATTTTCCATAAGGGGCAGAAAAATTAAAAAGGAAGCATGGAAGCATTCCATTCCGCATAAACATTTTAATTTTTATTATTATTTGTGTCTTTTGATCATAGTTCCAGTTGTGCAGCGCCATCGGTGATTTCAGGAACTAATTTTTTTTTCGTGAAATCCGTTTCCCCATATTTTGAATAGTATGTGTACAAAATTTTGAGCCTTTACACTGAGTAGTTCGATATCCATGGAGGTCAGAGTAGGGGTGTTTTATTTCTGGCCACCTTGTATACCTACTCCTTTATGATGTTATAATTGTCAGAGGTTTGGCCATTCAAAAAACGCTTGTCGAGATAAACAGACTTGTTCCCGTTGTGCCACGATCGGACACTCGAGTACAGAATGCAGCTCAGATCCCAAATGTGTTAATTGCGATAAACCACACACCTCAGATTCCAAGGACTGCAATAAGTGGAAAATGGAAAAGAAAATACAGGAATACAAAATAACTAAAAATGTATCATATTCGGAGGCAAGGAAACTTGTGTATCCCCAACAGTCTAATGCAGGGATGGGGAAACTACGGCCCGCGGGCCAACTCCGGCCCGAGGATAGAATTTTAATTTGCCGGTCAGAGGCAAATTAAAATATTCATATATTATATATCCATCTCCTTTTCTACTTTGTTTAAATATTATATTTTTTCTTCCTTTTTTTCAAAGAGCTGGTAATCTGTTTACATTCTCTATTTTTGTTCTCCAAAACATAAATCGAAGGAAATAGCAAACACAGGCAGTTTTCAATCGGTAAAGTGTTAAAAGCGGAAGTTATTTGTTAGTTATAGCTGTAGATTGGCGCCAACAAGCGTTATCTTTTTCTTGTGGAGCAGACATATGGGAATTCAATATAGGTGAATTAGACCTCACATGTGGCAAAATGCGCATTTTAAGCTCCATCTAGCGGCTTTTTCTTTCGGCGCGAATTCTAATATTATTGATTGCGTATTGAAAGAGTGTGGACAGATAGCGTCATTGTGAATAGTGGTGAAATTATTAAAAGTATAGCGTAGCTAGTGCTTGTTTGCGTTATTCGTAAAATATTATAACCCCAAAATGACTACTAAAAAACGTAAAGTTGATTCAGAGTGCCGCGCTTTTAATGATGAATGGACATGGAAATATTTTTTTTCTGTTGTAAAAGATAAACCAGTGTGTCTTATCTGCAATGAAGCTGTAGCAGTTTTCAAAGAATATAACATTTCCCGTCATTTCACATCTAAGCATAAGAATTCCAATTACAAAGCAATGTCCGAATAAGAAAAAAAAATACAGAAAGTCTTTGTAAAAAATTATCAGGCCGGCAAAATTTTTTTCAAGAAGGTACACAGTATTCAAGAAGCAGCTACACATGCAAGTTACATTGTAGCATACAATATTGCTAAAAATAACAAATCTCTCAGTGATGGGGAGTTCGTTAAACAGTGCATGCTCCAAATTTGTGATGTTTTATGTACAGACAAGAAAAATAATTTTGAGACTGTAAGCTTATCTCGAAAAATGGTGACTTCTAGAATGGAAGCCATCGATAAAAGTTTGGCATCACAATTAAAGTCAAAGATTGGCCAGTTTAAATTTTGTTCCATAGTTATGGATGAAAGCACTGATATAAATGATACTGCTCAATTAGTATTATTTATAAGAGGTGTTGATGAGAACTTTGAAATTATTGAGGAACTGGCGTGCATGCGTTCTTTAAAGGGAACTACAACGGGATATGATATTTTTCGTGAATTTCATGAAGAGCTTTTAACTTTGAAAGTGCCTATAACAAATATATGTAATATTAGGACCGATGGAGCACCAAATATGACAGGAAAAAAAATCTGGATTTTTGGGACACTTTAATCAAAGCCATCCCGGGAACAATGTTGTTTTTCTACATTGTGTTATACATCAAGATGCTCTGTGTAAATCTGCATTGAATATGAAACCCGTGCTTGATACAGTCGTGAAGCGACATTGTGACGTTCTTCCATGAGAAACAGTGTTCTGCGGAGTGCGAAATGTTAGAAGATACAAAATGGCTTTCAGACTTTGCATTTTTCACAGATCTTCTTTGTCATATGAACAACTTGAATGTCAAGATGCAAGGGAAAAATCAATTTATCGACGATATTTGGTCACATCTTAAAGCTTTTAAACTAAAACTTAATATGTTTGCTGGGCAGCTAGGTAAGAACGACTTATCTCATTTCCCGAGGTTAAATTCAATACCCTCAGTAAATGAAGAGAACCTTAAGAATTATGAAGATAGCTTGAAAAAACTGTATTTTGAGTTCGAACGCAGATTTCAAGATTTCAGTGCCATTCAAGCAGAATTGGATATTTTTACCATGCCATTCAACGCAAATTGTGATGCAGTGAGGTCAGATTTGCAGCTTGAATTAATTGAGTTGCAATCTAATAATCATCTCAAGCAATTGTTTCTAAATAAGCCAAAGTTAGAGTTTTACAAATAATTATCAAACGTCAGTTTCCCAAATTTAATATCTCATGCCCAGAAAATAAGTGCTATGTTTGCTTCATCTTATATATGTGAACAAGTGTTTTCAGCTATGAACCTTTAAAAAATTATTTCAGAAGTAGACTGACAGATAAGCATTTAGCCTTGTTCCTTAGAATCAGTACATCTCACTTCGAACCTCAATATAAGGAACTTTTAAAAATGAAATCGCAATATCATTCATCACATTAATATATTAAATTGTAATACTTGTATATTGTTTTTAAAATTTTAGAAAAATTAATCTTGGCCCGCCAAACTTTATTTTTTCAATTTTTGGCCCGCGATCGAAAAAGTTTGCCCATCCCTGGTCTAATGCAACAGTTTCAATACCATACTCACAAATAGTCAAAAATACTGTTTCTGGTTTTACTCAGACAGATGAAAAATTAACTCGAGTTGTTTGTCCTCCACTTACAAAGTTAAAACCATTAACAATTAATAAATTACAGTCTACCATTTTGCATTCACCATCTCCTGTACCTTCTGTCTCTTCAACTGAAACAATTGCTTTACAATCAGGTGCTAATCCATGTATTCCCGCTCTTACCCTTTTTCAAAACCTTCCTTCACGATTTCCAGAAATTCATAAGAAAAAAAACGAATCCACTATTATAATGTCACTGCCAATAGATGTGAATAGTTATAATATTGTTTCTCAATCATCTGGTCATGAAAGTGAAACATCTAATGTCCGATCACAGGACTTAAATAAATTCAAAACTGTTACATATAAGAAAAAATATAAAAAAGATCATAAACAAATTTCTGAAAATATATCGAATTCTAAATTTTGGAAAACTTTACCTAGACAAGTCTCCCATTGTACTTCAGTGTCTAATGTTAGCTCTTCACGTCCCCTTAGTTCTAAAAAAGCAAATAAAATGAATGAAAGCGACTCTGAATTTGAAAAGATGATCACAAATAAGCCCAATCAAAATACTAAAGCGAAATGGAATCCGACAACACAATTGAATATAACCCCCATGAAACAATTGAAGAAACTCCATCTATTCCGGAACCTTGTACCAATTCTTCCACGGTTGTTTGTACTTGTTTTAATGTTAAATGAGTTGCATTTTCATCTTTTGAATATCATTGGATCACATTTTTAATCCTTTACCATTTTTGTAAAAATTTCTTTCTGGGATGTGTTTTTTATTTTTAAAAAACTTGTTACTATTCATACTTGTCTGTCTTTTATTTTATATCTAGAATCTAGAGTTTTAAATTGCTAAATTTTTTACTTAGTATTATGGTTTTTAATTGACTGAATTGAACAGGGCAATTTTTAATACCATTTGTTTGGCGCAGTATAGCCATATCTGACTCTTGCGCCATTAAACCCCAAAGAACCAACCAATCTCCATCCTTCTGAAGGGGATGACGAGGAATTGCGAATGAATTGTGATGTATCGCCAACTGAAACCACTGTTTTTAATTTTTCCCAAACAGCAAGACTCTCTTAATGGGTACACCCCTCAGGGGCTCACCTACTATAGGTGATTACGGGTGTCCCAATCCCGAGGTACCCAGGGATCTTTACTCCCTTTCGGTTTAATCTGCTTTCCGTCTTCTGCTTTTGACTGTCTTTTTTCTATCCCTCGAGGGTAGGCGAGGGAGTTCTCCATGAGAAGCTGTCGCCGCTCTGTTTGCTTCCTGCTTCTCATGGACAGCAAATACCCCCACGTGTTTGCCATGCGTGGAGACCCATTAGACGGGTGGTACACTGTGGTCCCCGGTGTATCAATCGGCTGGTACCTAGTCACCTGAGTGGCTAGTCTGCTAGGGATCAAGCGAAGGGGTTACTCCTTGGACTTGGCGTTAAGGGTGGTCACTGTCCCCGGGGGTAACTCCGAGCGTATAGGTTTCGGCTAACACTAGGGTAAGTGCCGAGGTTGGGAAGTCCAGAGCCGGTTGCTGCCTTCCCGTGTTGGGCTCCGTGGTGGGTGGTGTCGTCGAACCTGAATCCCTGTCATATCGTATGGGTCCTCGCAAAAAGGGTCCCTTCAGTGGGCGCCATATTTATCCAAAACAAACTGAAAAACCATTTGCAATTTATTTTATTGTAAAACGTATCTCTTCAGACAATGCAACGTTTGAAAATGTTTCCCCATTTCTTGTGGAGAAAGCACTCACTTCTGTTGTTAGTGAAGTTGCTAATGTCCGTAAACTGCGGACAGGAGACTTGCTCGTTGAAGTTTCTTCCCGTCAAAAATCTCAAAAAATTGTGAAAATCAAAACCTTTGGTACAATACCTGTTACTATCTCTCCCCATAGTTAGTTAAACTCTTCAAAAGGAGTAATTTCATGTGGAGAGCTATTAAATGAACCTTTAGAAGTCATTGAAAAGGAACTGAAAAGTCAAGGAGTTACACACGTGCGTCGTATCCTGATTCGGCGTGATGGGAAACTTCAGGTAACTAAGCACCATGTTCTGACCTTTAATACTCCCAAGCTTCCAGACTCGATAAAAGCTGGATATATGAAACTGGTTGTGAGGCTTTATGTGCCAAATCCATTAAGATGCTTTAAATGCCAGCGGTTTGGCCATTCAAAGGCAAACTGCCGCGGGACCCTTACTTGCGCCCGTTGCGCAGTCGTTGGTCATGAAAGCAATGAATGTGCACAAAAAGAAAAATGTGTTAATTGCAAAGGTGATCACACCTCTTTTTTCACGTGTTTGTCCAAAATGGAAGCTTGAGAAGGAAATTATTGCTGTAAAATTTGCACAAAATATTTCCTTTCCTGAAGCTCGGCGTCTTGTAAAGGCACAGACTCCTAAAGAAGGCAAAAGCTATGCTACAGTTGCAAAACTCTCTCTTACTGCATCATCGATACAAACGAAGCCAGTCGTTATCTTAACTACTGATACTGAATCGGATCATATTTCTTCCAGCACAGTTACAGAAGAAACATTATCGAAAAGTAAAAAGAAAAAACTATCATCTGCATCTCGGAAATCTCTTGCGTTGAAATTTGCAAGACGTGGATCTGCAGTTAAAGATCTTAAATCCATAAAATCAGTTGCCCTGGAAATGGGTTAAACCTCTCTTCCTGGCAAGGATTTGCCCACTTTATTTCATAATCCATTGACAGGAAACGAGCTTTTAAAAATACATCCTTCTGAAGAGGATGATGACGATCTACAAATGAATTGTGAATCATCAGTTACTTTGCCTACTGTTGATGACAACAGCTCCCCACTTATATTTAATGGTTAATTTCGTCTCATGGAATTGACGTGGTCTTCGGCCGAAATTAGAGAACGTCAAAGCTCTTATTAATGCTTCACATCCCGTTTGTGTTGCATTACAAGAAACTCTCTTGATACCAGATCATTCACTGAAGTTACGGGGTTATACTTGCGTGCGTAGGGATATTGATGTTTCAAACTCTGGAGGCGTATGTATTTTCACCTCCAACAATTATCCCAGCACTATTCTAAATTTACACACTTCTTTGCAGGCTGTGGCTATCCAGGTCCGCGTTAGAACTTTAATTACAGTCTGCTGCATATACCTACCACCAAATGACGTCATATATCAAGCTGAACTAAAGGACTTAGTTGACCAGCTTCCAACACCTTTCATATTACTGGGTGATTTCAAAGGCCACAGTACCATATGGGGTTCCGATAGTATTAACATCCTTGGGCAACAGATTAAACAATTCCTTTCTGATAATTGTCTGCTCAATAAGGATGAAAAAACATACTTTCATGAACCCACTGGTACGTTTCATTCTATTGATCTGGTTATATGTTCTCCAACACTTTTTTCTTCATTGACTCTTGCAGTTGAAGATGATCTTCATGATAGTGATCACTTCCCTCTGATCTGATCGTCTCTTCTACTGCTGTTGAGCAACCGATTCAAAGACCATCAACATATATATTTCAAAAGGCGGACTGGGCAACATTCTCCAGGCATGCCTCTATTACCGAAAGAATGGTTTCTTGTGATATAACGGATGCTATGCAAAATGTCATCGACTGTATACTCAGTCCGGCTGATATGACAATTCCAAAGCGCTCATCTCATCCACGAAAATTTCGTAAACAATGGTGGAATGACGCTTGTCAGAATGCTTGCAAGGAACAAAGAAAATCATGGGGCATTTTCCGTAGGTATACTACCTCGGAAAATCTTATTGCATTCAAGCGGGTAGGAGCAAATGCTCGTCGAATCCGACGTCATAGTCAAAAAGAGTCGTGGCGAAAATTTGTCAGTTCAATCACGACAGCAACAAATAGCGCACAATTATGGAGAAAAGTAAAAGCAGCAAACGGTATTTATAAAGAGTTTGCTTTTCCTATACTGAAAACAGGAGATAATTCCTATTCGTCAGCTTTTGACATAGCAAATATTATTGGTGAAACCTTTGCAGAAATTTCAGGCTCCAACTCGTACAATCATGCCTTCCTTGCAACTAAGAGACGGGCTGAGAATATTCGGCTAAATTTCAGAACCCGCAGACTTCTTTCGAATAATCGGGAATTTCAGTTATTTGAATCGAAGAGATCTCTTTCTCAGGCTCGTGACACAAGTTCAGGTCCTGACGGGATCACGTATAGCATGCTTCGCAACTTAAACGAAACTTCTCTTTTGCAAATTTTACGATTGTTTAACAGAATATGGTGAGAACAGAGTTTTCCCTCACAGTGGTATGAGGCAATCGTAGTTCCCATACTTAAACCCGGGAAAGTCTCTAATGATCCTTTTAATTACAAAGCGATCGCTCTATCCAGCTGCATGTGCAAAACTTTAGAGCGTATGATTAATGCACGCCTTGTATACGAATTAGAAAGGAATGAGTACATTTTACAGTCTCAAAGCGGTTTCCGTCGAGGTAGGTCTACGATTGACAAACTTGTCATTCTGGAGTCGGAAATTCGCAATGCCTTTGTCCAGAGGAACCACCTAGTGTCTATATTCTTTGATGTCGAAAAGGCGTATGATCGCACTTGGGGTTATGGTATTCTCCGATCTTAATCTGATTTGGGTTTTAAAGGCAATCTGCCGGTTTTTATTCAAAATTTTTTAAAAACTCGTATTTTTAAAGTTCGGACTTTCCCATCCTTTTATACAGAGTGAGGGTGTCCCTCAGGGAAGTGTTTTAAGTGTCACTCTTTTCATACTTCATCTAAATTCAATGCTTCATGTCTTACCAGCATCTGTCACAAGCACTCTCTACGTTGATGATCTGCAGATCTCTTGCCAAGGATCTAGCATGGCTTTGATTGAGCGACAATTGCAGAAAGCTGTTAACAAGCTTACAAATTGGTGTGATGAAAATGGAGACACACTCTCTCCCGAGAAGAGTCGTTGTGTCCTGTAGGAAACGAAGCCTCCATCCTGACCCTGTAATACACATCCGAGGTATTAACATAACAGTTGTTAACGAGGTACGTTTTTTGGGAGTAGTGTTTGACAGGAAGCTTACTTTCCTTCCTCATATCCGTCATTTGAGGAAGAAATGAGAGATCCCTCAATATTTTGAAAGTCCTCTCAACTACGTCTTGGGGAGCAGATCGAGTATCCTTACTTCGTGTCTATCAAGCTGTGGTTCTTCCACTGATCGCCCCTCAGGGGCTCACATTCTTTAGGTGAGTACGGGTGTCCCAATCTATGGGTGTCCCAGCAGCTCTCCCCCAATCCTTTAGGTTTATACTCCTCTACGCCTCCTGCTGTCTGACTTTTTTTTCTTTAACTCGAGGGTAGGCGAGGGAGCTAGCTCTCCATGAGAAGCTGTCGCCGCTCTGTTTGCTTCTTGCTTCTCATGGACAGCAATTACCCCCACGTGTTCGCCGTGCGTGGGGACCCATTAGACGGGTGGTGCACTGTGGTCCCCGGTGTATCAATCGGCCCGTAGCTAGCAATCTAAGTTGTTAGTCTGCTAGGGATCAAGCGAAGGGGTTACTCCTTGGGCTTGGCGTTAAAGGTGGTCACTGTCCCCGGGGGTAACTCCCAGCGTATAGGTTCCGGCTAGCATCAAGGTGGATGCCGAGGCAGGAAAAGACCAGAGCCGGTAATTGCCTTCCCTCGTTGGGCTCCGTGGTGGGAGATGCCGTCGGGCCCGAATCATCTCTAATATCGCATGGGCGCTGCAAATAAGATTCCCTTCAGTGGGCATCACCGTATACCAATTTCCTTTAACATTTCGCACCATTTTGATAAATTCTTTATTGTTAAACGAATTTCCAATACCAATGAAACATTTAATAAAATGTCACCATTTCTAGTGCAAAAATCAGTAATCTCAACGGTTGGAGAAGTTTCTGCCATTAAAAAGATGCGTTCTGGGGACTTGCTGGTAGAGGTTAACTCTCGAAAACAAGCCCAGCACATTCAAAAACTTAAAGCTTTGGCGTCAATACCAGTAAGCGTAAATCCACACCAGTCATTAAATACAACAAAGGGTGTCATAACATGTGGAGAGCTGTTAAACGTCCCTATCGACGAAATTATAGGAGAAATGAAATCCCAGGGGGTTATAGACGTCCGCCGCATCACCATTAGACGCGACGGAAACCTTATGGAAACAAAGCACCACATTCTTACCTTTAGGACTTCCACATTACCAGAATCGGCCTACGCAGGCTGTATAAAGTTGCCGGTGAGGCCATACATACCAAACCCGCTTCGAAGTTTTCAGTGCCAACTGTTTGGACATTCAAAGACAAACTGCCGAGGATCTCTGACTTGTGCCTGCTGTTCTGCTAAAGGACATGATAGCCAGCAGTGTACCTCGGAAGAAAAGTGTGTCAACTGTGGTGGTAGTCACCCATCATATTCAAGGTCCTGCCCACGCTGGCAACTAGAAAAGAAGATAATCTCCATTAAAATCAAGGAAAATATATCCTCTCCGGAAGCCAAGCGTAAAGTTCTAGCCGAAACGCCTACACCCAGTTTGAGCTATGCTTCTGTAGCTAAAAAATCATATTGTGTAAATTGCACATGTAAAAATTGTGTGAAGCAGATAGCTAGATAGCAGATAGCAGAAGCTAATTCAAAGTCTGATGTAACAACAGAAACCGACTCCGATCAGTCAACTAAAAGTGTACCAGATATTCCTAAACCAGAAAAATGAAAGACTCCGTCAAGGAAAAAAAACAATACTCACTAAAATTACGACTAGCAAAACGCGGCCTGTCACAAAAAGACCTCCCTGCTAAACTAAAGAAATCAAATTTAAAGAACTCTGTCGCCTTAGGGCTAGCGTCACAAGGTATTGTCCATAAGGACTTGTCGTCAGTTTTTGGTGACATGTCCAATAGCCCTGATTTTAAACTTCATCCATCTGAGGATGAAGAGGACCTTGAGATGAGTTGTGAAGACCCAACAACTTCAACAAATGCTTCCATTCTTTCTAAAAAACCGCTCTCTTAATGGGTTTTTTTCTTTCTTGGAACTGTCGTGGCCTTCGTCCCAAAATTTGTGACATCAAATTTTTGATAAATAAGTTTCAGCCCATCTGTTTTTGTCTTGAAGAAACTTACTTGAAACCGGACCTTTCTTTGAAACTGCGCGGTTATTATTGTGTTCAGAAGGACGCAGAAACGGAAACTCGTCCTGTCGGAGGTGTCTGCATTTTAACATCTAATCTCTATCCTAGCACATCTCTCGCTTTGCAGACCTCCCTGCAAGCTGTGGCTGTACAGATTCATGTTCAAATTTTGGTCACAGTTTGCTGTGTCTATTTACCGCCAAACGACATCATTACCCAGCAAGAGTTAAACAATTTAATTGACCAACTTCCTCCACCTTTCTTGCTTGTAGATGATTTCAACGGCCATAATGTTTTATGGGGTTCAGATAATACAAATTCTCGTGGACGGCAGATAGAGTAGCTCATCTGTGACAACTCTCTGTGCCTGCTGAACGCCGACGAGAAAACATACTTCCACGAACCAACGCGCACTTTTCATAACCTTGATTTGGCCATCTGTTCTCCCGAACTTTTACCGCGGTTGACATTTTCTGTTGCAAGTGACCTTTTTAATAGTGATCACTTCCCTGTAATTATCCCTCACACTGATGATGACAGTGCAACGCAACGCTCCCCGCGTTATATATTTAAGAGGGCAAACTGGTCACTTTTCACACAACTAGCAGAAATCACTAGAGCTATGGTCAGAACCGCAGACATTTCGGATGTGGTACAAAATATTATTGATTGCATTATATACGCCGCCGATATCTCTATTCCAAAACGTTCCACACGCTTCCGGAAGTTTCGGCGACCATGGTGGAATGAGGCGTGCCGCGACAGTCTGAAGAAACAAAAAAGATTATGGAATATCTTCCGTAGATATCCAACGACTCAAAACCTTATCGCATTCAAGCGGGCTAAAGCTTTAGCTCGTCGGATACGTCGACGCAGCCAGAGGGAGTCATGGATTGAATATAATTCTTCTATTACATCATCTGTTTCGAGTAAGCAAATGTGGAGGAAAGTTAAATCTGCTAACGGGTTGTATAAGGAGTTCTCCTTCCCTATACTTAATGTAGGGAATACTATATATTCATCTCCAACAGATGTTGCGAATTGTCTTGGTGAGACATTTGCAAGAGTGTCGAGCGCTGTCTCCAACAGTCCTGCTTTTCAAGAGACTAAACCCCTCAGGGGCTCACCTTCTTTAGGTGAGTACGGGTGTCCCTATCCCGAGGTACCCAGGGATCTTTACTCCCTTTCGGTTTAATCTCCCCTCCGTCTTCTGCTTTTGACTGTCTTTTTTCTTTCCCTCGAGGGTAGGCGAGGGAGCTCTCCATGAGAAGCTGTCGCCACCCAGTTTGCTTCCTGCTTCTCATGGACAGCAAATACCCCCACGTGTTTGCCATGCGTGGAGACCCATTAGACGGGTGGTACATTTCGGTCTCCGGTGTACAAATCGGCAGGTATCCCAGCCACTTGGCTGGTCTGCTTAAGGGAATCAAGCAAAGGGGTCATCTTCTGGGGCTCTGCGTTAAGGGTGGTAGACGTTCCTGGAAGTGGCCCTTAGCGTATAAGTTCCGACTAGTGCCAAGGTGGATACTGAGGCTGGGAATTTCCAGAGCCAGCAATTGCCTTCCCTTGTTGGGCTCCGTGGTGGGCGGTGCCGTCGGGGCTCGAATTTTAATTCCTCCTTGTATGGGTTTTTTCACTAGCGTCACAGAAGCAACATCGAGTTCACGTTATTTTATTATGCATACAGATGAATCTTTTCAGTCAATTTCTCCGTTTCTTGTTCATAAATTGATCCTTTCTTCTATTGGCGAAGTATCAGATATAAAAAAAATGCGTTCAGGGGATTTACTTATACAAACGAAATCCAAACAGCAAGCAGACAATCTTAGTAAGATGACTACTTTAGGCTCTTTGCCTACGTGCGGTAATTTCGGAACAATCTCTTGTGCAGCACTCTGATGCAGAATTAGTGGAAGAGTTACGATCCCAGGGGGTCTGTGCCGCTCGTCGAATTCATGTTCGAAGGGACGGACGATTAATACCCACAAAGCATGTTGTTGTCACTTTTGAGACACCTATTCTCCCAAAATTTATACGTGCTGGATATTTAAGATGCAACATCCGCCCATACGTACCTAATCCTCTGAGATGTTATCAGTGTCAGAGATATGGACATTCCCGACAATCATGTCGTGGTACAACGGTATGCGGTAAATGCTCTTCATTTGATCATGAAACTATTGCCTGCGATTCAGAAACACTGAAATGTCCAAACTGCGAATGCGCTCATGAAGCATCTTCTAAATTTTGCCCTAAATGGCAAATAGAGAAAGAAATTTTGGCCATTAAAATTAAAAATAACATATCCTTTAGAAAAGCCCGCCAAATAGTTAATGACTGAACACCCAAGTCTGAAACATCGTACTCCTCTCTTTTAAAATCGAAATCAGAAAACACTAATGCTTGTTCAACTCAAACCTAAGAATTGTTAACGAAGGTCGTTTGCCCTCCCCTCAAAAAATTACAACCTTTAAAAACGAATACAATACCAACGGAAAAAATTTCGACTAAACCTACATATTATGTGTCCAAATTTGCAATGCCTCAAGATACTTCCAGTCTTCCTTCATCTGTTGCAGTTACTGCCACTCATACAGACTCTGAGGCTTTAAACAATAACAAACCGACAAAAGAAAGAAAAAAATTAAAATCTACTGAAATCAGCAATCCACCTACTTCCGATGAACTTTTATCGATTAATCCATCCTCGTCGGACCTATCTGAAATGGATAAATGGATATGGACTCTTCTACTCAACCCGGCGATGTTACTGCAGTCAAAGTTAAGAAAAAATTGCTCCGTAAGCATTAACTTTTATGTACACACTTATTTCATGGAACTGTCGTGGCTTTCGCAATAAAACGCACCAAATTAAGGACTTTATCAACAATTATCACCCTGTCTGCATGGCATTACGATGCTGCAAAAATTAAACGCTATAGTTTGATTCGAAGCGATAGTAACTCTGACAGAGCCTCTGGTGGTGTTGCTCTTCTCGTATCTCATAACTATCCCTCATCTGTAATTACACTTCATACACAATTGCAAGCTGTCGCGGTTCGTATTGCGATTCCGCGTCTGATTACAGTCTGTTCTCTTTACTTACCTCCTAATTCCGCCATTGATAAACATAAACTTGATAGATTAGTTGCTGAATTGCCTACACCTTTCATAATAATTGGTGATTTTAACGCTCATAGTCCTGTTTGGGGTAGAAATAGCACGAATTCTCGTGGAAGACAAATTGAAGAATTTATTACTGACCACTGTCTTTGTCTTTTGAATAATGGTGACCATACCCATTTTCATTTAGGTAGCAAAACTTTCCATTGCCTAGATCTTGCTCTCTGTTCAGCTCCTATTGCTCCGTTTTTCATTTTTCGAGTAGGAAGCGATTTATGTGAAAGTGATCATTACCCAATTTTCCTCACTCAAAATAATATACCTGTCACAGTTACGCAACGACCTAAACGTTATATTTTTGATAAAGCTGATTGGATCAGCTTCGCTAACAGAGCCAAAATAACAAAGGACATGGTAGAACACCCAGATCTTGATGTTGTTGTTGATAATGTGACTTCCTCAATACTCCGAGCAGCAGATGAAACTATACCAAAATCTAGTACTGCTTATCCTAAATTTCGGAAACCTTGGTGGAACAGTCAATGCACAAAAACACGCAGGAATCAACAAAATGCATGGAATAAGTTTCGAAGGCGGCCTTCTACGACAAATTTTATTTTATTTCAAAGAGCTAAAGCTATAGCCAGGCGTACTCGGCGCCAGGCCCAACGAAGTTCCTGGATTCAACTGACATCAAATATAAATTCTTCTATCTCGGCAACAGAAATGTGGAATCTAGTAAAAAAGGCGTGTTTATTCTGAACATCCTGTATCCTATTTAAAAGTGAATGATCAGGAAATATGTGACTTACAGGAAATGGCTAATATTTTGGCAGAAACATTTGCATTTGTATGCGCAGCATAGAACTATACAGAACCATTCCTCTCATATAAGAATAGAAAAAACTACCCTTCGAAACAGAAAAAATTACCCTTCGTTTTCCCACAAAAAAGATTCTCTCGTATAATGTTGATTTAACTATGGAAGAATTACGTAAATCATTGTCCACAACTAAGCAAACTTCACCAGGTCCTGATGGCATCACATACTCCATGATCTCACATTTGTCAGATGATTGCCTTGGAAATATTTTATATATGTTTAATAGAATATGGACAGAGCATTATTTTCCATCAAAATGGAAATATGCCACTATCATTCCAATATTGAAACCTAATAAAGATCCTTTGAACCCCCTCAACTACCGTCATAATTGCATTGACCAGCTGCATGTGTAAACTCCTTGAAAAGATTGTAAATGCACGTTTGACCTATGTTTTAGAAAAGAATGGATGCATTTCACCATTTCAGAGTGGTTTCCGCAAAGGTCGCTGCACAACAGATAATCTGATGTTATTGGAAAGTGTCATTCGTACAGCCTTTCTCAGACGCCATTATCTGGTCTCGATTTTTTTCGATATAGAAAAGGCGTATGATAGAGCATGGCGATATGGGGTTTTAAAAGACCTATTTGAGCTTGATTTTTGTGGTAATATGCCTTTGTTTATACAAAAGTTCTTAGAACATCGTTATTTTAGAGTTAGACTGGGAAATACTTATTCTGATGTTTATTGCCAAGAAGAGGGTGTTCCTCAGGGCTCAGTTTTAAGTGTAACCCTATTCATTTTAAAAATTAATAATATTTTATCAGTTTTACCTTCTAGCATACAAAAATCACTTTATGTAGACGATCTTCAGATCTCTTCTGCTGGTAGAGATATGAGATTTATTGAAAGACAGCTGCAAACAGCAATCAATAATATGATAGTGTGGACAAATAAAAACGGCTTTACCTTTTCCACTCAAAAAACGTTAGGTGTTCATTTCTGTAGAAGATTTTTACACCCAGATCCAGAGTAATTCATTCAAAACATACCATTAATCATGCAAAATGAATGCAAATTCCTTGGTGTAATTTTCGACAAAAAATTGACTTTTCTTCCCCATATTACATATTTGAGGAAGACTTGTCTCAAGTCTCTAAATATTTTAAAAGTTCTCTCAAATACTGCTTGGGGTGCTGATCGCATATGCTTATTACGCATATATAGAAGCATCATTCGTTCCAAATTAGATTATGGGTGTATCGTTTATGGATCCACGCGTGTTTCATACCTCTCAAGACTTAATTATATCCACCATCAGGCTTTAAGACTATGCTCAGGTTCTTTCCGCACATCTCCAATCAAGAGTTTGTATGTGGAAAATTTTGAGCCATCTTTGACTCATAGAATACATATGCTATCCTTTTGTTTTTATTTTCGAGTTTTATCGACCGAAAATAACCCTTTGAGGAAAATACTTTTGGATCATAGTATGGACAGACTATTCAACAGCCGGCCTTCTTGTATTCCTCCTTTGGGATTACGAATTCGTCAATTACTTCCAGATGAATTTCAAGCGCTTGATGTCAGCAGTAATAATTCACATGCAAACCCCCCATGGATTTGCAATAACATCACCTACTTGAATCCATTTAAGAATCTACATAAAGCGGATGTTTGTGGTTCTGTTTTCAGATCTATATTCTTTTCCTATAGACAAGTATTTCATGATTATCTACCCATTTATACAGATGGCTCTAAATCCGATACAAATACTGGTTGCGCTTTTGTTTGTGAGAATGACATTATAAGTTTTAGACTTCATGATTTCACCTCTGTTTTTACCTCTGAGTTGACAGCGTTGTATATAGCGCTAAAATATCTTTCAGAAAAACATCCAGTAAATGTTATTATTTACTCTGATTCTTTAAGTGCATTGGAATCCTTGAATATTCATATAAATTCCCATGGTCTAATACAGGAAATTAAGCGCTTGAAATCCCACCTGCATAGGCAGGGCTATAGAATTTTGTTTTCCTGGGTACCAGCTCACGTCGGTATAATAGGTAATGAACAGGCAGACACAGCTGCCAGAGTTGCTAATATGTATCGTACTATGCCTCTTCATTATACCGATATCAAAAGTGCACTACGTAAGTGGATGCTAAGGACTTGGCAAAATGACTGGAATCAAGAAGTAAATAATAAACTCCACGATGTAAAACCATACATTACTCCTTGGGCTTCATCTTACAATCGAAAATTTGATGTCATTCTGACAAGACTGCGTATCGGCTATTCACGTATGACACACAGATACTTACTATTTGGAGAATCTCCGCCTGTCTGTGGCTCATGCAGTGTTCCACTGACTATACGCCATGTTTTAATTGAATGTTCTGTTTTTTATAGAGACCGTGTAAGCTTTTTTAACACCTCTGATTTTAACTTGTCTTTCCTTCTAGGGGAAAAACCTCACAAGAATTTATTCCCGTTTTTAAAGAAAATTGGAGTTTTTAGTGAAATTTAAATTTATTCATATTTTACTTACTGTTTTACAAATTTTCTACGACGAATTTTATGGTATTAAATAGGAACACTCAATAAATGACTTGTTTTTTCGGCACAGCATATCCTAGAAAAGGATCTTGTTCCAGAAAATTACCATATCCTATCCTATCAAGAGACTAAAAGACGCGCTGAGCGGGTTCCATTAAATTTCCAAACTCGCAGATTTCATGAATACAACT
The DNA here is from genome assembly GCA_026543055.1 of Argiope trifasciata. Lineage (NCBI taxonomy): Eukaryota > Metazoa > Arthropoda > Arachnida > Araneae > Araneidae > Argiope > Argiope trifasciata. The sequence goes on from JAPMOQ010063497.1 coordinate 43,047, forward strand.
CCAGGTTCAGTATATTAGAACTTCAGCAGGCTTTACGCAAAACTCTCGACACCAGTCCAGGACCTGATGGAATCACGTATAATATGATTCGCCACTTGAGTTTTACCTCCCTTTCTAACCTGTTGCATCTATTTAACAGAATTTGGATCGATGAGAAATTTCCCTCTCAGTGGCATGAGGCTATTATGGTTCCCATCCTAAAACCTGGTAAAGATGCTGATAATCCATTAAATTACAGACCCATCGCGTTGACGAATTGCATATGTAAAATCATGGAAAGAATGATCAATGCACGACTTATGTTCATTTTCGAAAAATACGACTGTATTTCTTCGTTTCAGAGCTGTTTCCGAAGAGGTCGATCTTCTATAGATAATCTTGTCCTTCTGGAATCTGAGATACGCAATGCCTTTGTTCAGAGACATCATCTTGTCTCGATATTCTTTGATTTGGAAAAAGCTTACGACCGGACCTGGCGATATGGCATTCTCCGGTCACTTTTAGATTTGGGTTTTAAAGGTCACTTGCCTATATTTATTAAACAGTTTTTATCTTCTAGAGTTTTTCGTGTCCGTATCGGACACTTTTATTCTGAACCTTTTATTCAAGCCGAGGGTGTACCACAAGGTAGCATCCTTAGCGTGACACTTTTTATCATCCATCTTAGTCAAATACTCAATCATTTACCATCGTCTGTAAAAGGTAGTCTCTATGTAGATGATTTACAGATTTCTTGCAGAGGTAGCAATATGAGATTAATTGAGAGGCAAATGCAATCCTCAGTAAACAAATTGATAGCTTGGTGTGACGTTAATGGCCACGTAATTTCACCTGATAAGAGCCGTTGCGTTCATTTTTGTAGGAAGCGGAGCCTTCACTTAGATCCTACTATCCTTATTCGAAATGTCGCTATCCCTGTTGTCAATGAAGTACGGTTTCTAGGCGTAATATTTGATCGCAAACTCACTTTTCTTCCGCATATCCTATATTTGCGGAAGAAATGTGAAATATCATTGAATATTCTCAAAGTCCTTTCTAAAACATCCTGGGGAGCAGATCGTACTTCTCTGCTCCGTATTTACCAGGCCCTCATTTTATCTCGCATCGATTATGAGTGTATTATTTATGGCTCTGCTCGGCCCACTATCTTACGCAGACTTGATACCGTACACCACGCTGCTCTGAGAATTTCTTCAGGAGCATTTCTCACGTCACCAGTGCACAGTCTTTATGTTGTAAGCAATCAGCTACCGCTTGAATTAAGGTGGAGAAAATTATCTGCCCAATATTATTTTAAAATTTTATCTGCTATGAATTACCCCTTACGTGATATAACGATTCCTGTTGGTCTCCAGCGACTTTATGAAGCTAGACCTTATAACATTCTTCCATTTTGTGAAAGGATTAAAAAAACTGTTATCTGATACAGAACTCAAAAATTTTACTTTGGATTTTTTGTCTTTTCCACCATGGAATATCCCACAATTTTCATATCTGAATCCGTTTTCAGGATTTAATAAATCTGTCATTGCTCCCATTGCTTTTCAACAAGTTTTTAACTATCATGGTATTCAATATTCATCTTTCACACCAATTTTTACTGATTGGTCAAAATCTAGCGGATATGTTGGTGGTGGTATAATTTACAACACTACCATTCAAAGTTATAAACTAAATCTTTTATTCTCGGTCCTAACTGCTGAGTCAGTAGCGATATTATGCGCCCTTCAAACAATATCACTTTCTACTCAACGCCATTTCTGCATCTACACAGACAGCAAGGGATCCTTAGAAACACTTTCTAATTTTTATAATCTTACACACCCTGTTGCTATGGAAATTCTATGTCTCCTACGGGAGCTCAAAAAGAAAGATTTTAAAATTTTATTCTGTTGGGTTCCGAGCCATGTCGGCATTGTGGGGAATGAACAGGCAGATATTGCTGCTAAAACAGCATCAACTGTTCTACAAAGGGATCTTCCATATTGTGATGCAAAAATATATCTCTCGCAACATATACTCTCAGTATGGCAAGAAACTTGGAATCAGCAAGCACTTAATAAATTAAGTTCGATTAAGCCATCAATTGCAGTTTGGCCTTGTATTTCTGTGCGTAGTCTCGATGTCAAGCTGACGAGACTCCGTATTGGCCATACTCGTTTTACACACAAACACCTTTTGTTTGGAGAACATTGTCCTACCTGTTCCACATGTCATGTCAATTTCAGTGTATCGCATATTTTAATTGAATGTAAAGTTTTTAACTATCATCGCTTGAAATTTTTAATTCGTCGATTTTAAATATGAGGGACCTTCTGGGAGAGAGGCCCCATCCAAATCTTTTCAATTTTTTAAGAACCATTGGTGTTTCGCATTTGATTTAGTTTAATTTCTCGTACTTGTACATTTTTATATTTTTCTTACATTCCCAGGGAAAAGTGATATAAGAGTTCACCCATGACTTCTATTTTAACCATACTTATGGCTCAGTATGGCCATATATGGCTTTTGTGCCAATAAACATTACCATACCAAACCAATCTTCCACTTATCGATTACGGATGTGAGGTATACGGCTCCGCTAGATCTAGTGTTTGGCGGAGTCTGGACACTATACATCACTCTGCATTAAGAATATGTTCAGGGGCTTTTCACACTTCACCAGTGCAGAGTTTACACGTAATCTGTCATCAGTTGCCTCTATATCTGCGTCGGAGAAAGTTAAGTACTTGATATTTTTTTCGTCTGCAATCTTGTCATAATCATCCAGTTGGTCGTATGAAAATTCCTATTGGTCTCTCAAAACTGTATAAGGCGCGTTCTTTTAATATCCTTCCTTTCTTTGAAAGGATTAAACAACTTCTAGTCGATTCAGACCTTTTACATGTTGAAATTCAGCATACTACCAATATTGATCTTCCTCCCTGGTATATCCCCCAAATTTCATATCTAAATCCTTTTTCCACATATGATAAATCTACAAATACATCGATAATATTTTAGCAACTTTACCATTATCACCGAATTGAATATGCCAGTTACACTCCCATCTTTACTGATGGATCCAGAATAAGTAGTTATGTCGGTTGTAACGTCGTTACTAAAGAGGATACATGCAGCTATAAACTAAATAATTTATGCTCTATTTTGACAGCTGAATTGATGGCTATTCTTATTGCTGTTGATAAAATCTCCAACCTCCCTGGGCGAAAATTCTGTATCTACACAGATAGTAAGAGCTCTCTTGAAGCTCTAGGCCACCCTCGGAATGGAACACAAACCTTAGTCTTAAAAATTCTTTCCCACTTGCGGAATCTACAATCTAGAGAACTCGATATTTTATTTTGTTGGCTGCCTAGCCATGTAGGTATCTACGGCAATGAATTAGCCGATGCTGCCTCCCCTCAGGGGCTCACCTACTATAGGTGAGTACGGGTGTCCCAATCCCGAGGTACCCAGGGATCTTTACTCCCTTTACGTTTATTCTCCACTACGCCTTCTGCTGTCTCATTTTTTTCTTTCCCTCGAGGGTAGGCGAGGGAGCTCTCCATGAGAAGCTGTCGCCAACCTGTTTGCTTCTTGCTTCTCATGGACAGCAAATACCCCCACGTGTTTGCCGTGCGTGGCGACCCATTAGACGGGTGGTGCAATGTGGTCCCCGGTGTATCAATCGGCCGGTAGCTAGCCATCTGAGTGTCTAGTCTGCTAGGGATCAAGCGAATGGGTTACTCCTTGGGCTTGGCGTTAAGGGTGGTCACTGTCCCCGGGGGTAACTCCGAGCGTATAGGTACTGGCTAGCACTGAGGTAAGTGCCGAGGCTGGGAATAGCCAGAGCCGGTGGCTGCCTTCCCTTGTTGGACTCCGTGGTGGGTGGTGCCGTCGGGCCCGAATCCCCATCAATATCGTATGGGCAAAAAATCATCTGCTCCCTTCAGTGGGCAACAAAATGTTTCAACAAAAAATTTCCAAACCAAATTTCAAGAAAAATACTTTGACCACTTTTTCATTGTAAAACGAATTAGGGAGCAGAATGAAACATTTCATTCGGTTTCACCTTTAATTGTAGAAAAAGCCATCAAAAGTACTGTTGGAGAGTTGTCATCAATTCGCAAGCTTCGTTCTGGGGACTTACTTGCTGAGGTTTCATCTCGTGTTCAAGCTAAGCAAATTATAAAATTAAAAGCATTAGCCACGATTCCCGTTGAAGTCGCTGCTCACGCCTCTCTGAATACTTCGAAAGGCGTTATAACTTGCGGTGAACTTTTCAATACTTCGATAGAAGAAATCACAAAAGATTTAAAGGGCGAAGGAGTGACACATGTGCGCCGTATTTCAATTAGGCGAAATCGGCAACTCCTCCCCACTAAACATCTTATTCTAACATTTCAAAACCCAACATTACCAGAAACGGTTAAAGCGGGTTATATGAAGTTAGCCGTGCGCCCGTACATTCCGAATCCCTTACGGTGCTACCAATGCCAACGTTTTGGACATGCTAAGACCGCCTGCCGCGGGCAAATAACTTGCGCCCGCTGTGCAGAGAAAGGCCATGAAAGCCAACAGTGTCAAGCAGAAGAGAAGTGCGTAAACTGCAATGGAAACCATACTTCCTTCTCAAGAGACTGTCCACGTTGGAAAGTAGAAAAAGAAATTATAACCGTTAAGATTAAAGCAAATATTTCTTATCCCGAAGCAAAAAGAAAAATATTATCTCAAACCCCAAAACCTGGTATAAGTTATGCATCTGTCGCACAAAAATCTTTCTGCAAAAATTGCTCCTGTAAAAATTGTATTCAAAATCAAGTAAACTCCAGTGAAAAGTCATCTGATACCGATACGGAAACATTGGCAGGCAATGCTCCTGATAAAAATAATTACCGGAAATCAAAATCGCAAAATTCACTGAAATTGAGACTCTCCAAACGAGGCCTTTCACCCACACAATTAATAACAAAATTAAAAAAGTCGAATGCTCAAAATTTGGTCGCATTGGGACTAGCAAATCAAGGAGTAGTCCATAAAGACTTGAAAACCATTTTTAGTTCGAATTCTAAAAATCCTGAACTACTATCTCTACATCCATCTGAAGAGGATGATGATGAAATCTCAATGAGTTGCGAGGTTTCACCAAATCAAATTTCTAGTACAAAAAACACACTTTTCAAATCTAATACTTGATGGGTCCTTTCGTTTCTTGGAACTGTCGTGGTCTAAGGTCCAAAACTGTTGATGTTAAGTGCATAATTAATCAGTTTCATCCTTCTTGTCTGGCAATTCAGGAAACGTTCTTGCATCCGAACATTTCCTTTAAAATTCGGGGTTATAATATTGTCCGCAAGGATACAGATTCAAACAACTCTGGAGGTGTCTGTATTTTAACCTCTAATCTCTTTCCAAGTGCATCTCTTAATTTACACACTACCTTGCAAGCTGTGGCCGTTCAGATACACAATAGAACACTTGTTACAGTTTGCTGTATATATTTACCACCACATGACGCAATTAATCAACAACAACTAAACAACATTATTGACCAGCTTCCTTCACCATTTTTAATACTCGGTGACTTTAACGGGCATAGTACTTTGTGGGGTTCAGACAGTACAAATTCTCGTGGAAGACAGATCGAACAGTTCATTACTAACAACTGTCTCTGTCTTCTAAATAACAATGAAAAAACATACTTTCACGAGCCCACAAGGACCTTCCACAGTCTTGATCTGGCCATATGTTCTCCTGATCTGCTACCATTGTTGAATTTCACAGTTGGAAGTGATCTCTATAACAGCGATCATTTCCCATTAATTGTTTCTCATGCTGATAGAGGCGGTGGTACTCTTTGCCCACCGCGTTTTCTATTCCAGCGAGCAGACTGGACTACTTTTACGCAGCTAGCAGAAATTACTGAGACCATGGTCAAAACTCACGACATAACGGAAGCAGTGCAAAATGTCATTGATATCATTATGTATGCCGCAAATAACACTATCCCAAAATGCTCCCCACGGAAACGAAAATTTCGTAGGCCGTGGTGGAATGAAGCTTGCCGTGACAGTTTTAGGGAAAAAAGAAACGTTGGAACATCTTTCGTTGGTACCCCCCCTCAGGGGCTCACCTACTATAGGTGAGTACGGGTGTCCCAATCCCGAGGTACCCAGGGATCTTTACTCCCTTTACGTTTATTCTCCACTACGCCTTTTGCTGTCTCCTTTTTTTCTTTCCCTCGAGGGTAGGCGAGGGAGCTCTCCATGAGAAGCTGTCGCCGCTCTGTTTGCTTCCTGCTTCTCATGGACAGCAAATACCCCCACGTGTTTGCCGTGCGTGGCGACCCATTAGACGGGTGGTGCAATGTGGTCCCCGGTGTATCAATCGGCCGGTAGCTAGCCATCTGAGTGTCTAGTCTGCTAGGGATCAAGCGAAGGGGTTACTCCTTGGGCTTGGCGTTAAGGGTGGTCACTGTCCCCGGGGGTAACTCTCAGCGTATAGGTACCAGTTAGCGTTATGATAAGTGCTGAGGCTAGGTACAACTAGAGCCAGTTACTGTCATCCCTTGTAGGGCTCCGTGGTGGGCGATGCCGCTGGGCCTGAATCCTTTGTAATGTCGTATGGGCAAATCCAAAGCGGCTCCCTTCAGTGGGCAACAAATTAATCATACTTCTTCACTACATTTTGATCATTTTTTTATAATCAAACGAATTTCATCAAACAATGAGACCTTCCATAATGTTTCACCTTTTCTCGTTGAAAAGGCAATTACTGGTACTCTTGGTACTGTATCATCGACACGGAAGTTAAGATCTGGTGATTTGCTTGTTGAAGTGAGTTCCCGCAAGCAATCACAACAAATACTGAAAATGAAAACACTGGGGACAATATCTGTAAACGTAAGCTCTCATGCTACTTTAAATTCTTCAAAAGGTGTTATAACGTGTGGCGAATTGTTTAACGATTCCATTGAAAAAATTACTTCGGAACTGAAACATGAAGGAGTAACTCATGTACGCCGTATAACTATCCGGCGGGATGGACAAATCCTTCCTACTAAGCACTTTATTCTCACGTTTAACAACCCTAAATTACCTGAATCAGTGAAAGTCGGCTATATGAAATTGGCTGTTAGAAAATATATCCCAAACCCACTCCGATGTTTCCAATGCCAACGTTATGGGCATTCTAAATCCAGCTGCCGCGGCACTCTCACCTGTGCGCGCTATGGAGAAAAAGGTCATGACAACCAACAGTGTTCTGCCCAGGAAAAGTGCGTTAACTGTGATAGTAACCACAGTTCCTTTTCTCGATCTTGTCCCCGTTGGATATTGGAAAAACAGATCGTATCGGTCAAATTCAAGGAAGATATTCCTTACCCTGAAGCCAGGCAAAAAGTACTTTCTCAGACACCAACACCAGGCATGACTTACGCCTCTATTGCCAAAAAACAGTTTTGCGTAAATTGCTCCTGTGCAAATTGTGAGCAGAATATGCCGAAAACTAAACTTCCGTCAAAAGTGTCAGATACAGAATCTGAAAATTCTGTAACCAGCGCTTCTGAACCCAGTAAACCGGAAAAACCTCATCACAAAGTAAAACCTAACAAGGCCTTAAAACTTAAGATTTCAAAACGTGCAATCCCTCAAAAAGATCTTCGTCAAAAAATGAAAAAGTCAACTAAGAGTAACTCGGTCGCTCTGTGACTTGCTAGTCAGGGGAACGTCTGCAAGGACTTGTCATCTATCTTTGGTGGCGTGCCCAAAAGTCCCGATAGCATTTCACTTCACCCATCTGAAGAGGATGATAACGACCTCCAAATGAGTTGCGATTTATCGCCAACTCCATCTAATGCTCCAAATAATTCTTTTAAAACTAACATTTCTTAATGGGTTTTTGTCTTTCATGGAGCTGTCGTGGCATTCGTCCCAAATTAACAGAAGTTAAAACAATTCTAAACAAATTTCATCCTGTTTGTTTCTGCCTTCAGGAAACATTCTTGAAAACAAACACCCCACTTAAATTACGGGGATATAATACTGTTTGGAAGGATGCAGAAAATAGCTCACATAATTCTGGGGGTGTATGCATTCTAACCTCCAATTCCTTTCCAAGCACTCCTCTCTCACTTCATACTGATTTGCAAGCTGTTGCTGTTCAGGTGCATGCAAGATCCTTAATTACAATCTGCTGTATCTATTTACCTCCTAATACTTCTATTCGTCAACAAGATCTTGACAATTTAGTGAATCAACTCCCAGCGCCATTTGTTCTAGTTGGTGACTTTAACGGCCATTCTACTTTGTGGGGCTCGGACAGAACAAATTCTCGTGGGCAACAGATCGAGCAGTTTATTTCTAATAACTGTCTCTGCCTGCTCAACAATGTTGAAAAGACATATTTCCATGAGCCCACACGCACTTTCCATAGTCTAGACTTGGCCATATGTTCTCCTGAACTTCTGCCATTGCTAACTTTTACGGTTAGCAACAATCTATATAATAGTGACCATTTTCCTATTATCGTCTCCCATGCTGATAGTAGCGGTGCGACTTCCCGCCCGCCACATTTTCTATTCCAGCGGGCAGATTGGACTGCTTTTAGACAGCTGGCAGTGATCACTGAATCTATGGTTAGTGTGGCAGACATTACGGAAGCAATACGTCTCACCGTTGAAAGCATTTTAACTGCTGCAAACATCTTTATCCCAAAATCCTCCCCACGTCCCCGAAAATTTTGTAAACCTTGGTGGAATGGGGCCTGCCGTGACAGTTATAAGAACCAAAAACGACTTTGGAATAGATTTCGCAGGTATCCTACGACAGAGAACCTAGTAGCTTTTAAAAGAGCCAAAGCCATTGCACGTTGTACTCGTCGTCGATGTCAGAGGGAATCATGGATTAGTTTTGTTTCTTCCATCACATCAAATACTTCTAGTAAAACCTTGTGGAAGAAGGTAAAGGCTGCCAATGGTATATATAATGAATTAACTATTCCTATTTTAAATACAGGAAATATGAAGTATTTCGCTCCATTAGACATAGCAAATATTCTCGTCAAACATTTGCGCAAGTTTCTTCTACCGATTCTTACAGCCCTACTTTTCTGGCGATTAAGAATCGTGCGGAACGGTTGCCTTTGCGCTTTAATGACCGAGATACCTCTCCTTACAACTGTAAGTTTAGTATGTATGAATTGGAAACAGCATTATCAAATACCCACGATACCAGTCCCGGACCAGATGGAATTACTTATAACATGCTTCGCCATTTAAATTCAGTTTCGCTTACCAATCTGTTGTTGCTATTCAACAGAGTTTGGACTGAGCATACATACCCCGCTCAGTGGCACGAAGCTACTATAATTCCTATCCTAAAAACTGGCAAAGATCCATCTAACCCTCTGAGTTACAGACCGATAGCACTAACGAATTGTCTTTGCAAAATCTTTGAGCGTATGGTAAATGCCCGCCTTATGTACGAATTGGAGAGACAAGGATACATCTCCCCATTGCAGAGTGGTTACCGCAGAGGTAGATCAACCTTTGATAACCTCGTATTGCTGGAATCCCAGATACGTAACACGGCATACTTTCTACGTTGTTTAAATTTGATTTTAGGGGAAACTTGCCAATCTTTTTACAAAACTTTTTATCTAATCGAATATTTCGTGTCAGAGTTGGTAATTTTTATTCTGATTCTTTTATTCAAGCTGAGGGAGTTCCACAAGGAAGCGTCCTCAGTGTTACACTTTTTATAGTTCATTTGAGTCAGGTTTTATCTGTTTTACCATCATCTGTTCATGGAACTCTTTACGTTGATGACTTGCAGATCTCGTGCCAAGGCAGCAGCATAAATCTCATTGAGCGTCAATTACAGAATGCAGTTAATAAAGTAGTAGCTTGGTGCAACAGTAATGGGCATGCGATCTCTCCCGAGAAGAGTAGGTGTATTCACTTCTGCCGAAAACGAATAATTCATCCGGATCCAAATATCTATATTCAAAATGTACTTATTCCTGTGGTGAGTGAAGTGCGGTTTTTGGGAGTGATATTCGATAGAAAACTTACCTTTCTTCCGCATATTTTGAATCTGCAGAAGAGATGCGATAAAACGTTAAATATATTAAAGGTGCTTTCCAGAACATCATGGGGTGCTGATCGAACCTCCCTTCTCCGTATTTATCAGGCAATCCTTATCTCCCGGATAGATTATGGGTGTATGGTGTATTACTCCGCACGTCCGTCAGTTTTGCGGCGGCTGGATACCGTCCATCATTGTGCACTGCGCATTTGCTCTGGTGCTTTCCGTACGTCTCCAGTTGAAAGTCTCTATGTTGTATGTCACCAACTACCGCTTTCCTTAAGACGAAAGAAACTGTCTACTTTATTTTATTTCCGAACAAAATCTGTTCTAAATCATCCACTAAACGAAAATTCCTTGCCGGTTGGCCTTCGTCGACTTTATAATGCTCGCCCATCTCATATCCTGCCATTTTGTGAGAGAGCGAGATTGCTCCTTCATGATTCAGACCTTAATATTGTTCGTATTAAAGCTGTTGCCACTTTTAGTTTTCGATCTTGGGATATTCCACAGTTTTCTTTCTTGAATCCTTTCTTGGGATTCGATAAATCCTCAACTGCACCAGTGGTTTTCCAACAACTCTTTTTATATCATCGATATCTGTATTCTTCTTTCGTCCCAATTTTTACGGATGGCTCGAAATCAGATGGATATGTTGGTTGTGGAGTCGTTTTTACATCTGGTACACTGAGTCACCGCCTTCACAATTCCTGCTCTGTTTTTACTGCTGAATTAGTGGCAATTTTCTGTGCTCTCCAGAATATATCAAACTCAGGTCAGCGTAAATTTATCATCTATACCGATAGCAAGAGTGCTTTGGAGACACTTTCAAATTACCAAAATCAGATGGATCCTATTGCGCTCAAAATTTTATTCACCTTGCAAAATTTAAAAAACGATGACTTCCAGATTATTTTCTGTTGGGTGCCGAGTCATGTTGACATCTTGGGAAATGAGACGGCGGACTTGGCCGCAAAATCTGCAACAACCTTCTTAAACATAGGTATTCCCTATTGTGACATTAAAAGGTCCATTAATCATTACATCTATTCTGACTGGCAAAAGTCATGGGATTTACAGATCCAAAATAAACTACATTCCATTAAAACTGATATTTTTCCTTGGCCTGTTCATCCTATACGTGAGATGGATGTTAAATTGACTCGTCTCCGCATAGGACATACGCGTTTCACTCACAAACACCTAATTTTTGGCGAAACTGCCACTGTGTGCAACAGCTGCTAAGTTCAATTTACTGTTCATCATATTTTAATTGACTGTCCTGTTTTTAACACTTATCGTTCTCGTTGTTTTACCACGTCTTCAACACTACAAGACTTGGTGGGTGAGAAAAACCACCCAAATATTTTTAAATTCTTAAGAGCTATTGGGTTTTTTACGTACATTTAGTTTCTTTTTAACCTTGTAGGCGTTAAGCATTGTTAATTAAGTTCTTGTTTTTTACGTCACTATATAAAAATAATAAGGCTCATAGATTTAAATTTTGAAATACTAAAAACTTTTGCACATCCATTTCATAGTTTTTGTCTTCTGGCATCTGTGCTATTCGTTTACAAATGAATTTTTTTTAAAAAAAATATCCTTTATTTTTTACCTTTTGATTGGCGCAGTATGGCCAAGTTTGGCTTTTGTGCCATTAAACCTCAACTACCTACCTACCTACCTTCGTCGGTACCCATCGACAGAAAACCTTATCTTTTTTAAACGTGCCAGAGCCAACGCTCGTCGTATCCGCCGGAGAAGTCAAAAGGAATCTTGGGTTCATATCTTCAATTACATCCTCTACTTCCAGCAAATTGCTGTGGAAGAGAGTAAAGGCAGCCAATGGAATTTATAACGACTTTTCCTTTCCTGTACTTAAAATAGGAAATATTACGATTTCCTCTCCCATGGAAGTTGCCAATACCCTAGGCAAAACATTTGCAGAAGTTTCTGCTGCTGATTCATACAAGCCTACTTTCATGGCTATAAAGAATCGCGCGGAACGAAAGGGTTTGCGATTTGCTACCAGAAATTCCTTTCCATACAATTCTGCTTTTAAAATGTATGAACTGCTTTCTGCTTTGTCTAAAGCGCATGATACCAGTCCCGGACCAGATGGAATCACATATAACATGCTTCGTCATTTGTCTCCTACTTCCCTTTCCAATTTGCTATTACTATTTAACCGTATTTGGACTGAACAGAAGTTCCCTTTACAATGGCATGAAGCGATCGTGATTCCAATCCTGAAACCCGGTAAAGATGCATCTAATTCCCTGCACTACAGACCTATTGCGCTCACAAATTGCTTGTGCAAGACATTGGAGCGCATGGTCAATGATAGGTTTCTTTTCGAATTGGAAAAGAGAGCATGTCTTCCGCAGTTGCAGAGTGATTTTCGCAGAGGGCGTTCAACATATGATAATATCGTTCTTCTCGAGACTCAAATACGTAACGCATTTGTCCGTCGAAATCATTTTGTGTCTATCTTTTTTGACGTAGAAAAAGCCTAGGATCGCACTTGGCGCTATGGCATCCTTTCAACTCTTTTAAATTTTGGTTTTAAAGGAAATTTACCTATATTTTTACAGAACTTTTTATCTTTACGTTCATTTCGCGTCCGTATTGGAAATTTTTATTCCGATCCATTTGTTCAAGCTTAGGGGGTTCCACAAGGAAGCATCCTCAGTGTAACACTTTTTATGATTCATTTTAGTCAAATTCTGAACGTTTTACCTACTTCTGTTCAAAGCACTTTATATGTCGATGATCTCCAGATCTCCTGTCAAGGCTGCAATATGCGCTCAATTGAACGTCAACTGCAAATTGCAGTTAATAAGATAATGGACTGGTGTGATAATAACGCGCACACGATTTCTCCAGAAAAAAGTAAATGTGTGCACTTCTGTAAAAAGCGGGGTCCTCATTTGGATCCTGCAATCCACATTCGAAATGTTGCGATTCCAGTAGTGAATAAAATTAAGTTTTTAGGGGTAATATTTGATCGAAAGCTCACTTTCCCTCCGCATGTCTTATGTCTACGGAAAAAGTGTGAAAAGACATTGAATATTCTGAAGGTACTTTCAAGAACGTCATGGGGAGCGGATAGCACATCTTTACTCCGAATCTACGAAGCGACTATTTTATCACGCGTTGATTATGGCTGTATGGTGTATGGGTCTGCAAGGTGTTCGGTTTCGCGCAAACTAGATACCATACACCACTCTGCCTTGAGAATTTGTTCCGGAGCATTTCGGACCTCACAAGTGGAGAGTCTTTATGTTGTATGTCATCAGTTACCATTAAATTTACGACGTCAAAAAATGTCTGTACAGTACTACCTTCGAGCTTTGTCTATTCTGAAGCATCCTTTGCACTCTTTGATTCTTCCTGTTCATCTTCGAATATTATACAGGGCTCGACCTTTCAATATCCTCCCTTTCTGCGAGAGAGTTAAATTACTTCTGGAGGATACAGAACTCCATGATGTGAATATTCAAACACTTGATTTATTCTCATTTCCTCCATGGGACATCCCTCAATTTTCCTATTTAAATCCTTTTAATGGGTTTGAGAAACTAACAACGGCCCCTGTGGTTTTTCAAAAGCTTTTCAGTTCTCATCGCTCTCAGTATTTCACTCATATACCAATTTACACAGATGGATCCAAATCAAGCAGTCATGTTGGATGCGGTATCATTTTAAATACACAAACAATTAGCTATTGTTTGCATACTTCCATTTCAGTCTTTTCTGCTGAATTAGTGGCTATTCTCAATGCTCTACAAACAATCTCTCTCTCTTCTGAGCGCAAATTTTGTATTAATACTGATAGCATGAGCTCTTTGAAAACACTCTCTCATTTTCATGATAAAATTCATCCCACTGCCCTGGAAAATCTGGGTCTCTTAAGAACTTTAAAAAATAGGGACTACGAAATTTTAT
>JAPMOQ010063500.1:0-13378 GCA_026543055.1 Argiope trifasciata
GAAGCTACTGAAAGCAGAAATGGCGGTGAATTATATTTGAGTTGAAAAATTGAAGAGAGTTGTGTTGCATTGTAGAAAAAGAAGAATAATTTTTTTGTATGTCTTTTTGTATTGTCTTTTCATTCATACTAATTTTTTCCTTGAACTTTTTTTTAATGTAATCTTAAATTAAAATAAAGAAACAAGCCTCTCTCTGCTCCTATTATCACTTGATTATTTTATTCTAAGGTGTTTCCTCGTAGGAATTGTTATTTGCATTTGATTATCCATGCGTTTTCTGACAGAAATATAAAATACAAACACGATATTAAGTTTTGATAACATGGCAAAATAATAATAAAAATCTCAGACATTGTAAAAAAAATTTAAGCGACACTAAAATGATCATTAATTTAAACTTAAATGTAGAAGAGCTATTAAAATAATTTTATTGATGATTCAGTTGCTATTTTCTTGAAAATGTACGACGAAAGTAATTTCGTACACTTCACTTTCAAAATTTATTTCACCGTTTTATTTTTATATAACCTATCTTTATTTCTCGCAAATAACCCTTTTCCTACAACGAGTAAAAACAGTTTCTGACTTTTTGTAAAGCTTTATTTATTACAAAAACTCTTTGTGAAGTAAATTGAAATGATCAAAAGGGTTCAACATAACCATATTTTGGGAAAGTTATGAAGAAAAAACTTTCGATAATTTGATAAATGAGGTAAAAAACTAACTCTAATGAGGAACAATATATTTATTATTAAGAAAAGCATGTATAATAATAAAACTATAACAAAAAATGTACAGTTCATGAACGATCGTTTCCATGGTAGTTTGTATCTTCTTTTGACTTTCGTTTCATCTCGCAATAGTTATGACATTTAAGATGTATGTATTTTAAGATCTTTTTTTATGATTCCCAACGAAATGCTGTTTCATATATCCTAAACAATGCTTTTTAATTCAAAAATTCACTTTTGTTCTTATAACTCTAAATTTTGAATTCACTATGAAGAAACATCTTATCATGAGAAATGTTCAATTTCTGATAATGTTCGAAGATGCGTTTAGTTATCTTTATGCTAGTAGAAAGTAAATTTAGTAATAAAGAAAATTTTTCTATCTCAGTTTCAATGCTTCATTTTCAAAACATCACTATACATATATCCATCCACATTTCCTTTTATAAAACATTCCTAATTCTATCCCTAAAAATACACATACACACTCGTGCAATGAAGGCATTACCCCCATGTTTGAAAATTCCATATTTAATTTACATTTTAAACATTGAAATTTCATCTTCACATGGAACTTATCTTCAATGAACTTGTTGATAGTTTCGCTCTCTTTCCTCTTCGTATTTGAATCTATGTTTCATTCTCAGATTTTTTTTTGTAACAACTGAGACAAATATAGGTAAATTCAAAGAAGACTTAAAAGTTCTGGTATCTTCTTTTCAAGTGGTTTCGAAATGCTTCATGATACATGCTTCAGTCTATATCTTTCAAGAAAGTTTTGAGATTTCAAATGTTCTGAGCAAATCCCATGTAAAAAATGCTTGATTGTAATAACTGAATATATACTAATGTATTCATTAAGATATAGAAAAAAATGGAAGGAATTAATAGAAAAATAAATAAAAATACTTTTTATTGATTTTAACTTTCTTTAATTTATTAATAGCATTTTTGAAAAAAAAAAAAAAAAAAAAAAAGGCAATCCGAACGCAATTTTTTATAAATGCTTTCTTTATGTAAAAACTAAAATCTATAGCTAATTAATTTGAATTTCTGTTTCTAATAACAGAAATTAAAACTAATCTTATAAAAAAAATCCTTATTTAATAGATATTTTTAATGAAAAGGAATTTAATAACACTGTAAAATTATGACAATAATCCGATATTAACTTCAGTTATTTTTCTTATTTGAATAATAGCTTGGATATTATTTTGATCCAAAAATTATTTTTAAGGCTTATTTTTTTTCTATTTTGATTAACAACTATAAGAATATCCTGATGCTGTAAAAAATTGTTTCTGCCGTCGAGCTATACATTTAACATTCTGCAGACAGAAGTAATGAGCTTTTCAGACAATAATTTGATCTGATCAGTGGAGATTCTAAATATATTTTTTTCTATCAGTGGAAGAATATGTTAATGGTGACATTATACATTAAAAAAATATTTATTATGGCAAAGATAATAAATTTTGAACGAGGAATAAATTGCATTGTAATGTAATGACAGATTTCTTTAATAAAATGGGCTTAAACTAAAAAAATAATTTAATGAAATTTTTTGTTTATTAAAAATAAATATTCACTAAAAAAAGGAAATTTAATTTAAGGAAAGATTAATTGCGATTTACTAAATAATACTGCAATTGAATCTTGTTTAGCTTTAAAGGCAATAGATAACCTTAGTAACCAATAGAAATAAATCACTTTAGTGAAACTTTTACTTTAAATAAAAATTATTCATATAACAAGCGGTGTGGAAGTTTGGAGAGAGGTGCGAGCTTAGTTGTCGTCCTCTTCATTTGACCGCGATTCAAAATTACAAGGTCCGTCACAAAAATAGCCCTAGGGGTTGCTTCAAAACGGTGGGTTAATGTAACTCAACTAAACTCGGGCAATCTATAAAACTCCCTTTTGCGCAATATTTTTGGAAGTTATTGCAGAAAAATACTAAAACTTCTTTTAAGTAATTAACACTCTAAATAAAACTTTAAAAAACGAATGCATACAAACTTCTTTACTATTAATTGATATGACTATTTTTATAAATACTTGGGAGCACTAATTCATTATTATCAAATATATCAGTAGATGGCGGGATTAATCAAATATCAAAATCTAATTAAATTAATTGCTACTAAAATTTCTGAAATATATTAATATATTTTTTTTGAGAATATGCAAGTGTAAAAAGTTTTAAAACTGCAGAACATCATGAAATGAGGGAAAATATCGATTTCAAAGTTCAAATTAAAATGCGTTATATCAAATAAAGAAATTTTTTACAGATGTTAGTTTTAAGAAAATGAAAAGTGTTTATTTTTACAGAACATGCTTTAAATTTAAGATGTTTATTGCTTAAAATTATACGGAAAAACGAATGTTCATATCAAAAAAGGAAAAAATTTCTCTTTTGAGGAAGCAAGTAAGGTAAGAAGGGTACTTATTTTTAGAAATAAAAACTACGTATGTTTGTTTTTTATTTATTTTGAAAAGGTAAATAAAAATGTCGTTTATTTTCATGTAGTAAACAAAAAGTAATTGCAGTTTTTTCAATGATAAGCATAAAAAAAACTTGCACATTTCCAAGAGGTAAGAAATGTTTATAAATATCCTACAAGAAATAGATGTGATGTAAATGATGCTTCCTGCATGATGGAAAATTAAAATAAATTGTGCTTTTTTAGAAGATAAAACAATTTTTCAAAAACGATCGAATCAATCCAAACTATTCTTAAAAATTAATATGACAGGAAAAATTTCCATTTTCAGGATGAAATTCTGAAACAATTATTGCTTATTCACAGGAAATCTTTAGTAGGAGCACGATAATTTTTAAAAATAAAATAACTTCGGTTAAAAATATTACAAAATTTCAGATTTCAACTGTGAATCTTTTAATCAAAAAATTATTTTTATTTAAATTTCTTATTTAAGTATTGACTTGACTTCGTAGTAGTTTCCTTTTTAATAATTGCAAATATATAGTTTTCTGGTCTTAATTTGCTCAAAAACAAAACTAATAAATGGGCTTTCATTATTTTTTTACCACTTGAATGAAATATTTCAGTCCGCAATAAATGCATCTACATTTAGCCATTCTTTAAAAGAAATTCATAGTTTAATCCATGGTACAGTCTATAAATAATCATTCAATATAAAAAAATTAAATCAAAAATTCCTTCTTAGTTCAACAAAGAAAAATCCTATTTTAGTTACTTTTAATGAAATATAATTAATATAAATATGTATACACACATGATAGAATCACAATATTAAGTAGCAATTTTCTTAATACGTAAGAATTTTTTTTCCAGCTATCGCCATGCTTCGCTATTGACGGTATTTATTTCTAAATTTATTTCTTGCTAAATACCTTTGCAAGATTTGAATTCACATTATTCACTTGCTCGTGGGAAATATTGAAATCCTTGCATTTTATCGATTGAGCTACTGCCTGTTGATTTCACTTTTCATTACAAACTTCTAAAACTCTCTTGAAAGTATTAAAAAGGAATTAATTTTAATGAATGAATTAATATTTGAAAAGTAAAACTGTATTAATATCAAGTGTCATCCATTACAAGTTTTAAAAAATGTATTTGAACTCGAGTGGATGAATAAAAGTATTTTATTAACGATGGAAAATTTGTACAAGATATATAAATAAATAAATATAGGGAGAGTGTGAACTAATAATAGGAATGAACTAAAACATAATATACATTTTATTTTTTGACTTATAAAGCTCAACACAGTAACTCGCACCTTAAAAAAATCATATCGATTTTTATTCATAATATTAATTGGCATTAAAGCAAATATATTATAGAAATATATTTTATCTGAACCTATTATTTGAAAAATTCCATTCTTTTCTGAGCAATATACTTTATCTTTTTGGGGAAAAAAGGCATAATTCGTGAACGAATAAGTGTTTTAAAGAGTTTCAAATGATAATATTATTTTTTTCCACTTTGGGAAGAGGGACAGTTTTTAATGTGTGAAAAACATTTGGAAGTTCCAGATTGTTTTGAATATAAACATTCATAACATGGTCAAGTAATTTCCTTATAATTATTTATTATGATTTTCATGATTCCTTATAATAAAATTCGACTTTCAAGCTATTTAAAAAGCCAAACTAAAATATAAAAATAATAACTAAAAAAATAAAATATAAATTGCTTATTTTTATGCTACCGATATATCTTTAAACTGCTCTAAAATTTCTCATAAAAAATTAAATTCTATTAACCCCGCGGTCAAATATCTGACGCATCAATGAAATTTTTATTCATATTTTTCAAACTTCAGAGAAGCACATTGCTTGTAGAATTAATGAAGAGTTCTGGAATTAATTTAATCCGATTAGTTCGCAAGAAGAGATTAAAAAGTTGTTTATTTCCTTACATGAGTATGTTTGACAGGTAATAAATTTCTGAAGTTAGAACAGGATTACTGCTCGCACCATCTGCGTATTATTGTGACGTATCGATAGTAAAATTTATGTAGTTTATTGACTGTAATAACCTATAAGTTAATTAAAAACACTAATGGTTTTGGAAAAAAAATTTTGACAAATATTTTTTTAGTATTTATTTTATTTAAAATCAGTAATTTTTATAGATTTGAAAAATTTAATTTCTAAATATTATTGGTCCAAGAATTTAGTTGAGAATAATGTAATATATTTTTAAATTATCACCTTATATAATGAAATGCATACTAACACTTCATTTCGGAAACTGTGACTTCAGTTATATACAAAAATCAAAACTAATATAGAGAAGGGGAAAACTTAATATCAGGAGAAAAAATTTTAAAGAATAGAATACTGAAATAGATAATCTTTTTAAGGATATATGCTTCGCCATTCTTTTACCAGTTTCAGCTAATTTGATTAGTTAATATTTAAAATAAAAAAATATAAATTATATTCTTTAAAATATTTTTGAATTTTTTTTTGTTATTTTATATTTGAACAACAAAAATATATTGGTGAACTAGAATTCATAAGAGCAAAATGAGGGCAGATGTTTTGATTAGTTTACTCAACCGTAAAAGGAATACCATTTATTGAAAAAATTTGCTTGAGATCTGAAATAATTCCTGGTTATAGAAATAACATATTTTATGATGAAAATATACACATGGAAAAAAAAAATCCCAACACCAAGAAAAAATTACTGTGCAGTAATGAAATTTTAGGAATACATTTGTAACATATTTAATTGATTAAAGTCTCAAGATCACAGGTAGAGCCATTGGCGAAAAGAGCCATTTCAAATGTGAAATGTTGGTACATTAGTAACTGGTGTAACCGCCAGAATTTTGAATGCAAGCATGCAAACGTGCATGCATTGCGTCGTACAGGTGTCGGATATCAGTTTGTGGGATGGAGTTCCATGCCTGTTGCACTTGGGCGGTCAACGCAGGGACGGTTAATGCTGGTTGTGGATGACGCTGGAGTTGTCGTCTAATGATGTCCCATATGTGATCGATTGGAGAAAGATCTGGTGATCTAGCAGGCCAAGACACATGTCGACACTCTGTAGAGCATGTTGGGTTACAACAGCGGTATGAGGGCGAGCGTTATCCTGTTGGAAAACACCCCCTTGAATACTGTTTATGAATGGCAGCACAACAGTTTGTATCACTAGACTGACGTACAAATTTGCAGTCAGGGTGCGTGCGATAACCACGAGAGTGCTCCTGCTGTCATACGAAATTGCTCCCCAAACCATAATTCTAGAAGTAGGCCCTGTGTGTCTAGGCCGCAGACAGGTCACTAGCAGGCGTTCACCTGGAATTCTTCTAACCAACAAACGGCTATCTCTGCGACCAAGGCAGAACCGGCTTTCATCAGAAAACACAACAGATCTCCACTCCGTCCTCCAATGAGCTCTAGCTTGACACCACTCACGTCGCAAACGGCAGTGGCTTGGAGTCAGTGGAATGCACTGCACTGGGCATCTGGCTCAGAGCTGTCCTTGAAATAACCGATTTGTAACAGTTTGTTGTGTCACTATGGTGCCAACTGCAGCTCAAATTTCAGCTGTAGATGCAGTACGATTAGCCACAGCCATACACCAAATACGACGGTGTTATTCTCAGTAGTACCACGTAGCCGCCTGGAACCTGGTCTTCTTGAGGCAGTACCTTCCCTTGACCACTGCCACCAATACTCATGCACGACCTACAACACGACCTCGTTCAAACTCAGTGAGCTGTTGATAAAGGCTTCTTCGTCTTCTCAGAGGCATCCTTGACTAACATTAACCCACTACGTCAAATCTCAACTGTAAATAAAGATCACGAACCTTACAGCGCTTATATAAAGCAAACCTCATTTGCTTGTTCATAGTGTCGCTACTAGCGCCACACTTACGCGCCTAGCTCGAAATTTGAATCGACGTCATCTTTCAGATGTATAAACACGCCTACCAAATTTCGTTTATCTAACACAGCTCCTTCCTTGTGTTGGGATTTTTTTTCCATCAGTGTATATTATCCCTCTCCTCACTAAAAAGTGGGAATATTTAATGTTAACAGATTTTTTTGCGATGTATTTTAGTCTTGCACTGCTTGAAATGATTTTTTTATTTCTAAGTTTCAAGAAATTAACAATAATATGAGTCACCGATGTAGTTATCATAAAACCTTATGAGTAATGTTCCTTGATTTCTTAATCTTGTAATGTTTTTATGTATTTTTTTGATTTTTTTTAAAAATATTTGTTTCATTTTTAATTGTATTTTCATTTCTTTCGGAAAACACATACTTTAAGGAAAGTTAACAAAAATACCTGGGAGAAAATAAAACTTTGAATGAAATATACAAGAGTCAACTAAAATTAAAAGAGGCTTGCTTCTCGTTTGAGCTAGTAGTTCATAACAAAAATATTTGCAAATTTGTGAAAAAAAGAATTGAATGTTGATGTAGAAAGTGAAAGTATTTAAAAATGCTTAAGATCTACAGTCTCAAAATTTATGGATTTTTTTGCGAACCTAAGATAACTGTCCGATTTTTCAATGTGAAATATCCCATTCTTATTTTTAACAATTCCAATAGTAATTACATAAATGATGAACTACGTATGAAATGACATTTATTCAAAATTCGACCTTAAATCTAAGTAAATAGTTTAGTCTTTTATATTTCCAGGAAAAGAACTTCTTTAATGCCTTTGCTATAAAACGCCTAGTAATTCACACTATCATCCCCAAACCCCAAGTAAAACATAAAAATATATAACTCTGTTTTAGATATACTCTAACAGAGAAACAACGTGACATTTTTCTGTGGGTTGTGTGAAGTTTTATGCATAGGGAACGTGATGGCATGAATTTCTTTCTTGATTATTCAGTGATGAAAAAACAATGTGAAAACATGTTTTATTGTCTTTACAGAATTGCCGTTTTTCTATATTTTTTAACTACTACTAAAACAACAAAGGTGAATGTCCTTATTTTAGATATTTCTTGCTTCTATTTCTCCACATTGTCTATTTCGAAAGAATATAAAACAGAATGAATAGTTTTGTATATTGTCAACTATTTATCTTGATTTAAGGTTTAACTGTTGTTAGGTTTAGTTTATGGTAAAATTTCTAATAATGAATGAACATAAAGTAAATGTTAGCGAAATAATATTCTCTAAAAATATAAAGAGACAAACGATCTTATGGGTTTGTAATTTCTTTTCTTTTTCTCGTATTTTAGTTACGTTCCTTTGTGGAAAGTGTAGTTGCATCCTTTTCAGTTGTCTATAATTAATTTTGTCGTATAATTGCATTTTGAAATTTGGATTTTCGTTATTGCATTGAGATTTTTGTTTGTTCTTATAAAGTTATTAAATATTTGTTCGTTATGTCGTTACCATTGTTAGGTACTTATATTACATTTATATCTTTAAATAAAAAAATTCAAACGTATTATTTAAGTAAAGAAACATTTTATCGACGCAAATACCATGCACAGATTAGTAGCATTTGCTTTCAAATCATTATATTTGGTATATGATTTTCATATGATGCCCTCAAATTCTTATATATGGTTGGTTGTATCTTATCTAAAATAACATAATATGCTAGTCGATACAGTTGTTAAATCAAAATTCCGTATGATTTGTTATATATACATGTGTTATGTGCTTTGGTATAGTATCATGTGTTAAATATCTCGCTTTTAATGCTAATAAAATAGGATGCATATAACAGTTTGGCAGAAATTTTTGGTTAGTATATGCTCTCATTCTGAAATGCTATTTACCGCTTGCCTGATTAGACTGAGTTATAGTACAAATTGCCGATAATTATTACCTCTAGATAACTCGGGTTTGATAAATTTTATTGGTTTCGCGGCTCCTTTGGCAGAACTGGTTTCTTGTTTTTCCTATCATATAGTATATGTCTGCTTTTAGATTAGTAATGTATCAAAGACAATTGTGTGGAAAAAAAATTAAAATAATGGAGATGATGCAAGATAGCGAAAGCGATAATTTTTCAGATAATAATTCCTGCTACTGTGAAAAAAAATACAACGGAACAGTACTCTGTGTTCCCTTAAAATAGCTTCCTGAGTTAAACCATAGGAAAAGAGACAAGATACAGAGTGTCAAGTATCACCTTGTGCTGTCCCTTGATTCACAATATCATACAAAGACTTTTTTTTTCATTCGCCCGACAAAACTCGGGATATTAAATTAATATTACAACTAAATGCTTTTAAGCCTATTAAAATTTTAAAAAATCAACTTAAAACGTAATATTGTTTTGTTTCGCTCCGTTTCCTGGTGTTTAATAATAAAATATGAAAAAAATATCACCATGTTAAAGGATTATAACTGAATTTTTTTCTAATTACTTAACACATTCTCTTATCTGCAGGTTTAAATATTAAAAATTTAGCAACTAGAGACAAGTGTTAGACACGATAATTTAAGCAAAGAAGTAAAAGAGATTTCTAAAAGAAATTAGTTTGGGGCTTCTTTTTTGAGCCAGTTTAAGGAGTAAATAAATACTTTGGGTATTTAATAAGCTCTACTTAACAAAATGTTTTGGAAATTCATAAGGAATATTCAGAAAATCTTTGAGTTATGCTTTAGTGAACATTTCGGATACTTTAGCATTTAAAGAGACACATTTTTTTGTGTTCTAATCTATTCTTTAAGTGTTTTCTGATACGAATCTACGTTATTTTATTGGAACGATTCAGTACACAAATTAAATATGTCAATTTGTATGATGGGATTAAAGGATGTATTTAGACGTGTGACATCTAATGCTAGATATGTATTTTATTGGAGGAATTCGATGCATGAATCAGATACTCCAATTATGTATAGGATCTCATAGATATATTTAGAAAATGATGCCTAATCTTACATCTTATTCAAGATGTAATTATTATTCTGATGCTAGATATACGTTATTTTACCGGAGGCATTCAGAATATGAATAAAATATGTTAGTTTGTAGCACGGGATTAAAAGATGCATTTAGAAGTGTGGTGTCTAACGCTAAACATGTATTATTTTATTAGAGCAATTTGATGCATGAATCAGATACTCCAATTATGAGAAGGAATTCATAGATAAAATTAGAGTGTGATACATGGCGTTCCATAATTTCATTTAATTTCGTATTGATAATTATTATGTAAGAAGATCACGGATAAATCTTATGGAATACAGACCAGAAGGCCTTCAGTGTAGATATACCAATGATGTAATTTTAAATAAAACATTATTTTTTGACATTTAATGATATATTAAATACTAGCTGATACCCGGCGCATTGCTGCCCCAGAAAATATAATCTTGGAAATATCGTTTGGAATTTGAATTAGTTATCTTGTTTAATTAAGAAGAATATTTACTTTCTGAATCAATTCATTGAAATTGAAGGGCATATAAAAGGAGAAGCAAAAATAGTATTTATTCTATTTTTGTAATTCTATTCTACAAATATTCATTTTTATAAATTTGATTTTTGTTTTCTTTTAAAATTGTGATGTTTGGTGTTCTTTCAGAATGGTAATGAAAGAAACTATTTATTGTATCTCGTGATTCATATCATATTCGTTCAGAATCCTCAAGTTTAATATTAAAAAATGTGATTAAAATATTTTCTTTTAAAATTGATTAATGATAGCAAATATATTTATTCCATGAAATCTTTAATCTACTTCAAAAGATTTTTTTTTTGAAATTAAGCTGGTGCAAAATTATTTGTACTGTAATATTTTCTGAATTCACTGCAAAAAAATTCTAAAATTTTATTAAATGTTTGAATAAAATTTCAAATTCATAGGATTGGCTCCCCTTAAATTTTCTCCCATACGCTCTAATAAAACTATTACCTCAGAGAAAGCCTTACATTGCCTTTAAACTCAATAGCTACGAAATATTAACATCTAGCTTGAGTTTATCATCTTTACATAATCTGTTATGTCTCCTTAGCGATTTATTTCAACAATAATCCTTTGTTAAGAGAAGCAGTAAATAGATCGGAAAATATTTTTTATACATTAGATAATTTTACTATGCCTATAACCATATCATAAGTACAAGTAATAAGTATTCCAAGTTTCTTCACAATCGGATGAGCAGTACGGCAGAGACATACAAACATTCATTTTTATTTATGTAGATAATATATTAATCTTTTTATTTATTGGCTTAGAAAACGAGTCAAAAGAATTTGTATATGATTTTTTTAAGAATATACATTGAATTACTATTCAAAAAATTTACTTATATACACTGATACAAAAAAAATCCCAACACCAAGAAAAAATTATTGTACAGTAATGAAATTTTAGGAATACATTTGTCTAGGTAACATATTTAATTGATTAAAGTTTCAAGATCACAGGTAGAGCCATTGGCGAGAAGAGCCATTTCAAATGTGAAATGTTGGTACATTAGTAACCGGTGTAACCGCCAGAATTTTGAATGCAAGCATGAAAGCGTGCATGCATTGTGTCATACAGGTGTCGGATATCAGATTGTGGGATGAAGTTCCATGCTTGTTGCACTTGGGCGGACAATGCAGTGACGGTTAATGCTGGTTGCGGATGACGCTGGAGTTGGCTTCCAATGATGTCCCATACGTGCTCGATTGGAGAAAGATCTGGTGATCTAGCAGACCAAAGCAACATGTCGACACTCCATAGAGCATGTTGGGTTACAACAGCGGTATGAGAGCGAGCGTTATCCTGTTGGAAAACACCCCCTCGAATGCTGTTCATGAATGGCAGCACAACAGGTTGTATCACTAGACTGACGTACAAATGTGCAGTCAGGGTGCGTGGGATAACCACGAGAGTGCCCTTGCTGTCATACGAAATTCCTCCCCAAACCATAACTCCAGGAGTTAGCCCTGTGTATCTAGGCCGCAGACAGGTCCCTAGCAGGCGTTCACGTGGCCTCCTTCTAACCAACAAACGGCTATCACTGCGACCAAGAACCGGCTTTCATCAGAAAACACAACAGATCTCCACTCCGTCCTCCAATGAGCTCTAGCTTGACCCCACTCTCTTCGCAAACGGCAGTGGTTTGGAATCAGTGGAATGCACTGTACAGGGTGTCTGGCTCGGAGCTGTCCTTGAAGTAACCGATTTGTAACAGTACGTTGTGTCACTGTGGTGCCAACTACAGCTAGAATTTCAGCTGCAGACACAGTACGATTAGCCACAGCCATACGCCGAATACGACAGTCTTCCCTCGCAGTAGTACCACGTGGCCGCCCGGAACCTGGTCTTCTTGAGGCAGTACCTTCCTTTGACCACTGCCGTCAATACTCATGCACAGTGGATACATTCCTGCCAAGTCTTTCAGCAATATCGCGGAAAGAAAACCCACCTTCTCGTAGCCCTACAACAAGACCTCGTTCAAACTCAGTGAGCTGTTGATAATGGCTTCTTCGTCTTCTCAGAGGCATCCTTGACTATTATTAACCTACTAAGTCAAATCTCAACTGTAAATAACGATCACGAACCTTACAGCGCTTATTTAAAGCAAACCTCATTCGCATGTTCATAGTATTGCTACTAGCGCCACACTTACGCGCATAGCTCAAATTTGAATCGACGTCATCTTTCAGATATATAAACGTGCCTAACGAATTTCGTTTATCTAGCACAGCTCCTTCCTAGTGTTGGGATTTTTTTCCCATTAGTGTATTTCCAATTTATATTGGTTAAGCTGAGGTCAAAGATTTATCTCAATACAAGATAAACTTTAGTCCATTTCACTTTTTAAGACAGTGAATATATTTAAAATATATAAAATTATTAATCCACAGAAAATCACAGTTTTAAGCATGTGATTGTCACTAAACGTGATTAAAAATACAACGAAATTCTTATCTGCTTACGACGGTTTGCATGTTTGGAAACTCAGAATTTAAAGGTTATGCATGGTTAATTACATTTTAGAAGGATTTATAATAGATACAGATTATCGCGGAAAGTCATTATGCAAAATTTTATCGTGCCAAGTTTCGCAGGCAAAGTTTTAAATTAATAATGAATTCAGTAATGAAAGTTCACTCACGTTCTAGATTAAACCGAAGTATTTTGATTTAGGTTAGTTAGAATCTTGCCTTTAGGATTGAGGATTTTATCACTAAATGACTT
>JAPMOQ010063501.1:0-12621 GCA_026543055.1 Argiope trifasciata
GATAAAAAAGAGCCCCAAAGTGCACACATTTACTAAAGTGGGTAAAGACTGTCACTGTATAAAAATAGCAAACAGAGCTTGAATTAGAAGTGTAGACTCTTAATTATTAATTTTTATTACTGTACCTCTATTAGAAGAAAAGGTAAAGAGAATCAATGTAGCTTGCGTTTGATTTTACTTTTTATATTTAAATAATAAAATTGTTTTGTTCAACGGATGTTAAAGTGCTTTGCTGTTATTGTATTTTCTTGAAATTCTAATTCCCAAATTTATATAATCAGGTATTTAAAAAAATTTAACTAAGCAATAAATCATTTTTTCTCTTCGGTAAAAAATTCATTTAATATTAATGACTTATTCAAAAACTCTTGACAGAGATTTAATTTTTGCCTCACTTCCAGGGGAGGTAGTAGCGGGACCGTCCCGGCCGAGTCCAGTGCCGGACATCCCGCTCGACGTGTTGAGCACTTCTTCACGTCGAAGATCAGACAGGAGGGTAAGTAGGAGAGAGTTTATTTCCTTCCCCTGTTTGCAACAACTGTATATGCCATGACATTTATTTAAATAGCCTTTTGGCATACATCTTTATTCTACAAATGCACACTTACACTGATGGAAAAAAATCCCAACACCAAGAAAAAATTACTATTTTCAGTAATGAAATTTTAGGAATACATTTGTCTAGGTAACATATTTAATTGATTAAGGTTTCAAGATCACAGGTAGAGCCATTGGCGAGAAGAGCCATTTCAAATGTGAAATGTTGGTACGTTAGTAACCGGTGTTAACCACCAGAATTTTGAATGCAAGCATGCAAACGTGCATGCATTGTGTCGTACAGGTGCCGGATATCAGTTTGTGGGATGGAGTTCCATGCCTGTTGCACTTGGGAGGTCAATGCAGGGACGGTTAATGCTGGTTGTGGATGACGCTGGAGTTGTCGTCCAATGATGTCCCATACGTGCTCGATTGGAGAAAGATCTGGTGATCTAGCAGGCTAAGACAACATGTCGACACTCTGTAGAGCATGTTGGGTTACAACAACGGTATGAGGGCGAGCGTTATCCTGTTGGAACACACCCCCTTGAATGCTGTTCATGAATGGCAGCACAACAGGTTGTATCACTAGACTGACGTACAAATTTGCAGTCAGGATGCGTGGGATAACCACGAGAGTGCCCCTGCTGTCATACGAAATTGCTCCCCAACCATAACTCCAGGAGTAGGCCCTGTGTGTCTAGGCCGCAGACAGGTCACTAGCAAGCGCTCACCTGGCCTCCTTCTTACCAACAAACGGCTATCACTGCGACAAAGGCAGAACCGGCTTTCATCAGAAAACACAACAGATCTCCACTCCGTCCTCCAATGAGCTCTATCTTGACACCACTCACGTCGCAAACGGCAGTGGTTTGGAGTCAGTCGAATGCATTATACAGGGCGTCTGGCTCGGAGCTGTCCTTGAAGTAACCGATTTGTTACAGTTCGTTGTGTCAATGTGGTGCCAACTGCAGCTCGAATTTCAGCTGCAGATGCAGTACGATTAGCCACAGCCATACGCCGAATACGACGGTCTTCCCTCTCAGTAGTACAACGTGGCCGCCCGGAACCTGGTCTTCTTGAGGCAGTACCTTCCCTTGACCACAGTGCTTCCAATACTCATGCACAGTGGATACATTCCTGCCAAGTCTTTCAGCAATATCGCGGAAAGAAAACCCACCTTCTCGTAGCCCTACAACAAGACCTCATTCAAACTCAGTGAGCTGTTGATAATTGCTTCTTCGTCTTCTCAGAGGCATCCTTGACTAACATTAACCAACTACGTCAAATCTCAACTGTAAATAACGATCACGAACCTTACAGCGCTTATTTAAAGCAAACCTCATTTGCATGTTCATAGTGTTGCTACTAGCGCCATATTTACGGGCGTAGCTCGAAATTTGAATCGACGTCATCCTTCAGATGTATAAACACGCCTACCAAATTTCGTTTATCTAGCACAGATTCATCCTAGTGTTGGGATGTTTTTTTCCATCAGTGTATATAGAACTAATCCCTTTTTGCACTCGTCCTAGAGAGTTCTCAGAAATTCCACTCAAAATATGACATTTTTATCATTAAAATCACATTACGAGAAAGGTTTTTAAAAATTTCATTAATATTTAAGGTATCCGAGTACGTTAAAAACACTGTTTATAGACCATATTGGCAAATTACTATTACTATTTCTTGTAGTTCAGTCTCTCCTCTTTCCAAAATAGTTTATATTTTCTAGGAAAAAGAAAGTCTGACGTATGATCCAGGGTCATACATATTTTCAGCTAAAATTTATCTTTCACTTCAATTTCCTCAAAAGGTTAATTTTTGTAAAAATTCTCCACCGTTTACATGATATCTCAAAAACTAATATAGGTATTTACGTGAAAATTTCAGCGTGTGTATTAAATAATATGGACAATGAAATGAACCAAAAGTTTCAGTGTTGTTGAGATATCTTTTCATTTAGCGATGTTTTTAGAAAAATTAAGTTGTGAATTGATGGAAAAAATGCAAATATGCGCATTTTGTTACTCAAAATTTCTTTGCATCTCAAGATTTTGCTTGTTTTCCTTCAACATTATATTCTATAACTTGTGTACAAAGAAAAATAGGATTGCTGCATTAGAATTTTAAAAACTAAAAATAGTTTTTTTTAAATCCAATGTTTAAAAAAAATTTCCTTTGAACATTGCCGGATACCTTAAAGCCTTTTTGTATAGAAGTTTATGAAATTTGATTGCTGTTTCTTTAATATTTATTTTAAAATTACGTGATTTCTGATTTGTTGTTCTTCTACAGAGGGTGCCCACACTCGTCCCGGTGCTGAGGCCGGTGACCCCTCAGGCCTCAAAGGAGGAACGTAAGTTGTTGTTTTTTTTCAATTGCTTTGTTTGAGAATTATAAAGATTAAAAAATTGAGCTGCTTTTTCCCTTGCTTAAATCCTCAAATTGCGCAAGTGTTAAAATTACGTTGGTTTTTTTACGTTTTAGACTTGTAATCTCTCAATTATAAAACTTTAATTTAATATTTTCTGAATCTGTCATTTGAGCTATTTTTATTGCATGGAAAAAAAAGAAATATCAATTACTTAGTCCCATTGATGCAAAAACGGAATTTATTTTTAATCCGTTAAGTGCCATTTCAGTCATAGCTATTGACACTATATTTTTCTGTTGGGTCACATCAGTCATCTATGATTGACAATTTACTTTTCATCCATGCTGCATCATGCACCAACAATTGAGAACAAGTTTGTTTGATAGGTTCATCATTTATTTATGATTGAAGGAACAAAGTATTTTTACCCTATTAAAACTATTCAAATAGTCTGTGGATTTTTTGGTAATTCATGGCCTGTTTTTATAAAAAAAATTGTCTGCTTTATTATTTTACAAAGTACTGCCCATAGGAAGCTGCTATTTTCTCCCATCTTTCTGGCGGCATACGGACGATTTCGTTGAAAGCATTTTTGATGTTATTTATCATATGACACAATTTTATTTATTTTTTTAAGATTTGAGGTGCTTTTTATCAAAGACGTCCTCCAATGTAGAGAGCAAGTTGTAGACCAAATATAATGATACTGTTTTAATTGCTTAAGAATGGGTGGTGATTATATTTTGAATGGAGATGCAAATATTTGATTAAAAAGAGCCCCAAAGTGCACACATTCACTACTGTGGGTAAATCTGCTACTGTATAAAAATGCCAAACAGAACTTTTATTATAGGTGTAGACTCTTAATTATTATTTTTTATTACTGTATATTGATTAGAAAAAAAGTTAATGAAAATCAATGTAGCTTACGTTTGATTTTACTGTTTACAGTTAAGTAATATTTTTTTTGTCCAAACAGATGGTAAAGTGCTCTGCTGTTATTGCATTTTCTTGAAATTTTAATTCCCAAATTTATATTCTCAAGAATAAAAAAAAACTCTATTAGCAACATATATTGTACAAAATTTATGATATTAAACAATATTCGTAATATTGCAGAATACTGTTAAATATTAAATTATATAATATAATGCCATACAGTATTGTATTATATTGTATAATAGGATGTGCTGCCTGGGTAACTGAATAATAAATCATTGTTTCTATTCGGTAAAAAAATTCGATTAATATTAATGAAATAGATTCGGTGATATAGTGACATATATTAAGAATTGAAATATACTTCATAGTAATTTTTATTCTTCCTCGTTTTCAGGAGAGATGGAAGCGGGACCATCTCGGGAGAGTCCACTGCCAGACATCCCGCTGGATGTATTGACCACTCTTTCACAGCAAACATCTGGCAGGAGGGTAAGTTGGAGCGAATTTTTTCCTTCCTCTGTTTGCTACAACTATATATGCAGTGCATTTATTTAAATAGCCTTTTGCCGTACTCCTTTATTCCCCAAATGCACACTTATATAGAATTAGTAACTTTTGTGCTCGTCGTAGAGAGTTCTCACACATTCCACTCAACATATGACACATTTTTATCATTGAAGTCACATAACAAGAAAGTTTTTAAAAAACAAATTTATTTATATTTAAAATATTTTTGAAGTAGAATAACTGGATCACTGTTTCTTTAATATTTATTTTTAAAATGACATGATTTCTGAAATGTTGTTGTTTTTCTCCTGCAGGGAGTGGTCACCTCTTTCCCCGTGCTGAGGCCCGTCAGACCTCAGCAGGAGGATGAAAGTAAGTTTTTTCATTTGGTTTGTTTCAGAACTATAAAAATAAAAAAAAATTTAATTGCTTTTTCCCTTGCTTAAATCCTGAAATTGCTCAAGATTTTAAAATTACATGGGTTTTCTTACTTTTTACACTTGTAAACTCTCAATGAAAACACTAGTTTATTAATTTTCTGAATCTGATCACTTGAGCAATTTTTATTACATGGGAAAAAATATATCATATTTAACTCGTCTTATTAATCCAAAAAAAGAAATGTAGTTTTAATCCGTTAAGTGCCGTTTCAGTCATAGCGGCTGACACTATATTTTTTCTGTTGGGCCACATCAATCATCTGTGATTGACAATTTACTTCTCATCCATGCTAAATCATTCACCAACGATTGACAACGATTTTGTTTGATAGGTTCATCAATTATTTATGATTGAAGGAACAAAGTTTTAAAAACCTTTTAAAACTATTCAAATAGTCTGTGATTTTCGAAATTTTTTTGTTAATTCATGGCCTGCTTTTATAAAAAATTGTCTGCTTTATTATTTTACAAAGTACTGCCCATAGCTAGCTGCTATTTTCTCCCATCTTTCTGGCAACATATGAATGCCTCATTTAAAGCATAAATCATTTTTGCTGTTATTTATCATACTACAAATTTTTAAAAACAGATTCGAGGTGTTTTTTAACAAAGACGTCCTCCAATGTGTAAAGCAAGTTGTAGACCTATGGTTATAATACCATTTCTAAGTTTTTTTAAATGACAAAAACTAGTATTCGAATGTTTTCATGATGAAAAATTACTTTATCCTCTCCTGCTCGCACTGCAGCCGTTTTTCCTTCAATGCACGAATAAAACGTCTTACGTAGCTTTTTCCTTTACCAATGATGTTGACGCATTGCACCCACTGATTTGTATGGGTTTTGTCCATTTTCCTTGAAAGTGCTGACACTGTACAATAGAAAACGAAATTTTCTTTTTGTGACGAGCAGTTGTTCACAACTGGAAAAACAGTCGTTTCTCAATTCATTGAGCTCTCAATTTTCTAGCTTTTGAATCATATCCAATTCATATAAACATTTGGAAATAGTTGCACAATAAGCATTCAACGATACAGTAAATGCCTATTGCCTGGAGCGAGTAAAGCTTCGAATTTGTCGCTTTCTACGGTTGACTGGAATTTTTTGTCAATTGTATTAAAATTACCATTTCTAAAGGATTAAAACCTATATTCATAAATATTAAAGATTGTAGAATGCTTCTAACAGCATTTGTTCTTTAAACAAGAAAATATAGTTTTAAATTAAACATAAAACGTAAATACTTCTTATAATTGTGTTTTTTTTTTGTCTCGTAATTCGATATCATTGAAGTTGAAAAATGTTTTTTACTCTTCAGCCAAATGATATGCAAGAAGTAGAGGATGTTGTTAGAACTTCATCATGAATATACTTACATAAAAGCCCGTAGAAATATAAGTTACGAGATCTATTATAAATCTCACAATTCTAGTAATTTTTGAATCTTAAAAATTTTTTATAGGAGATATTATTTGATGCCAAAAATAACTCGGTATTTTTAACTACTGTATCACAAGCCACAAAACTTGATTGAAGATAAATGATTTGTAACAGAACGCAATGTACAGAATTTGAGAACTTCTTTTGAAAACATTTCTGAAATATTATAATGCTGTCTTGCACGGATCTCTTGGCTCTAATCTATTGATGAAATAAGATTCTACGAAATAGACGTGAAGCCTGCCAGATTTAACATGTTAAATTTTTTCGTGACTGAAATTATCTTATATCCATGAGAAATTTATCATATCTTTGTGTGCATGATTTAATAATACAGAACGGGAAAAATATCGTTGTTTCAGATTTGTTTTTCAGTGCTTTTAATAAATCAAGTCTGTGGCATTTCATTCTAGATAAAAATCTAACAGAATTCAGTGATTTTTTGTTACAAATTGTTTAAATATTTTTCATAACTTGCAAAAGGAAATAATATTATATACGTATTCTGAATTTATTGAATTCACTAATGATAAAGAAAATATTCTATTGTAAAAATCTGCAAATTTAAACAGGTTAAAATCTTTTACAAGACCAGTTATGAAAGTTTTATTTTAAGCCTTCAAGTTCCAATTACTTTTTCAGAAATTTAATTTGAGAGAGATTCTAAAATATAATTATGACATTACAGATCCGATAATTTTTTCAAGTTTTACAGTATTCCTTAAAGTTTAGGCCTCTGAATGTTCTTTATTTCTAAAACTTTCATGCATAGATATTTTTAAAAAAATTAAATGTGCAAAGCTTTTTAAACCTTTTTTCTTTATGTGCACTTTTTAGCTAGCTCAAACTAATATTGAAGACGTATTGTTAGATAAAAAACACTTAAAATTATAGTCTCCAAAAATGTTATCGACAATCATAAAACTTTAGTGTTTAAGAGTTTAAGAATGGGAGGTTTTCATATTTTGAATGGAGATGCAAATGTTTGATTAAAAAAAGCCCCAAAGTGCACACATTTACTACTGTAGTAAATCTGCTACTGTATAAAAAATCAAAAATTATAATTATAAAATATTTGAATTATAGGTGTAGAGTATTAATTATTGTTCTTTATTATTGTATGTTGATTGTAGAAAAAGTAAAAAAATCAATGTAGCTTGCGTTTGATTTTTCTTTTTGCATTTAAATAATGAAATATGTTTTGTCCTAAGACGTAGTGAAGTGCTTTGTTGTTATTGCATTTCCTTGAGATTTTAATTCCCAAATTTTAATCCTGAGGTTTAAAAGAAAGTTCAACTGGAAATAAATCATTTTTTCTGTTCAGTAAAAATATCATTTAATGTTAACGATATGTGTTTGAAAACTCCTCACACATATTTATTTTTTGCCTCGTTTTCAGGTCAGGCGGTAGCGGGACCGTCTTGGCGCATGGACATCCCACTGGATGTGCTGACTCCCGCAGTGGTCTCGCCAAGGAGGCAGTTTGGCACAGATGTAAGCAAAAACGCGATATTTTTTCCTTTTTCTACTCTTTGCTGTAATTATATATGCCTTGGATTTATTTAAAGAACCTTTTGCCGTTCACCTCTATTCTCCAAATGCGCACTTATATAGAAGTAGTCACCTTTATACGAATTGCATTCTATAGAGTTCTTAATTTAAGCTCATCAGGCTTGACATTTCCTTCGAGAAGGTAAGTAGGTACTATGACCATACCTCTTGGAGACAAATTTGTGGTGACTTCTTAATAAGGCAGTAACTGCCACTGAACATCAGTGGCCACTTTTGTACAGTGGATAAGTTACTCGGCTGCAAATCGGAAGGTCGTAGGTTCGATACTTGGCGGAATTCAACCTACACGTTGGCACAATTCAACCTACACGTTGGCACAATTCCGCCTACACATAACGTCAAATTGATGACTACGGACATAATGAATTTTCGACAGCTGTCTGGACGCCATCTACCCGCAGCAAACGCAATCAAAACAAAGTCGTCAGACGCACTTGACGCAGCAATGCAAAGTCGTCAGATTCATTTGACGCAGCAGCAACAACTCTCTCCATCAGCAACGTAAAGTCATCAAACTCACTTGACGCTGCAGCAAAAATCGTTAGTCTCTCTACAGACTCACGTGTAGGGGAGTATTGAGGTGCTATCTTAAAGAGCCAGTAACTGCCATTAAATATCAGTGACCTATTTTTTCGTGGATAAGTTACTCGCGAATCGGAAGGTCGCAGGTTCGATCCTTGGCGAAATTCAGCCTAAACATTGGCACAATTCCACCAACACATAACGCCAAAAATTCTACTCAACATATGACTAATTTTTATCATTGAAATCACATCACAAGAAAGGTTTAAAAAAATAAATTTATTAATATTTAAAACATTTTTAAAGGGATCAGTGCTCCTTTCATATTTATTTTCAAAATGTCTGAAATGTTGCTTTTCTCCTACAGCGCCGACACACGGTGATCCCGGTGGTGAGGACCCTGGCTCCTTTCTTAGGCGAGGAAGGTAAGTTTTTCGATTAGTGTGCATCATAATCATAGCGGTATAAATTTGTAATAGCTTTTATTCACGCTTCATTTCTTGACGGAAGTTTTTAAAATGACGCTGATATGCCTACATTTTACACTTGTGAACCCTCAATGGTATTTTAATAGTTTCTGAATATATTCATTTGAATAACGTTAATTGCATGAGGAGAAAAGAAATATCATGAAAAACATCATCTTATTATGCAAATTTTTTTTAAAAAATGTACTTTTAACCCATTAAGCGTTATTTTAGTGATAGCAACTGACACTATATTTCCCTGTTTCGCCACATCAGTTATCTATTACTGACAATTTACTTCTCATCCAGGCTACATCGTTCACGAATGACTGACATCCTTTTTGTTCAGGTTCATCCAGGCCGCGGTGGCTTGGTGGTAAGGTCTCGGCTTTGGAACCGGAGGGTCTCAGGTTCGAGACTCGATTCCACCGAAGAACCGTCGTGTGAGGGTGTCTCTTGCACGTTAAATCTGTCAGGCCAAACGTCCTCTCGTTGGTGTGGTGTGGTGTGGAGAGGGGGGTGCCAGTTCAGGTGTCGTCCTCTTCAACTGATCTTGGTTCAAAATTACGAAGTCTGTCCCAAAATAGCCCTTGTGTTGCTTTAAAACGGGACGTTAATATAACTAAATTAAATTAAACTCAGGTTCATCAATTAATGTTGATTGAACGAAATTTTTTCCTACTAAGACATACTTTTAAGAATTTTGTTTGCTTATTTATGGTTTTTTTTAATAAAAACTTGTTTGCATTATTATTTTTTAAAGTGCTGCCCATCACTAGCTACTATAATTTCCCATCTTTCTGGCAGCATTAGGATGGCGCATGGAAAGAAAAACTAATTTTTTGATGCTATTTAATCAAACGATACAATTCTTTTTTTCGTTAGATTAGAGGCGTATCTTAGCCAAGGCATCTCTCAAACTGTAGTAACTTGTTGACCAATGATAATAACACTATTTCTAAGTACCTCTAGACTACACAAACAACATGAATATTCCTGATGAAAAATTTCTTTAATGTTCCTCTATTCGATGAAGCCATTTTATCGACGTTTTCCTTCAATGCAATATTTAAATATGTCGATTGTCTTCGTTAGCTTTCACCTTTGATGGCTTCATTCAATTAAAACATTTCGTTCTACATAATCTGATCCCACCAGCGATAAATTACGAGTAATCGCCCTTATTGAGAATGATTATTTAGGCAAATCTGACGAATTTTAGGTTTATAATCCATACCCATTTTTCCTGCCCCGTACTTATATCATACAGAAAAAAACTTTATTTTTCAGCTTTTTTTTTTCTTTCATCTATTATAGGTCAACCGTTTTTTGTTTTTGAATCCTATAAAATTCAATTAAATATTAGGAAATTGTTACATGCCTGAAATTCAACAATTCAGCAATATAACGTTTTCTGGTTTTTTTTCCAAATTTATGAATGTAGTTTTTTGCGTAAGCATACACCCCCAGCTTCCCTCAATATATTCGCATATTACTCTGTTTTTTCCTAACATATAATGCATTCCAATTCAATTTAATGCATTGGCATGTCATGCAGCCTCAGACACTTCATTTATGAGTCCATAAAATTTTTATCACCTTATTTTTCCTTTCTTGGGGTTTCTTGCAACAATTTAAAACTTTTATGGCAATCGGTCTAAGTTCCAACTAGCTGTTGAACATCATACCTGTGAGGTAGAAGCTTAAATAATTGCACTTGATTACTGAGTACTTAACTGATGAGAACAGAGCACTATTGCCTTACATGCTCACAAAAAATCAATGCCATTTATGGACCATTTAACATGAAATATTGGAATATGCTTTCTATAAGCATTATAGGAAAACCATTCAACTTACTAACACTTTGTTTTAGTAACTGTATAGAGTACAACAATAGGATTGTCTACGTTTAATTCCAACAAGCCTTTATATTCTGTTGCCTCTAATGAAATCCATATGAGAGAAATTGAACACTTCCATAATCATTTATGCAAATTTTTCAAACTGAAACGAAGTGTTTAGTTTTTGAAATGCTCTAGCTAATCATAAAATTACTAGAATAGCATAAATGGAATAATCTCAAATTGAAAGCTGCAGTATTGAATGAATATATTTTGAAAATAAATGAAATGGTGTAAAAAAAATAAGGAAATATATTTTGTCCGAAGTCGTAGTAAAGTACTTTGCTTTTATTGCATTTCCTGGAAAGTTTTACTAATAATTTTATATAGTATGGATTTTAAAAAAACTGTACTGAAAATAAACTTTTATTTTGTATTCAGTAAGAAATTAAGGTATCCGACTACGTTCGAAGGGAAAAATTTGAAAAATTGGATTCTTTAAAAACTAGGGTTTTTACATGTATTGTCATTTATAATACAAAATACTATAAATGATCCAAAATTATTTGAAAATATATTTTTCAGAAATAGGAAAAATTTTAATAATTTTAATGAAATTTAACCGACACAGTTAACACTCTCAGCAAAATGGTAATGTAGCAATCCTATTTTTATTTGCACACAAGTTATAGAATGTATTGATGGCTGAAATGAACCAAAATCTAAGAAAAATGTTGAGATGCAACAAAGTTATGGGTAAAAAAATACATTAGCATTTTCCCCCTAAATTCATAACTTAATTTTCCTAAAAACACTTATAAATAAAAAAGTATTTTGCCTAAAATACAACTTTAGGTTCATTTCATTGCCTATATTATATAAAACACACTCTGAAATTTTTATTTCAATACCTCTATTAGTTTTTGAGTTAGCATGTTAACGGTGGAGAATTTTTATGAGAATTTAATTTTTAAGAAAATTGAAATTAACAATAAATTTTAGTCTAAAAGTGCGTGAACATCAATTACAGGCCAGGTCATCCTTTTCCAAGAAAAGTTAAGCAGTTTTTGGAAGGAGGAAAGTCTGAATTACAAAAAATAACAATTTTCAATTAGTTCGCCACTGTGTTCGATAACCAATGTTTTTAACGTAATCGGATACCTTAATCTAATGTCAATGCCTTATATTCGAAAATTCTTTGCAAAGATTTAATTCTTGCTTTGCTTTCAGAGTCCAGCGTTCCCTCATCGCCGAGGGATGCCAGTCCAGTGGTGGATGTGCCGCCCCTGGACGATTTGGTTCAGGCA
This sequence comes from Argiope trifasciata, assembly GCA_026543055.1. Taxonomy (NCBI): domain Eukaryota; kingdom Metazoa; phylum Arthropoda; class Arachnida; order Araneae; family Araneidae; genus Argiope; species Argiope trifasciata. The sequence goes on from JAPMOQ010063501.1 coordinate 11,955, forward strand.
CCAGAGCCACCTCGTCCAGTGGCTGCAGGCAGGAGGGTAAGTAGGGGAGCTTTTGATTTTTTCCCATGTTTGCCTCAATAATATGTCATGAATCTATTTAAATATCTTTTTGATGTGCCCCTCTTTTTAAAATGCACACTTATATAGAACTAGCTGGTACCATCTTTTTTTTCACTTTAGAACAAAGACACTAAACGATCAATTACTTCTAAACATCCTTTAAACTGTGTTTATTTTTCGGGCTACAGAGAATTCCACGAAGAAACAAGGGGCTGTTTAGATCCCTTTCAGTTATTTAGTCTTTGATACCTGCATAGAAACTGGATCTTGTTAGGGACCGACAGTTCAGCATATGACGAAATAGTAACTTCTGGTGCTTGGATTAACACGCATTGACAAATTTTCTTTAAATTAATGTATTAAAACATTACTAATGAATGAAAGTCTGCCAGCCATGAAGAATAACAAATTAAATAAAGAAATATAGATCACTAGCTGGTACCCGGCGCGTTGCTGCTACCGAAAGAAGAAATATTAAGTGAAATCAATCAATAATTTGGCTGTGTTTTATCAAAACAGGATGAACGGTACGACAGCTCATAAAATATTGACAAATTTCCATTTTTATATATTAGATTGTGTATTCTTTTAGAATCCTAAAACTTGA
>JAPMOQ010063518.1:0-22577 GCA_026543055.1 Argiope trifasciata
ACATTTGATCATTATGTGGGTGATGGGATAGCAATAAATCTATCCGGCGATGAGTCGTTCAGTCTATTTCTTAGTTTTCTTCGATTCAGTCTATTTCTAATAGCATTATAAAGCCACACCAATATTGGCAGAACTCTTGTCGCATTTTTTTCAAGTTTGAAGATAACATTCAATTCTGATTCTATTTCAAATAATAGAATCATCTGCTATGCAATGTAATTTTTGGAAGTTGGTGTACATTGTGCAAGTATTAAGTGCCTAAGCCTAGTTCGTCGACTTTTTTTGAGACCAAAATAGTAAATTTCCATGCCACATTAATTTGATATAAATTTATTATAGTTTAGAATTAAATTCAAAGTTTGAGTTTTGAATTTCATATATGTATCTTTAGATATTTTTTAAGGTCTTTTAATGTCATTCTGTAATGAAAAGTCCCCTCTTATATGATTATTTAAAGCAATTGTATTTATAATTCGATATTATTATAGTTACACTCTGTCAAATCAAATCTGTACACATATTATTTAGATATTTTAGACGGTAGATATAAAAATTTCACAAAACACTCTCTCGACGTTTCTGGATGAGGAATCCGATATTTTTGATGCTGCTTAGTTTATTGACCCTAATTCATTAAAAATAATCAAATTATTTTTTAAAAATTAATTAAAAATATAAATTTAATTTTTTGTTAAAAAAAATTAGTCATTGAACAAGTTTTTTAAAAAAAATTCAGTATGTTGTAAAATTGTGTGCTCTAATATTGGAAGGTAAGGTTGAAAGATGCCAAATTGTGCTTTATTTTTAATTAAATTCTAATTAAAAATTGCCCCAAAAATATCACTCCCTGGTGCACATTCCCAACTTCCAAGGTATACATGAAAAAATCTGGTAGTTATAGGTCAAACGTCTGGCCTGTTTAGCGCCAACACACATGCATTGAGTTTTATGAAAGAGTTCCAGAAAATATCTAATTCCATTAATAACAATCAAATCAATTTCATACAATGGCAAAGAGGAATTTCTAGTTTTTTTTAAATATCTTATTGGATGGGAGAAATTTTGAATTCCTCTATTATAAAAACATCAAAAAGCTTTGGAACATATCTAGCGACGGAAAATCTCTGTGCTTTTAAACAGGCCAAGCCTTTGCTCCCGAATTCATAACTGAAATTGACTATAATCTTTTGGAATATTCAAACTCGAATACCAAATCAAATGCATGTTTGACGCGATGGTCTTTGGAGTTCCAACTTTCCCCAATACAAGGTAAGTCGCAATGCAGGGAAAAACTGTTAAATGCTAATGCCTTTAGCTGCCGTGAAATTAGAGCTAAAGGTGTAAATTAATTAGGCTGTTAATTTTTTGTGTGTTCTGTAAAAAGGTGTAAAGATATCGTATTTAGTAGATGAGGAAGAGAGCTGCCATGCCATAAGAAGTATATAATTGTTTTTTCTAAGAAAATATTGTAACTTGTATGCATAGGAATCAGGAAATTAAAGTTTTGAATTTTGTGGTTATGCCCCTGACATGACTATTATGAGCAAATATATATTTGTGAAAAGTTTTTTCTAGCTGAAAGCAAGAAAACTCCTTTTTGCAGGGGAGCGTTGTGACGAGTGCTCTTTTCCGTCACATAATGGGGGCATTAGACCAGATGTAATGCCTCCCCCCTTTCTCACCTCTAGTTAAGTGCATACAAACCGCCAGATATGGACCCTTTTCTTTTGCAAAGTCCTTATGCCTGGTTCATAGTTACTAATTTCAGACGTGGGTAAATAAATGGGTATGTAGAGGCATTAAATAGGTAGACGAACGTCAAAACATCCAGACGTTAAGCGTTTTCCCTTTATGAAGAAATTTCTCAAGTCATTAAGAACATGTCAGTTGCCTACAACCATTGTTGTTAAACCCAAGTGCACTTCAGTGCCCTTAGCTGCGTATTGCTTGTAATTGACATGTGCAAAAGAGATGGTCGGTTCTTAAAGATGGTTACTTAAGAAACCATCTTAAGAACCGACTTGGGTCTTAACTCCTAACTCTTTTAGAAGTTCATAATTAGTTTAGACCAGTCAGGAATTCGTTCCTAATAGCTCTTGGATAATAAGGAGCTCTAGTTTATCAATCAGAAATCGGTGGCAATATCTTGTGAAAACAATGCTTTTTTCAGAGAAAAATAGAGAGGCTTCGGAGGAGAGATTGATGTGAGGAAAAGTTCATGGTTTTGTGTAAAGTGTCTTGTGATTCGGGTTTCTGTGTTAGAAATCATTCATTAAATAAAGTTAAAAACGTTATTCAATTAGAAATACTGAGCTCTACCCTCTGATGAAGTCCATATAACGCTCGTTCTAATTTAAATACTAGATTCTTTTTTCTCCATATACCTGTACTTGCTTCATATACACCTTCTCATTTAATGGTGCATAGAAATGAGCTCTAGTAACATCAAATTAAATGTGTTTCCGCTTGAGCTACACTACCAACAAAAGAAATAATAACCTTATCACAGAAAAATTAACAATGGGAGAAAAAGTTGCTTAGTAATTTTCACATTTAACCTGTGCAAATCTTTGAGCTACTAAACTAGCTTTATATCGAATTATTTTTACATTTTCATCCTGTTTCAAATTATAGACCTACCTACAACCTAATACCTGCTCATTAGGGGGTAATTCCGTTAATTTCCATACATTTCTTCATTTAAGATGATCGAACTCTCCATCCATTACTCTTCTCCATAATTCCTGTTGAGGGGACTTTTCCATTTGTTTAAAAATTCTAGGGATTAAAATATCTAGTCGTGCATTATTTTCAACTTTTACACCTGACACACTAGGTTGTTAGTTAACTATTCTTTAGAAGGTATCTTTCATCTTAAAATTGAAAATACTTTCATCAAACCCTTGATTCCTATCCTTGCAATATTTATTAATGTCATCACAGGACCTTAACCTTTGAAATTTTCCTACTTCATAGTAATATATGTAATTTCTAGAACCCTTAGCTCGCAGAACCACTACAGATCTCCAAGTCGTTTTTGCAAGAACTAAGTACTATCGGTTTTACTTAATTCTTTATCCTCAGTTTCTGAATCCGAGTTTTGAAGTATTATGTGGTATGAGTGTGGTGAAATAGGATATTATTTACCATTTCATTTTTATCATCATCTCTCTTCACAACTCCTTCTTAATCAGAAAACTTAAAACCCTGGAACGCCAGCACAGCTCCACTGTCACTCTGCAGGGATTTCTGGAAACAAACATCAGAGGTTTCAATAATCCTTGAATCCTCAGGTATCCACATCCAGTATCCCCTGGTTTCTAAAACGGAGCCAACCAATATACCTTTTTGGGCTTTTGGGTCCAATTTCCTCCTTAAACGCTTAGGTGTTCCCACATACAAGGCAGATCCAAAAGGGTTTGGATGTCTAATTGAAAGTTTATGTAATGTATAATATTCAGTTGGTGTAAGAGTTTAACCAAGGTGACATAACCTGTTCAAAGTATAATAAAGCTTCAGGCTCAAAACTTTTATCTGCTCCATTTTCTGATAGCATTGCCCAAGCTCCGTCAATTACCATTCTATTAAGACGTTCCAAAGCGCCATTTTGCTGGGGCGTATAATTGCTCATTGCTCCACGTGTTTTATACCTTTTTCTACAAAAAAAAAAAAAAAATCAAGTAAAATACTAGCGATGAATTCTCCACTGTTATCTGAGCGAATAGCTTTAACTTTAAATAACTTCAGCCCTTATAATAAATTTCGTTAGAGTATCATATCTGATTTATGACAAATTGGGAAAACATACATTTTATGGGAGTAATCATCAAATATTGACAAGTAATACTTTCTCTTATCTTACCAATTACATTAGTTGATCCCAAATATCTTAATCCAATAAAAGGCTCTTTAGGTACTGTACAGTCTATGGACTGAAAAGAAACCCCTTTTTGTATTGATTTTTATATGGTTAGCACTAAAAATTAAGTGACCTTTTAAACTTAAACCTCTCACAGCGTCTAAACAGTTGGTTTTTAGACTATAATCAACATCTGAGTGAGTAAATTTATCATTACAGGTCATCAAATTGTTTGAACTCCCTTCAGTTTTAACGGCCTTCTCAACATTAAATGTCTCGATACACGTAATACAAGCCCTACTCAAGATTACGCAAAAAAAAATATGGCTAAACTTTAATTTGCTCACTTCCACCGATAAATTTTAATCCTTTCTGGTTAAGCATGGGCCCGGACATTAAAAATTTCCTTAATCTACTAGAAAAAGAATGCATTTCTAAATAAGCATTCATGACCACTAAGCCAAATTTTTACATAACTCTTTCTTTTTATGGGAAATTTTAACATCAGTTACAGCTAATTCCATATTTTTATTTACAATATCTACAAAATTAATAAATAAATCTTAATTATTTGTGAAATGATTACTAGCAGATGAATCTACTATCCAGGAGTCTTTGTTAACATTACAACTCAAATTAGCCTCAGCAATAAAAAAGGACAATTTACTTGTACCTTTATTTCGGTGTGCTACAAAATTTGTTGTAACAGGGTACCTCTATGTATTACTCTTACTTAGGTAATTTCTGTCCTTAAAAGAATAATTTCCATCCCGTCTACCACCTCGAAAGACATTATAATGGATTTCACCCCTTGACACAGAAGGCTCAGGCTGTGGATGTCGGCGTCATGCTGGATTTGAAGTCTTGTATTCTCTGGATCGTCGATTAGATGCAACAGACGACGCAGCAGCTCCTTCATAGCGACATTCCTACCTAAAGTGACCAAACTTAGCACTACAAAAACCTTTTATCCTTGACTTTTGCACACAAAACATATCTTGTTGACTCAAATTATCTCCGAAATCGATTCAGGTTTCTTCAACCAACTTCAACAAAACATCTTTATATTTAAATGTCTTATCAGGCCATCTTACTCAATATCTTAATTTCACTTCTGATTCTTTAACTCACTTTACTACGCCTATTTTAAATATACGAGACCTAGTGAGAGAGAAACCTCACTGAAACCATTTTGACTTTTGAAAGGCCATAAATAGTTTTCATAGCATTTAACATTTGAGATTTACTTTTATTCTAGTACCAAATCGTTCTAAATCATATATTTTCTCAATTGTTGACGTTTTTGCAAAAACTTCTTCCTTTATGTACACATTTTATAATGAAAATGCTTAAAAATTCTTGTATATGGTGAAGTTTGTCCTAAATTGGAGCTTGTGTAAAAACACCTAAACCATGCCATACTGCATATTTTACACCTGCGGAAGAGAAGAGAAAAAACATTAAATATATTGAAGGTACTCTTAAAAAAATCACGGGCTTCTAATTGAACCTGCCTACTCCGTATTTACCCAACCCTTATTCCCCCCTCAGGGGCTCACCTACTATAGGTGAGTACGGGTGTCGCAATCCCGGGGTACTCAGGGATCTTTACTCGATTTAGTTTTACACTCCTCTACGCCTTCTGCTGTCTCCTTTTTTATTTCCCTCTAGGGTAGGCGAGGGAGCTCTCCATGAGAAGTTGTCGCCACTCTGTTTGCTTCCTACTTCTCATGGACAGCAAATACCTCACGTGTTTGCCGTGCGTGGCGACCCATTAGACGGGTAGTGAACTAGGGACCCGGTGTATCAATCGGCTGGTTGCTAGCCACCTGAGTATTTAGTTTGCTAGGGATTAAGCGAAGGGGTTACTCCTTGGGCTTGACGTTAAGGGTGGTCACTGTCCCCGGGAGTAACTCCCAGCATATAGGTTCCTGCTAGTATCAAGGTGGATGCCGAGGCTGGAAAGAACCAGAGAAGGTAATTGCCTTCCCTTGTTGGGTTCAGTGGTGGGTGGTGCCATCGGACTCGAATCATTGTTAATGTCGCATGGGCGCCCAAACCAAAACTCCTTTCAGTGGGCATCGCAATGTACCTAACCTGATTACCAACCTTCCACATTTTGATCGCTTTTTCATACTTAAACGAATCTCTGACAAAAATGAAACTTTTCATTCCGTATCTTCTTTTCTCGTGCAGAAGACTATTACCTCCACAATTGGTGAGGTTACTGCCACACGTAAAATGCGTTCTGGTGACTTGCTGATTGAAGTCTCCACCAAAAAGCAAGAACTACAAGTAATGAAAATAAAAGCTTTAGCTCACATCCCTGTTACCTCTGCATCTCATACATCGTTAAATTTTTCCAAGGGTGTCATCACATGTGGTGAATTGTTCAATGTCCCCCTTGAAGAGATCACTTCAGAACTGAAAGCTCAAGGAGTAACCCATGACGCCAAATTACCAATAGGCGGGATGAACAACTCCAACCCACAAAACATTATATCCTTACTTTTCCTAAACCAACAATTCCTGAATTCATTTATGTTGGATATATTAAACTACCGGTTCGACAGCATATCTCAAATCCTTTGAGATGTTTCAAATGCCAGTTTTTCGGCCACTCGAAGATTAATTGCCGCGGGACACTAACATGTGCCCGTTGTGTAGGAAAAGACCATGATAGTGAAAATTGTCACGCACCCGAAAAATGCGTAAATTGCGGAGGCTGTCATGCATCGTTTTCTCGAGTCTATGAGCGCTGGAAAGTTGAGAAACAGATTACTTCAACTAAATTTAAAGAATCTGTATCATACTCTGAAGCTAGACAAAACGTTTTAGCTCAAACATCCAAACCTGGAGTGAGTTACGCATCTGTTGCAAAAGCACCCTTCTGTGCTAACTGCAAATGTACAAATTGCGTGAAATATAGCATTCAAACTACAACTATAGAAAAATCTTCTGATTCTGAGCTAGAAAATACAACATTCAGTGCACCTGAAACTATCAAACCAGTTCGATCTAAATTAAACTCTAATTCTCAAAGATCACCGAAACTAAAGCTTTCAAAACGTGGTCTCTCGCCTAAAGATCTACGGTCAAAGTTGAAAAAATCTACAGCGCACAATTCAGTCGCTTTGGGACTTACGACGAAAGGTAATGTCCATAAGCATTTTCGGAAAACCTAAAAGTCCCGATTCCATTTCCCTTCATCCGTATGACGAGGAGAATGAATTAAAAATGAGTTGCGATGTTTCCCCAACTCTTCATAACACTTGTTCAAATAAATTCAAAACTTCTATTACTTAATGGGTATATTTATTTCTTGGAACTGTCGTGGTCTTCAATCCAAAGTTATTGGCATTAAGGATATTATTAATCAGCTCCATCCTATTTGTTTTGCTTTGCAGGAAACCTTCCCGAAAAATGACATTGCCATGAAATTTCGTGGCTATAATTGTTCTCGGAAAGATGCTGATACTGGAAATAATCCTTCCGGTGGTGCTTGCATCCTAACATCCAACCTCTACCCGAGTTCTCAATTAATTTTACAAACTTCTTTACAAGCTGTGGCGATTCAAGTACATATACATACCCTTGTCACAGTTTGTAGCATTTATTTGCCCTTTAAGGGTCTCATATGATGATAGAGGAAGAGTAAATTCTTGTCCCCCGCGTTTTCTTTTCCAGAGGGCGGATTGGACAGCTTTCATGCAACAAGCAGCAATTTCCGAGCATATGGTTAAAACTACTGACATTACAGAAGCAGGGAAAAATGTAGTTGAATGCTTAATTGAGGCGGCGAACAATGCCATCCCTAAAAGCTTTCCACGGCCAAGAAAATTCTCTAGACCGTGGTGGAATGCAACTTGCCACGACATTCACAGAGAACAAAAAACGGGGTGGAATATTTTCGCAGATATCCCACAATAGATAATTGAATAGCTTTTAAACGTGCCAGAGCTAATGCTCAGCGTATCCGTAGGCAAACCCAGATAGAGTCTTGGATTAATTTTACTTCTTCTATAACAGCCTTTACTTCTCCTAAACTACTCTGGAAGAAGGTTAAAGCAGCCAATGGAATTTACAAAGAATTTTCTGTTCCTATTCTGGAGACGGAAAAAAGAACTGTATCTTCTCCATTAGGTGTCGCCAACACTCTCGGATATGCATTTGCAGGGGTATCTTCTGCTGATTCGTATAAGCCTTCATTTGTAGAAATTAAGAATCCGGCAGAACAGAAACCATTGCGCCTTTCTACCCAAAAATCCATCCCTTACAATTCGGAATTTAAAATACATGAACTACTAACGGCTTTATCGAAGACTCGTGATACCAATACTGGTTCTGATGGAATCACACATAACATGCTTCGTCATTTGTCTACCACTTCTCTTTCAAATCTGCTAATTTTGTTCAATCGCATTTGGATTGAACAGAAATGTCCAGCACAGTGGCATGAAGCTATTGTGATTCCCATCCTCAAACCCGGCAAGGACTCTTCTAATCCTCTGCACTATAGGCCTATTGCACTCACAAGCTGTCTATGCAAGACACTGGAATGCAGGGTTAATGCCCGCCTTATATTTGAACTGGAGTGAAAAGAATGCATCCCGTTGCTGCAGAGTGGTTTTCGCAAAGGGTGGTTGACATTTGACAACATTGTATTACTTGAAACTTACATTTTCAATGCTTTTGTACGACGAAATCATCTGGTCTCGATCTTCTTCGACATAGAAAAGGCCTATGACCGCACTTGGCGGTTTGGTATTCTCTCTACACTTGCAAGGTTTGGATTCAAGGGAAATTTGCCCATGTTTTTAAAACACTTTTTATCGTTGCGCACATTTCGTGTTCGGGTTGGTAATTTATATTCCAATCCTTTTATTTAAGCAGAGGGTGTTCCACAGGGAAGTATCCTCAGTGTTACACTTTTTTTCTGTCATTTCAGCCAAATTCTGAATGTTTTATCCTCATCTGTTCAAGCTACGTTATATGTTGACGATCTTCAGATCTCCTACCAAGAGAGTAATATGCGTTTAATAGAGCGCCAACTGCAGGTCGCCGTTGACGAACTGGTAGTATGGTGCGATGAAAACGGGCATACCATTTCTCCTGAAAAATGTCAATGTATTCACTTTTGCAGAAAACGAGCAGTACATATGGACCCTTCAATCCATATTGGAAATGCTGAAATACCTATGGTCAATGAAATAAAATTTATTGGAATAATATTTCACCGTAAGCTCACTTTCCTTTCGCATGTGCTACATTTTCGGAAGAAGTGTGAAAGGTCATTGAACATTCTTAAGGTGCTCTCCAGAATTTCTTGGCGAGCAGATCGTACTTCCTTGCTCCAAATTTATCAAGCGGTGATTTTATTCCGTATATATTATGGATGTATGGTGTATGGCTCTGCGTGTTCTACGGTCTTACGTAGACTCGACACTGTACACCATTCTGCTTTGAGAATTTGCTCCGGAGCATTTCGAATCTCGCCAATGCATAGTCTTTATGTTCTATGTGATCAATTACCACTTGAGTTGCGACGTGATAAAGTAGCTGCCCTGTACTACCTTCGAGGTATGTCTATTCCGAAGCACCCCTTGTCTTTTACGACATTTCCGGTTAGTCTTCGGAGACTTCATAATGCTCGACCATCCCACATCCTCCCATTTTGCAAAAGAGCTAAATCTCTCCTTCATAATACTGAGCTCCATGATAAGTGGATACAGACTTATGATCCATTTACCTTTCCTCCTTGGAATATTCTTCAGTTTTCCTTTCTAAATCCCTTCTCTAGTTTTGAGAAGCAGAACACTGCCTCTATTGTTTACAAGAATCTTTTTAATTTTCATCGCTGTCAGTATCTAGATTACTTAAGTTTTTACAGATGGTTCAAAGTCAGACGGAAATGTTGGTTGCGGTATTGTTTTTGATACCGATACATTCAGTTACCGTCTAGACACATCTCTATCAGTTCTATCTGCTGAATTAATAGCAATTTTTTATGCTCTTCAGAGGATTTCCATCTGCTCTGAACGAAAATTTTGTATCTATACTGACAGTATGAGCTCATTGAAAAGACTTTCCAACATTCAAAATCAGATCCACCCAGTTGCCCTGGAAATCCTGGGTCTTCTAAATAATCTCAAAACAGGGGATTTGAGATACTTTTTTGCTGGATTCCGAGTCATGTCGGAATCGCTGGCAATGAGCTCGCAGATAATGCTGCAAAAAGTGCATCTTTGCTTCTTGAGAGAGACATTCCTTTCAGTGATGCGAAAAATGTAATACAACGTTATTTTTATTCAATTTGGCAGGAGTCAAGGAACGATCAGATAAATAATAAACTTCATGCGAAAAAACCTTTTATTTCTTTTTGGACGTGTTTACCGGTGCGGGAGCTAGACGTTAAATTATCTAGACTCCGCATTGGTCACACACGTTTTACTCACAAACATCTTTTATTCGGCGATCAAATATAATGTCATATGGGCAAAAAAACCAATGCTCCCTTCAGTGGGCAACAGAAGAACTTGAACCTTTTGGAAAAACCTTTCGACAAATTTTTTATTATAAAACGAATTTCTGAGAAAAATGAATCATTTAACAATGTCTCACCATTTTTAGTTGAAAAAGGAATAACAGGAGCAATTGGAGAAGTCGTATCAACTAGGAAACTCCGCTCTGGCGACTTACTTGTAGAAGTTGGTAGTCGCAAGCAAGCTCAACAAGTAATCAAATTGACTGCATTGGGATCTATAACTGTTAGTGTAAGCGCGCATGCGTCGCTTAATTCTTCAAAAGGCGTTATAACCTGAGGTGAACAATTCAATGACACCATGGAAAAAATTACATCAGAATTAAAACCCGAAGGAGTGACGCATGTACGCCGTATCACAATTCGGCGCGATGGACAACTCCTTCCTACGAAACACTTTATTTTGACATTCAATAGACCTAAATTGCCAGAACGTGTCAAGGTTGGCTATATGAGATTAGCCGTGAGACCCTACATTCCGAATCATCTCCGATGCTTTCAGTGCCAGCGATTTGGACACTCGAAATCCAACTGCCGCGGGACACCTACTTGCGCCCGTTGTGCAGCAAAAGGCCACGAAAGTCAAGAGTGTTCCGATACAGAAAAATGTGTCAATTGCAACGGCAATCATACCTCATTTTCTAGGTCCTGTCCCCGTTGGTTAATGGAGAAACAGATTCTGTCAGTTAAGTTTAAGGAAAATATCTCATACGCTGAAGCTAGACGTAAAGTTAGTATACAGATACCAGTACCTTATGTAACTTATGCCTCAGTTTTGCAAAAACAATTTTGTTCAAATTGCTCTTGCACTAATTGCGTTAAAAATACCAACAAAATTAAATCCCCTGGGAAATCAGATACAGATACTGAAAAATCCACAACTAGTGCCCCTGAAACTGGGAAACCTGACACACCTCAACGCAAACGGAAACCAAATAAATCACTGAAGCTGAAGCTTTCGAAACTTGGCGCTTCCGTAAAACATCTTTCTCAAAAAACTAAAGCATCAAGGCTGCATAATTCTGTCGCCCTGGGACTAGCGAATAAGGGTATTGTCCAAAAGGATCTATCGACCATTTTCAGTGGTGTGCCCAATAGTCCCGAACTTATTGCACTACATCCATCCGAAGAGGATGATGAAATCCACATGAGTTGCGACTTATCGACAACTCTTACTAGTGTCCCAAATACTTCTCATGCAACGTTTTCTTGATGGGCCCTTTCCTTTCTTGAAACTGTCGTGGCACTCGGTCCAAGCTTCAGGAAATGACTATTCTTAACGAATTTCATCCATCTTGCATCTGTCTTCAAGAAACTATCTTGAAACCAAATATGCCATTAAAATTACGGGGTTATAATGCTGTTCGGAAAGATTCGGATAGTAATTCGCATAATTCTGGAGGTGTTTGCATCCTGACCTCCAATTCATTTCCGAGCTCGCCTATCTCACTCCATACTGATTTGCAGGCTGTGGCAGTGCAAGTACATGTACAAACATTAATTACAGTCTGTTGTGTTTATTTACCACCCAATGATTCTTTTAGTCAAAAAGATCTTGACAGTTTATTAGAGCAACTTCCAGCACCATTTATTATGCTTGGGGACTTCAATGCCGACAGTACTTTGTGGGGTTCCCATAGCACAAATTCTCGTGGGCAACTGATCGAGAAGTTTATTAGCAATAATGCTCTCTGTCTGCTGAATAATGAAGAGAAAACTTATTTCCACGAACACTCGCGTACATTTCATAGTTTAGATCTCGCCATATTTCCCCGGTGCTTTTACCGTTGCTAAATTTTACAGTTGGAAATGATTTACACGAGAGTGATCATTTTCCTATTATAGTATCCCATACTGATAGTGGTATTACTACTCAAGGTCAACCTGTTTCTTATTCCAGCATGCGAATTGGGTCGATTTCTCACAACTGGCCAAAATTACTGACAGTATGATTAACACTGCAGCTATTTCGACTGCAGTGCAGCTTGTCCTCGATTGCATTCTGAAAGCCGCAAATAAAAGTGTCCCTAAAATCTCACCCCGTCAACGGAAATTCCGCAGGCCCTGGTGGAACAGGGCTTGTCACGACAGTCATAGGAAACAAAAACAGCTGTGGAACAAATTTCACAGATACCCAACAACATAAAATCTTGTTTTATTCAAACGAGCCAAAGCTTATGCTCGCTGCATTCGCCGACGTACCCAGAGGGAATCCTGGATTAAATACGTCTCATCCATCAAGTACTCTACCTCTAGCAAATTATTATGGAGGAAAGTGAAGACAGCTAACGGAATCTACCCGGAATTCTCATTTCCTGTGTTGAAATCGAGAAACGTAACTTGTTACTCACCTGTAGAAGTTGCCAATATGTTGGGGCAAGCCTTTGAAAAAGTTTCATCCATTGATTCGTACAGACCTAAGTTTCTAGTGACTAAGAATAGAGCTGAAAAAAGTAATCTAAATTTTACTACACGCTTATCTCTTGAATACAATAGCACTTTTAAGCTGTTTGAGCTGAAGAAAGCATTGTATCAAATACATGAAACTAGCCCTGGTCCTGATGGAGTCACTTACAGTATGCTTCGTCATTTTAATGAGGCTTCTCTTTCCAATGTGTTAAAACTTTTTAATCGAATCTGGTCTGAGCAAAAATTTCCCTCACAGTGGCAAGAGGCAATAGTGATTCCAATCCTCAAGCCTGGAAAGGACCCCGCTAACCCTTTGAACTACAGGCCAATCGCTTTAACGAGTTGCATGTGCAAAACGCTCGAGCGTATGGTCAATGCTCGACTAGTATTTGAGTTAGAGAAACATGGAAGCATAAAGCCGTTGCAGAGTGGCTTCCGACGAGGACGCTCAACATTCGACAACATTGTTCTTCTGGAGACACAAATTCGTAATTCTTTCAAAAGGCTTACGACCGTACGTGGCGTTACGGTATTCTTCAAACACTTTTAAAATTGGACTTTAGAGGAAATCTCCCTGTTTTTATTCAAAATTTTTTGACTACTCGAATTTTTCGTGTACGTGTCGGTAATTTTTATTCCGACCCTTTTATCCAAGCTGAGGGCGTTCCACAAGGAAGTGTCCTCAGTGTTACACTTTTTATCACTCACTTTAGTGAAATCCTATGCCAGCTTCCTCATTCTGTTCAAGGGACACTATATGTAGACGATTTGCAGATTTCTGCACAGGGTTGTAATATGCACTTAATTGAGCGGCAACTGCAGAATGCAGTGAGCAAACTAGTTACCTGGTGTGAAAGAAATGGGTATACTCTTTCTCCAGAAAAGAGTCGTTGTGTACATTTCTGCCGAAAGCGAAATATGCATCCAGATCCTATAATTAACATTCAAGGAAACGCCATTCCTGTTTCTGACGACGTGCGTTTCTTGGGAGTGACTTTTGACAAAAAACTTTCCTTCCGCATATTCTACATCTGCAGAGAAAATGTGAAAAATCCCTTAATATCCTAAAGGTGCTGTCAAGCACTTCTTGGGGTGCAGATCAAATATCCCTTTTCCGAATATACCAAGACGTTATTTTATCTCGCATTGATTACGGGTGCATGGTGTATGGATCTGCCCGAACCTCTGTTTTGCGCAGACTTGATACAGTGCATCATTCTGCTCTTAGAATATGCTCTGGTGCTTTCCGTACATCACCTGTGGAAAGCTTATATGCGATCTGCAATCAAATGCCCTTAGACATGCGACGTCGCAAATTGACAGCACAATACTACTTCAGAGTGCAGTCGATTCTGAAACACCCTGTTGTTCAGTTGTCTCTTCTTGTTGGTCTTCGGAGACTTTATGATGCACGTCCCTCTAACATTCTTCCCTTTTGTGAAAGAATCAAAATCTTACTTCAAGTCACATTACTTCATGATGTTGCAATTCAGACTTTTGATCGCTTTCCTTTCCCGCCTTGGGATATCCCAGAGTTTGCATATTTGAATCCTTTTTCAGGATTTGATAAATCTACAACAGCACCGATTATTTTTCAGCAACTATTTAATTACCATCGCTATCTGTATTGTTCCTACACAGAAGTATTCACTGACGGGTCAAAATCGAATACCCACGTAGGCAGCGCAGTTGTGTTATCAACTGAGACACATAATTACTCTTTGCCCACATCATTCTCAGTCCTGACTGCTGAACTGGTCGCAATGATGTGTGCTCTTCAAGTGATTTCAACTTCCTGCTCCCCCAAGTTCTGTATTTATAGCGACAGTATGAGTGCCTTGGAGTCTCATTCCTATTTTAGTTGTCAAATACACCCAGTTGCTTTGGAAATCCTGATTTCTCTACGCATTCTCGAAAACAGAGGTTTTAATATTTTGTTTTGCTGGGTTCCGAGTCATGTCGGAATACCAGGAAATGAAAAGGCGGATGCGGCGGCAAAAGCAGCAAACTCTCTGTTCAGTTCAGTTCAGTTATATTAACGTCCCGTTTAAAGCAACACGAGGGCTATTTTGGGACGGACCTCGTAATTTTGAACCACGGTCAGATGACGAGGACGACAACTGAAGTGGCACCCCCCTCTCCACACCACACCACACCAGCGGGAGGACTTTGGCCTGACGGATTTAACATGCAAGAGACCCCCTCACACGACGGATCTTCAGTGGAATCGAGTCTCGAACCTGAAACCCTCCGGTTCCGAGGCCGAGACCTTACCACCAGGCCACCGCGGCCCGCAGCAAACTCTCTTCTTCAGCGAGAACTTCCACATAGCGATGCAAAAATATTTTTTACTCGCCATATCTCTATGTTGTGGCAACGATCTTGGGATCAACAAACTTCCAACAAGCTACATTCGCTCGAACCAATGATTCGTTTCTGGCCAACCACCGCAGTGCGCGGGCTCGATGTTAAATTAACTCGACTCCGCATTGGTCATACACGATTCAGTCATAAACACCTTTTATTTGGTGAGCCAGGTCCAACATGCACGACATGCCATACAGTTTTAAGTGTACGTCATGTTTTAATTGAGTGTCCTGTTTTCAATAATCAGCGGTTACGGTTTTTTAGTTCAATTTCCCCAAACATGCGGGAACTAGTGTGTGACTGCCTCACCCTAATGTTTTTAAATTCCTTCACACCATTGGTTTGCTGAATTTTATTTAGGTCCATTTGCAATTACAATTTAAAATTACATTTCGGTTTTTAAGCAATTTACTTATTTTTTTGAAAGTTTTTAACGTGCCGTTTTAGTATGTATGGATTAATTTTATAATTATACTTTTACTTTAAAAGCTATTTGAACAAAATTATTACCATTTGTATGGCGCAGCATGGCCAGGTGTGGCTTTTGTGCCATGAAACTAAACCAACCAATATTCGGCGATCAAAAACCATTCTGCTTGAATTGTCAAGTAATTTTAATGGTCCATCACCTTTTGGTTGAATGTCTCGATTTTAAACATCATCGTTTAAAATATTTTTATGCTTCAATTATAGACATGCAATTGCTTGTAGGGACACGTTCCCACAAAAATCTTTTAAAATTTTTAAAAGCAATTGGGTTTTACCATCTTATTAAAAATTTTCTTTTATTGTCATTTCTTTCATCTTGTTTATAATGTTGAGAGACATTACAATGTAATTTTATCAAATAATTTCTACTTTTACATTTTCATACAAATCGAGTATTTTATATTTTAACCATATGTCTGGCGCAGTATGGCCAGCTATGGCTCTTGCGCCACTAAACCACACAATCCGACCCAACCCTTATTCTCGTCCTCTAGTCTGATTTTACCGTTTGCTTGGAGCAGTATAACCAAATAAGTTTCTTGTTAAACCTCAAACAAACTTTATTTTCTTCTGAAATGATTATGGCTGCACGGTTATGGATCCTCACATCCTGCAATTTTGCTGCAACTGGATATCATCCACCACACTTCTCTTAGAATATGTTTCGAAACATTTCGCACTTCTCCAATAGAGAGCTTGTATGTTATGTCACCAGTTACCTTTTGATTTAAGGTGTATTTTTTATTTCCGCACACAATCCACGCTTCATCATTCCATTTGTCACTGCAAACTTCCGGTTAGTCTATGTAGACTTTGTGATGCCAGTCCTGCATTTATTAGGAATTGCATATTCTCTCTTGAGTTTAAATATATTAAACTTAGTTAAAGTTAAATATATTAATATTAATATCCCGCCTCTTTTCACTAATATTAGCACTTTTAATCATATGCTTAAGCTAGAGAGCCAGTATTTGACTGTGTCTCAAAATTCCTAAGAAAATACAAACAAAAACAACAATAACTTACAGCTCTGCATTTATAGAAACTAAGAATCACGCATTTGAATTTTATTTTGACTTTCTATCTCAAAAACATCTTCCGTATAATTGCGAACTCAAGACAAACTTAAATTAAAAACAATTTTATACTACTTTTATTCCCTCATTTCCTATATCGAGACCCGCGTAGAACTGTTCATCATTTAGATAAAATATCACTCACCCATTCCTGAATTTGTTTAAAATTCAGCAGTTAACAAGTTAGACCTTCTCGTTGTACATAATGAAATCAAAAGAAGATGTGAATACACTTCGAACGCAATGCAAATAATTAAATAATAAATTTTGCAAGAAAATCATTGTAAAGCGAATGAGATTTTATTTTTACTAGATAAAATTTAACAATTCATTGCTGTAAATGGTATAGTAATTGAAATTTAAAATGCCAAAAGCAGCAAATGTAAATATGTTACTGTAGCTTATGTAAAGGTGGAAAAAATGTTTGCCAAAGAGGCTTGTTAATTTTGTAGTCTTATATTTCCGATTATTAGTAACATCTACAATTTTTTTAAAAAATCCAAGAAAGGTATTTTGAATCTCCATTGAGGAAATTTCATATTGAGGGAATGATAATTGGATAACGAACTTAAAAAAAAACTGCACTCACTCCAACAAATATGTTGCTGTTATTCCTTCAAAGGAAACAAAAGTGAAAAAATCTCGGGAATCTGGTTATGATGCCGAGATGAGTTCATTTTGTATGTCAGATGGGGAAGAGGAAATATTAGAATATAACATGTCTGACGTCTTGGAGGACTCCTCAGATATGATTAGTTCTCCACCTTCTTGCAATCCCAAAAAGAGAAAAAAGAAAGTATATTCCGACAAAATACAAAAATATTTAGCGTTTTCGATTAATTTTTTCTCTTTAACATTATTTATTACCATAAAGTTTCTTTTGGTTATATCGCGTTACATAATTTCGTACGATTTTAACTCCATAATGTTTAATTAGTCAATATTTAATCCTTTTACCGATTTACGTTTTGCCTGTTTTCATTTTAGATGTTTTAGATTTAATGATGGAATGTGAAAAACTAACTAATTGTATTTATCAATTATCATGAAAAATTTCAATGTTTTTAGAATAGATTTTATGCAAAATCACCATATATTTTAACACCATGAACTCGTTTATTCACCATAAGTTTGGCGCAGTATGGCCATCATTGACTCTTTTGCCTATAAAACCAAGCAACAAATACGTTTATAGTCAACTCATAGGTTGAATGCAAAATTTAGTTTTCTGGTCATACCATCAGGATTGATTTGGGTCATATCATATTTATACTAAAATGTATTTTATTTTGTGAAAATGTACGATATGCTGCACAATTTGGAGAACTCGCTATTCATTTGAGTTTTCTATTTTCAATAATTTTCGTCGACGGTTATTTTAATCTATATCCACGAACATGAGAAAGCTGGTAGGAGAAAAATCTGACGCTAATATTTTTTTTAGAGACTATTAGTTTGTTCAATATTTTTCAGAAGATGCCCAAAGAAACCGTATGTGAAATTACTTAATATATTTCATCTTTTTAAAGTAAATTTTAATATATGTTTGCTTTTGAAATCTTGTTTCAACTTAATTTCAGAAATATCTTAATATTATAAGAATTCGCTTATTAACATTTCGGTTGGTACAGCATACTCGGATCTGACTTAAGTATGTAACAAAATAAGTCTCTGTTCAAAAAAAAATTTTTTCAGCAGGAAAAAAGATGGAATTGCATGTTCTCTTTTATATATTTTTTAAATTTTTTTGAAAAAGTCTGTAAACTTTCTTTTGCTACCTTGAATTACTTGACAATTTTTTTTCAATATTCAAAATTCTAATATATTATTAAATGTTTGGTTAACCTATAACCAAAATTTAATTTTTGTATTTATGTTTACGCATTTATTTTATCTCATAACAAACATTCATAGAATAAATTTTAAAAAAAGATACATTTTGAAATATTAACGCTACTACTGTAACGCTATGTAACAAAAAATTTATAAAAATATAAAAAAATTCCCAGAATCCGTCCTTTTTACCCAGAAATAAAAGAAAGGATTCTGGGAAAAGATATTTGTCAATCCTTAACATGACAAGGCTATATTCACGAACTAGATAAGTGCCGCATATTTTAGTCCCATTCTCAAACCTATCGTATCCATAAAAAAGAACCTTTTCTTCTTGAACAGTGCGATCATCATATAAACTCATTTATTGGGTGTCAAAAAGCTGTATCTAATGATGGATGGCGGGATATGGAGAACGTGAGAAAGAAATGATACGTCAATCGCGCCATTTTTTTTCCTTCCTGTGTAGATGGAAAAGAATGCAAAAGCAGGTCCTGAATAGACTAAATTTCCTTTCCATCGGTGTATACTGGATTTTATGAGACATTGCAGAACTAATTTAAACCATTTGATGGAGCTATTAATTACACATCATAGTTATGCACAGTTAAGTTTTTCTATATTGAACCCTTTATGAAAACGCATTTTATTGAATAAGCAAATATATCAGTGCTCTATAATATTAACAACTTTCCGCTTTTGATGACCAGTATTCTTGCCCAAATTTGGAGACTATTAATAAATTAAATGGAGGTTTGGTAGATGATTAGTAGATTTTCTAATCTAGAGAGCAAACACTTTTTTAGGAATTTGGCATTCTGCTTAAGGTCAAGATCTCAAGCAACTGCACATTAGAAGGAGAACAAATTAGAATTAGTATATATTACGAAATAAAAACTTATCTTAATTCGGAAATCTTCGGAGAAAATCTTATTTCAGAATCAATGCCCAAAGTAATTTTCTTAATCTTAACTTTAACAAAAACATGCGATTGAATATTTAGATTGATAAGACTAAATTCCACCATAGATTTAAAAACATTAAAGTCTGAGTAGTATATTTAAAAAATAATTGGAAATAAAAGAATTTTGCTATTCAATTAAAACCTGTGTCAATTTGTGGCCTGCTCTACCTATGCGAGGGATTGATGTGAAACTGTCTCGTCTTCGTATAGGACACATGCGTTTTACCCACAAACATTTATTGTTCGGAAATGAAGCACCGAAATGTCCGACTTGCCGTGTAGACTTTACCGTTTTACACATTTTAATTCATTGTCCCTCTTTTAATGATCATCGCAATCAATTGTTTTCTTCGTCACCAACATTAACACTACAAGATTTAGTGAGCGAATATCCTCATAAAAATATTTTTAACTTTTTAAAAATCATCGGATTTTATGATTCTATATAAATTTTATTGCCTTTTAAAATCCGTTTGAGATATTTTCTTGTTTTAACTTCCAATTTCAAATGTTACGTTTAAAAACAGTGATTTGAAAAATTTCTTTTATCTCAATTTTTAACACACTGTTTAAAAGATTTAAACCATATGTCTGGCGCAGTTTAGCCAAGATATGGCTCTTGCGTCAATAAAACCCACTAAACAACAACAACAACAAAAAGAATTTTGCTAAATGCAAACATTTATCATTTTTGGTGATATAAAGAAGCTAGTTATTTTTCCACGTTGAATACGTTTTAATCTGAGACACATTTTTAATAAATGTTTTTAAATTTTATGGCTTCTACAATTAGGATTTTAATAAGTAATAAGTGATGAAATGATCCTAAATATTTTCCCCTTTTATTGTTCTTTTTTTAAATGTATCTTAATTTCATGCATATGGATAAATGCAAAACAAAAAATCCATTCATCAGTTTATGTTAAAAAGAAAATAATTTATAGTAGGAAGCAAATGATAACTGGGAATATGACCAATCTCACTCTTTCTAAAAAATTATCCTATATTAAAGTTTTATTATTACTTATATATTTTACCATTTGCTTGATACAGCAGGATAAAATAGGGCCCTTGTGGCAGTAAACATCACACAACAACTACAAAAAAATTATCCATCCGAAATTATAAAATTCACTTTGTGCATGAACCCAGTTACAGTGATTACTGTTCAATTTAATGCCTTCCACCGTTTAACACCGTTTTTTACAAAGTAAAATTTTTATTTCTAGATGTTAATTGTCTGAGTGAACTTAACGGAATTAAGACTCATTACTTCTTTTTAATTCATTAGCTCGGAAAATGTCAAAGTTGCTTTGAATATTAATATGCAGATAGTTTTACATGCGTAAAACTTTCTGTGACTTTCTAGAAAATATTCATCCATATTCAACTTCGGAATGCATTTTCTGAAGTGTTCTGTATCCCGTCTGTCAATTGAGACCTTAAACGGAGCATTTGCTCTCGCTTTCCAGGTTGTTTTATCTCTAATGGAGTTTAAAGGTTCTTTGAAAAGTTTGTGGAACAATGCAGCATATAGATCTCTATTAATTTGTTGTTCGTGTGACATTTGAAATATGCAGAGTGATTGAAGATGCCTTTTGCCTTTAAAGTATCGATGAATTTCCATATCATAAACTCGTTTAAATTGTAATTTCAACATTATTTGGAGAATACCAACATAATTCCTTAAAAGAAATTTAATTTCCTCCTAGAAACATGGTGATATTTCCACATTTAAATTTTGTCACCTCATGTTGGGTATATGCTGTAATTAAATTAACACATGAAAATACTTTTCAATTTAAATCACGGTTTCCCTCTTGTTTTTATGGAGGGTATGCTAACTTTGCGATGGGATGTATAGTTAAGTTCTGCGTTTATTTGAGATTCGTTTGGGAATAAATGCTCCACAAAACTGGAAATTCTTATATTTTCATAGTAGTATTACATTGCCACATCGATGATTACTTTCAGACTTTTCTAGTTCTCAATTTTTAAAGAAAACTTCTGCTTTACCATATGGATGGCGCAGATAAGTCAAAGATAGTTCTTCTGCCAAAAATTCATTCATGCTATTCTACATAAAACTAATTACACAAAATGAATATGATCTAATTCTGTCGGAGGACATCTGATCATCTCCAAATACATTAAATGTAATTATTTGTCAAGATAGCAATAAGAAAATTAAAAGATTTTGGTTATAATGATTATTAGATTTAATTCTAATCATCACCGCCCATGATAAGATTTCCGTTAGTGGCATATCCTGCCATGGGATACACTTTACATCACTGTTACGTTGGCCAAAAAATAAAAGAACAATACATTGAGCATAAAACCTCACATCTCGTACCTGGGATGCTCTTCAGTAAATGTTGAAGGCCAAATCAATATTATTGGAAATGCCTCTAAATGTTCTAAAGACAAAAATAGTCGGCGAATTATATTATAGCTGATTATTAATAGTTTATAAGCATTAAAATATTAGACTTTTTTATTACCATTTTGTGTCTGCTTTAAGCTAGTGAATATCGAACTTTGGGTGATTATATGAATTTTCAAAAAATTATTGCAAAAAAGTGTTGTAAAACGATCATTTTATTATTTACTAGAAATGATATTTTCAAATTCTTAGTTATATGAATGCAGCTTTGTCAAACTAATTATTGTTTAATATTCTTAATACATGATAATCTTTGAAATTTAAGGAGACTCAAAACAAATTTGTTCCAACTCTGTCCAGCTAAGATACCACCATTTTTTATTTGCCATGTTATTTTTCTAGAAAATAAAAGGCTTTATAATATATGTGAAAAAAATAGTTTTAAAACAGTAAATCTGATATTATTGAAAATTTTTTTTGAGATGTAAAATTATATTTGTAAGGTAACATTTCTCCAATACGTAGTTTTTTTTTTCTTTCAGGATATATATTGACTTCAAAACATTTTGAAGTATAAATAATTGTAGCTGCTTTTTTCTAAAAGATAATTCCCTTTTTAATTATATTTAAATTGATTACACTTTTTACATTAC
>JAPMOQ010063519.1:2850-26015 GCA_026543055.1 Argiope trifasciata
ATATATATATATATATATATATAAATTTCTTTCGCAATAAATTTTGCGCTTAGGCCGTCTGGTTATTATCAGAGTAAACTTCTACTTTCTAAACCATTTGAGCACTAAATTATTGTTATGGTATAGTTTATTTTTGAGGAGGCAACAATTTAATAGTACTCTCAAACGTGAGATTAAACACGTACATCAAAATAGTTTAGTAATTCCTTACATGTTCTTATGTTCTAATTCTTTTAATATACTGTTAATCATGTTTATTTGTATGCTCTAATCACAATACTGGAGCTTGATATATTACAGCATTTAACATTTTTTATAGTTAAATTTATTGTTTCGATTTAAATTAATCGAAAATCAGCGTAATTTTTTTATATTTTGATTCATTTGAAATTATGTTATCGTTATAAGTGATTCAACTTTTATTGATGCATTAAAAATAATAGAAATAATAATAAAATTAACAATGAAAATCTTCATCTGGAACAAAAAGAAATGATTTATTTCCCGTTTGCTAAAAACGTTGAAATCAAATATGCTAATATTGTTTCATATCATAAGAATATAAGAAAAGAATCTAAGGAATGTTTCCCGGAAAAAAATATACATAATTCTGAGATTTTAATAATCCATTTTCTTATCTCAATTAACCCAAAAACATTTTCTTTTCTTTACAGCATAGATATAGATGTAAAGATAAATATCTTTCTGAATTATTTTTAATGTATTAGAATTTTTCAAAAATAGTAAATTATTTTTAATGGCATATTGTTCCACTGGAGGGACAACTAACAATTGTAGATAAAACTTATTATGATACCATAAAATACTTGTTTTAATATTTATAATCATTTATTTTTAAATGTCTGATAAGAGAGAAATCATTACTGATTCTTATAATCAATTTTTATTATCAATAAGACAGCATATTGTATTAGATTGTAATGTTGAGAGTAATTCTGAAATGAAAATTGATTCCAAAGAGAAAGTTCGATATTTATATGAAATGGGACCATCAAACAATCATTAACATAAAATAACACTAATTAAGTCAATCAGTATTGTACCTTAATGAAGAGAAATTAGATGATAATATAGCCGCACTTCCTGAAAAAAAATTATATCAATTTTTGGTTAATATCATACAAAAAAAATTTTTAAGGAAATACGTTAGATATTTTTTATCAGTTTAATAGTTTCGTTCATTTTAATTATAAATTAATTTGGAAGTAATAAAATAGTTGAGAAATAAATGAAAGGATAAATTTAATTTTTATAATTATTTCAGTTTTAGATTCAATTAGTTGATTATTTTTTAACTAAAAAAATGAAATCTACTATCGCATATTTCATGATGTGAGAACAATATTATTATTTGTATTAATTAATTTAAGTCCTTTAACAGTTTAAACTGGTTTGAAAGAATAACGAGACGTCTGTATCTGTCTCTATAGCTCTCTGATAATCTTGAGATTGTTTCCGATCGGTTTAAACTGGTTAATGATTTAAATAAATTAAGACTTCGTAAGAGTTCAGAGAATGTATAATTTGGAAATCAAGTTGTAACTTTATCTGGCAACAAATGTCTATATATGACAACCTTCTGCATTATTTTCTAATAACCCTATTTTAGTTAGTTGAAATTATCTCTGAAAGAACAATCTTTATCGAATAAACAAAAATATTCTTTTTTTTATATTTAAGTAAAATATTGCACGAGTTAGGTAATATCACTGTGATATCCAAGGAAAATACTACAACAACAAATAATATATAATTCAAAAGCTATTTAGTGAAAATCGACTCCAAAAATAAAAAAAAAAGATAAGTAGCCAATTTTTTTTCTTACGCATTTTGAGGCTTCAAATATGTATTGCCTTCACATTTTGAGGCTCCAAAAACTCAAGTGAAAACAATATCATGTTCCCACATGATAATTGAAGAATATTTTTGGCAGTATATAAAATAAGACTTGAGTATTCTTAAAAATTATTTGCATATCACGAATGGTTTTGATTTACAAAATGTTTGCTCAGTTTTATTTTTTAAATAGGAAAAAATGTCATCATATATCTTGGTTTATATATATGTATTACATATACATATATGTATGCACATCATAAATGATTTGTGTATACTTTAGTTATTAGTTTATTAATCCCATTTAGAAAAGATTACAATACATGCAATTGCATGAAAACGTTCTTAAGATTTTCTTTAATATCTTATCCTTTATAAAAAACATAACAAATGAAAAACAATAAGCATTTGGGAACAAAATGGAACATGCATGCTGTATGTTCCCTTGAGCAGACATAACGTTGGAATTTCAGCTATAAGCTTTCTCATAAATAACGTCACATGCACTGAATCTCGGTAAGCCTATTTACGAAGAGGATCAGTCAGATCTTTCCACTAACTTTAGGGTCGGGTACGAAAACGAAAGAGAAGAGTTAGAAGATTTTTTTTTTTTGCCAAATAATAAGGATCACATACAGAAAAGAATGAAATGATATTCGCTTGAAAGAATCTGCTCGGTCCTCCTTTATACAAAGGTTTTCCCAATGCAGAAATGATCAATAATTCAAATAAAAGGCCCTTCGCTAAATATATTACAATAAAAATTATTGTTACTCACAAAAAATTCAACTTAAGAACGATTTTTTAATACTATTTAACGCATTGTCATATTGATCAGTTTATCGAATTTAATAAATTCTTATCTTCAATTTCCAATTTTTAAACTTTTTCTATGGTTAAAAAATAGTTTCCTATTCCATAAATGTAGCAACTTTAACTCTAGTAAAGATATCGTGTTCTCAACATATGCTTTGGATTGTGTAAATTGAGTTATTATGTAAGTTGAATAAATTACAAATGCGTAAAATTGGAAAATTTTTCTATTAAATTAATTTTGATATTAAAAATATATGCATACAGTAAACGATTATAATTTAGATATGTAAAATTAAGTTAGATTTTCTTGTGAGATACTAGAATTTATGTAAAAAGACACTTAAAAGAATTCTTGTATTTTTACACGCATCATATACTTCTCTATTCTTTTTTAGTTTAATGGCCTCGATTGACTTTACACTATTATTTTCTTTAACAATAAGGATTCTATAAATGAAGCGTGATATTTAATTGTAAAAATTACACAATTTGGTTTTAACAGTTTTAGTACATACGGACACATTATTAACAACAAAGTACGGTATTATTTTATTTATAATAAAAATACTTTTCTATTAACAAATTATTTATACATGCAACTAAAATTTTTAAGAAATTATTACTTCAGATTTTCCAGCTAAAAGAAGTGCACAAAATTCACAAAGTTCCTTCAATATTTTTTATTAAAATATTTTTCATATTGTATATTCATATATACATATTGTGTATATTTGTGTATATATATATATATATATAATTAGAAATAGAATTGCTAACTTAAGAAATATTTAAAAAAGAAATGATACGATCCATCCAAAAAAAAACCACATAAATATGTGTTATGAGTTAAAATTTTAGAATCCAAGAGAAAGTTAAGAGCCAATGGAGAAGCCGATATAGGTCCTCAGTTTATCAATCATTAAATTTCAACCTTTATCTCAACTCTCTGGGCAAACCAACATACACATTTCTATTGTATGTTTTTCTTTATGTAAATGACTGAACTTGGCATTGCTTTAGAGATTAGAGGCATAAATTCGAGAGAAATTCTTTAATAAATGTTTTGCAAGATATTAAATTTTCTCTATGTGATTGCAATGGATATGCATGAGAATTTTAATTTACATAAGCTAAATTTAAAATGTTGAATAATAATACTTTATTTGGGAATAATAAACTTCGATTAATACCTGAATTTTAAGAATGAAAGTAGCCTTAGTAAGGAAGTAGTAAGTTAGTATGTGTCCTGTACTTATCCATTTGTATCTAACAGATAATGTTTAATTTTGCATTTCAATCATAAATAATTTTATTTCCTGAAGCAGGTTCAACATGATTAAAGGGTTACCAAATAAGGCTTCTTAAATTATTAAATACTTCAAATATGTGATTATTTTAGTTTCAAACTTGTTCATTGCTGATTAATCTGCAAGAAAAAAATATATATTCAAAATTTAAACCAGCTTTGGGGAATTGCTAGAGCCGCCCTGCATGATCTTCTAAGCAAACGCTTGTGCGCACTTTTATTTATTAATCAATTTTGGTGACAAACTTTTTAGAGGGTTTGCCATTCACTGCAACTTTTAACCAAATATTTTATTACAAATGAATATATTTAAAAATAGTTTAGGTTTCTTAGATTTTCAGGAGAATATTTTTAAGCTTCAATTTTTAATAATCATGCAGTTGATACATATAAAGAAGAAAAGCCTTTCTGTTCGTTTAAATAAACATGTCTCTATTTTTCTGTCAATTGCCTTAAAATGTGTACTTTAAATTGAAGCTCGATCAATTCAACGTTAATAAAGAGAAAAACGGGCTAATTTTGCTGAAACTAAAAATGCTTTATTGTTTTAAAATGATATGAGAACACAAAACTGAATCGTGTAGTACTGAAGCCTCGTGTGCACAACTAGGCATTTCTTTAATATTTTCTACAATAAGAAAGAATTGTTCAATAAATATTTCTCAGATCAATATAGATTTGAATATTACATTTTCCTTTCAAACTGATATAAAATACAAATGTAATTCATGTTAAAGATAATGTATTTCATGCTGATTCAATCAATAAATGAATTGAAAACAGTTTAGAATCTAAGTTTTACACTCCTTTGACCTAAGGTAACATGTTCAGTAAAATATTCTTGATACTCTGATATAAAATAATTGCCTTTTTAAATGTGTTTATAAAAATCAAAAATAAATGTCATCTCCTCTCAAGCATGACCGAGTTTCAAAGATTTAAATATCACTATTTTAGAGAAATAAAAATAAAAAATTCATAATTTTCAAAAGATATTCAAATTTTATAAAATAATGTTACTTACTTCATTTAGATCTTTTTATACTAGATATATTTACCTATGGATGAATAATTAGAAATAATTGGTTGATCCCAGTTAGAATGGATATCCTACATATATATGAACCTTCTTTGTCTTAAATGCTACAGAATTATTAGAATAATATAGATATTTGAAAAGTTAAGTTATTCACACTTAATAACAGTTCAATGTTTGCACGTTTCATGCTTATTTCATTTTTTAGTGAAATAAACTGAAAATTCAACTTTTCTTGGTTTAAACTTCATAAGAATTGACCAATTCATTTCCTCTGTTGTTAGAAGCTGATTTTTCCAAAGTTGGTCTCAAGTTCCCATTTAAATTCAGAGGTATCTTTATTCTGCGTGAAATAAAATGTTGAAAGGTATGCATTAAATTAATTTTAAAAATTTGATTAAATATACAAATTTAGTTTTTATTTTTAAATAATTGATTAATCTGAAAATATTTTTTTTTTTCAATTTTAAGACGATGTAAAAATCATTTTGTATTGTAATAATATAGCATGTTACCAAAAAAATTGACTGTTCAGAAATTAATTGCTGGAACTCGGTTAAAGTGGATATTCCTATTAACATGTTATGCCAAAAACAAGTATTATAATTCAATGATTCAGTGCTATTTAAGACAAACCTATACAAATCACAGTTCGAAATTATTTATTTTTTTACATAACTAGATCTTTTTAATCAATTTTAATTAAATATTCGGGATATTCTAGAAAAAGAGTGTTTCTCTTTTCATGCAAATATTATCTTAGGTTAAGAAATCTAAATATAACTTTTTTATTACATTTGCAATTTTAAGACAATGGTGATGGCTTTGAAGAATATACGGCAAACAGCTTAGCGACACTGGAGTTTTCACAAGTTTGGTTGACCTACCATTAATGACTGCCCTAAAATAATGATATTTCTCATAACTTGGACAAATTTGAATGCAGAAAATGCAAATGCATTTTGCAGAAATGTAATGTAAATTTAGAGTATGAAGAATATTTTCGTGAATAAGGTTTATAGGAAGAATGAACTATACAAAATTTTGCATATTTTTTTCAGAAATATAGTAATTGACTTAACTAAATCAGTTTTTATTATTATTGTTTATTCAATACCAATTGAAAGTAAAATTTGAATTTGAAGAAGGATGGAAAATTGGTTCGAATAATAATCAAAATGATTAAAAATAATAATGGAAAAATATAATATAATCGAAGAAAGGGTTATTTTTTTCTGAATCAAATCTTTACAAGGCAAAGAATCTTCTTGAATTCATCAAGCATTACATTTTGTTAAGGTGACAGATGTAACTGTCGAATGACAGTGCAAACACCTGATTACCTTATTAAAGAATATGGACTTTGGAAAAATAAAAGAAGTAAAGGACCAATTAATTGGAATAAATCAAGAAATTAAAGATTTACTGGAATTTTCGTTTATTACTTATACAGTTAAAGAAATAATTTCTTCCGTTATCTTCTTGGAATTTGATGAATAATTATTCCTCAATCTAATATAAAATCAAATCAATTTTAAATATGTAGTGAAATATTTAAAATTAAGATATTGAAGGGGGATCTGAGGATTTGTTGATCAAGGATTAGGACAAAGTAGATCTGAAAATGACTATTCGATTGTGATTTCTTGAAATGAAGTAGATAAATATTTTTTGATTATCAACGGTGTAATTTTGACTCCAGCATTGTTTGAATACTCTTTATAGAACTCTAGACTGATATCTGAATGGAATTGATTTTGAGTTGAAAGGAGATTTCCATAACTCCATTTAATTTCACAGCTGTACTAAATACATTAGTCAAATATAAACATTTTATATAAACATCAATCAATATTAAATATAAATATCAAATATAATATGGGGAAGGGTTACAAAGAGTATTTTCCAATAGTTTGTTTTCAATTATTTAGGGTAAAATGTTGACTATGTTAATAGGTGCAATCGTTTCATGGTAGCTATTAAATTCCTAATGGAAATGGTGAGAATGGAAAAATATTCCCCATATAAAGATTTTTGTGTAATTTTCTCTATCTGACCTGCGTTGGAAGAAGATTTTAATCGCACCTTCATTTAATATCGCAACTGGATAAAATACGGTGAGTCAAAGTCAAACACTTTCATTATTAAAGCGAGGAAATATTAAAAAGAGGGCCAGGAGAAGAAATTTGCATTCAGGATTAATTTTTAAAGTTAACTTTGATTTTTTTAACAAATAATACTATGGATTTACACTGCAGCAATTTTTAAAGCAAATTGTTCTACTTATAGCAAACTGAATTTGAATGTAACGACCTACATTAATAATGTTAAAGCAAAACTAAATTTCTAAATTTTTGGATGCCTTTTCATAATAAAGTTACAAATTTTTCTAAAACGAAATCAAATTTTAAATACTTTTCACTTTTGTACTTTATCACTTACTGCTAGCACATATACAACATGACATGCAATAAAGTATACTATAAAAGATAAATGCAACTTTCTAGGGAAAAGACAGGAATTTTATGAAATATTTCCCAGAAGAAAGAAAATAAAAAAAGAAAGACTGAGAAAGTTTTTCTTTCATGAATAATTGATGATTTTTTCCCTTCGGATTGACTAAAAGCTCCCAGTCAACTGCTGTCCCCGCGTGCTATTTCTGGGATTCTACGGATTTTCATTTGATATGATTTATATAACATTTTACTCGGGCTTATACATTTAAATGCTATGACAAAATGTCTCTAAAGAGAATCTTGAAGCATAAGATGTTATAAATGAAATCTAATATGTTATAATATGTCAAGATATTTCGTTGTAAGAATTTTTATTCTTCAAAATATTTTAGC
Organism: Argiope trifasciata; assembly: GCA_026543055.1. Classification (NCBI taxonomy): domain Eukaryota; kingdom Metazoa; phylum Arthropoda; class Arachnida; order Araneae; family Araneidae; genus Argiope; species Argiope trifasciata. The sequence continues at coordinate 10,715 of JAPMOQ010063519.1, forward strand.
TCTAGAATGCTGGAATTTTTTTTCCACAAAAAAACTGTACTTTGAATAGCTACATTTGTTTAAGAGAAATATTAAAAAACATTTTAATCATTTTTTCATAAAATTTAAAAACAAACTGAAAATTATGCTTCAAAATGTTATCAATTAAATTGTATCCCTGTGACACAATTCACATTTTAATGATTCTAAAATAAAAATAAAACTCAATTTTTGTCAATATATATTGTACAATGCAAAAAAAGTAAAATAATTTAATGTTTTTTTTTTATTGCATAGCTATTTAGAACACAACCATCTGGGTATTTTCCTATTTAATTCTAATTCTTGTAGCGCTGTTGTCATGTAAATGCATTTTCTAATAATGTTTATCAAATGCTTTCAAAAAGGCAATTAGAAGCATCCATTACTGCCCTTTGGAATAGTAATGTGAAGCTTATAAATCGAAAAATAAACGTGTATTCAAATGGCCATACAATACATTGTACTGTTAATAAAGTTTTAATTTCTTATCTCTTATTGTAACTGATTAGCATTTGATACAAAATTATGTTAGATAATGTGGAACCAAATATATACATAACTAATCTTGCTTGAACGATACAAAAGTTAGAACCTTATCATATCTACTTCAGATGGAATCATAACTGAAACTAGAAATATATAAATGCTGAAATAAATGAGATTTATCATATCATAGCTGCAAAGAAAAAATGTTGAATCAAATAAAAATATAATGCAATAAAAAAGTACGACTGTATTAACTCTCATTATCATAATTTGGGTCCTTTTTATAATAGGAATAATTCCATGTTGGTTGCATGTCATGTCAAAAAAAAATTGTTCATCAGTTTCGCATTGTGACGTATTTCAAAAAGATTGCTTTTTTCCTGAATATTAGGTATTTTTATTTTTTTTATCTTGAGAGAATAAGATCTTGTTTTCCTTGCGAGTTTTTTTTAAATAATTGCAGGTAACAAATTATTAAAGCTCGAAATCGCAATGAATAAATGAAATTAATGAATAAAGCATAAATCGCAACATTTATCAGCATGCTTTAATAGCATATATATTTTTACCAACTTTTACCAGGATTGCATTATTATTATGTACGTGTCTTTGAAAGCAGACGCGTTTTTAAAACGTTGACCTGCTTTTACTAGTATTGTTTTATTATTACGTATACCTCTTTGACAGCTGAGTCATTTTTAGAAAGTTGACGTAGAACTATGACATCATAGCTGTTATTTTCATAGATTGAAATTTTTTTCGATGGAAATTAACCAACTCAGTTTTTATAAAAAGGTTTTAAAAAAGCACCCGTGTTTAGTAAAAGTTTTAATAAATGTATTTTTATTTTACTTACACCAGTAGAAAAATATCACTTCATTCATTATTAAGTGGGAAATAATGAAGAATGTGATTCCTGTTCTAAGATTATTTCATTATGAAACTGTTTTATGATCTCAGTAATTAGAAAATAGCAGTTTATAAAAATATAGTTTTCATAGAAATTCTGAAACTCTACTCTTACTCCTCGCTACCTGTTTGTCCTATTTTTTTTTTAAATTTAGGTTATAATTTAAACTCAATAAACGGAGCAGTTCGAATGTGGACAGTGATACAAACCCACAACTTTTCATTTTCCTGAAACCTCTTTGCCATATCACTGCGGGCCTATTTTTTTGAATGAATTTGTGAATAGAAATTTCTTTTTGAATTTTTCAATTAAGAATATCTAATCGAAGGACAAAAAGGACTGAATCTAGTTTTATTTCTCGCTTATCAAACTTGATGACTTTAATTTACGTATTCAGAAGAAATCAATTTGAAACTCTTTCTTTAAATTAATTTGTAGGATAATGTGATTTTTTTAATTCTATTGAACATTGAAACATTATTGTGATTATACAACTTGTGCATACAAATGTAAACATCATTTTAATGTTAGAGTAGTATTAATTGTTTAAAAATTAAAATTAAAATTTTCAAAATAGAATAGAGTAAAGAAAATGTTGTAAAATTTATATGAAGTGGTATTTTTGAACTATCAAAAGTACGTAATAGTTTTTTATCTATTTTTTTTTCAAAATATCCTTTACAAAACTGCATTCAATTTTGTAATTGCAAAATTTAGAGCAGAACAATAAATTATCATATAGTAACTATTAAAAACAACTCTCCTTTAAAGTTGTGAAATGTGTTTTTTTCATGCACCCAGATTTTAGTAGCAAATTACAATTTTAAATAATTTAAAATTTTGAATAAGTTGTCTAAGGCGATATTTCTGACTTCGTCGATAGAAAATGGTCAATTGCAACTACTGTTGTTTTAATATATAAAAATATAAAGTAGTAATAAAGTATGAAGTATTAATAAAACATGATGGAAAGCATATAGTTTGTAGATTTCTTTGATTTCAAATAATAATTAACTATCTAAGTCAAATATAATGCCAGTATTATGTTCGATATTTGTTTTCCAAAACTATCTCTTTGACATAATGTTTTCTTGTCAAAGACATATTTTCCATCCGTCTGTTTCACGTAATAGAAAACTAATAGAGATATGACACTAAATTTTTAACAAAAATGCTCTGTTTATTTTTCAATCATTAGAAAAAATAATTGATAAAATTGAAAATTTGCAAAATCAAACATTTTGAAAGTTTTAAAGTCGGTCTCTGATTTGGATCTAAATTACGACTTGCTGATGGATGAATGAGTGTAAAAATGAATTCGACCACCTCCTAAAAAGGGTTGTGTCGTGTGTGTGAGCTAGAAGTCAGACTTCCGCCCTCTGGTTGCTCAGGGGTCTTTATCCTCAGAAGCTACTGCATCCCCTTTCCGTGAAAAAAAAGGACACGACAACAGCAAGATATTTTTTTAAAAATATATATATTAAAACGAAAATTTCCAGTAGAATTCTAAACTGCTTTTAGATCTTGCTGCCAGATAATACCAATTGTATTTTTTGGATAGACAAATATAATTTTTATTCCCTGATAAATGGGCTCACATTGGAAAACTAAATCTGGAAATTCCAGATGGGAAAATAATAAGTAAAAGGGGAAATGTAATTTTCTTTTACATCTCCCAGAGGGAATGTAATAGAAACATTTTTCAATTCCATAACGCTGACGTCTGATTAAATTCTATATTTTGGACAGTATTTCTTCACATATGATTTTCTATTTTTATATAAAATATGAAATGGTCTAAAACTGGTTTCAATAAAAATCATGTAATAAGTTTATTTTTTTATTTATTTTTATTTTTTTAATTTAAAAATGTTTAAAAATTGATCCTATTTGAAACATAATGTTCCTAGAATGGCGAATCTAAATAATCCCGATGGTTACTTTTCACAGTCAGATGACAAATTATTAAACAAAATCATTTATCAGAAGCTTTTGAAAATTGAGTAGGTTATCCTGCGTCTGCAATCTGATTAAATCAATTAGATACAATAAAAGAAAAGAAAATTAATACTTCAAATATGCTTAAAGGTAGTATTTACTTTATGTGGAATTTGGGTATGAAAGGGAACAAAACAACATTCCCACAGTCAACAAATTAAATAATGTAACATGAGCTCACTGCTTTAATTTTCTCTTAATCTTTCTTGTACGTTTAAATAAAATTTTCTCTTAATCTTTCTTGTACGTTTAAATAAAATTTTCTCTTAATCTTTCTTGTACGTTTAAATAAAATTCACAACTATTTACAGTTTTTCCTTATTAAAACCTTAACAGTTTTTCATCATTTAGTCTGGAGTTTTGTTAAATGCAAATTTTTATTAAATTTATTTGTTAAATGCAAATTTTTATTTTATTTTATTTTAAAATTTAATTAAAAATTTTTATTTTATTTAACTGTAAAAAGCATTAAGAATTTTTTTAAATATAAATTAGAACATTTCTTCCTCTTATTAGAAAGACTTTTCTTTAGCTATATCTATCGTTTGAGAAAGTTTAACAGCTTTGAATACTTTAATTGTAATAACGAGCATTGTTCAGTACTTTACTACCAACTAGTCAAATTTTGTGGTTCACGGGGATTTTATAAATGTTTCAATTAAAAAAAATAGTTAAGTTGGCGAACTTTTATTCTAGGGTTGCAACAGTTTGTAATTGTGCTGATCATGACCTGGCAGAACTGGATTTGAACTTTTAAAGCCATACTTACCGTTAGTAGCTGGGTGATTCCAAGTCCCTACTTATAAATAAATAAATATCATTTTATAAAAGCATCGTTTCGTCATTTTAGTTACACCATAATTCCTTAGTTTATTTTTATTAGTTGCACTGAAATTTTTAGTTCTCTTCTCGTTGTCATTTTTAGAGCCATCAACGACCTCTACAGGCATACATTTTTATACTTTTTTTCCAAACCTTATAAAATTTTCTAGAAAAATGGGGCTCCATCACTGAAAGAAAAACAATTAGATAAACAATTTTTCAAGGATGTAAATAATTATAGAACACATTTCTTAAATTATGTCATCTAAACTCATAATTTGCACAACGACTAATTTTTAAAATGTTTCATCAAAAAGCATAAAACCAAAGAAAATTACTTACGTGGAAGAAAATTGGAGTTTGTTTTGTATTTAATGGAATCTCCTCATAGCTAGTTTATAACTAAGCTCTTGTAAGTTGTGGTTTTTAAATTTAATGAAAGTGTCTAACAAACTTTATTCAGGGAATGTTTTTTTTAAATATTGTCAGAACCAATGCATAGCCATTTTGGTTAAGTCTTTTAAAATATTGAAGACATGGGATGAATGATTTCAACGTTTAGACAGTGGAAAACAAATAGAACAGATGGAATGATCATAGTCAAATGAATGTTGGAATTTACAGAAAGAAAATTTACAGAATTTACAGAAATGCAACGAAATATTATTTAAGAATATCAATTAGAAAGAGTATTGACAAACAACAGACTTGTATTTTTCTTTTGAAAACAAATTTTTTCTTTTCTATTTATTTCCTTTACCACATTTTTTTGTTGCAATTCATTTATATTTACTGAATTACTTGAGATCACATTTTGCTTATCAAGACATATTTTTAGCTGAATAGTTTAATTAATATATTTCAGTTATAATTGATTTAAGCTATGCCCGTGGAGATTTGCAGATCGTTTTACATAGTAACAGAAACAGAAATAAGCTATCAATTTTGGTTCCTATATGGTTTAAATTCTTTTAAAGAGTTATGAATGAAGTTCGTTATAATGACTCAATAATAGGTAAAATTAAATAAATGTCCGATAATATCGGACTTTCTGGCCTCTGTATAGGATTCAGTAAGGGCCTTTTTAAAATAAGATAAATTTAAAGCTATTTTAGTCCTGTTTTTAATCCTTAAAATGCTTAAAATTGCAATAAAAGTTAGCAGGCATTATACCGCTTGATTAAAAACAATTTTATAGATATTGGTACAATTTCCAAGCCAGCGTCTTGGTGTAGGGGCTGAGCGTCTTTCCGAAATCTGGGTGTCGCGGGTTCTAGTCCAGTTTTGGGCATGGTTGCTTTTGTTTTGTCGGCGAAGTTTTTGAATGTGTCTCCCTGAAAAAGGGAATGTGGTAGCGAATGTGACGCTTCAAGTAGCTAAATCTTAATCGTGGCCCTCATTAGAGCTTCTGAAAAAAGCAAGAGATGCTCACTCGTTTAAAATTGCTGACAAATAACAGTCAGTAGGTTTGTTAAGTGTTATGAGTCACAATTAAAAAAATATTTTCTTCTTCCAAATCCTGCTGTAAAATACGATTTTTGGTTTAAAACATTGTGCTCAACAACTTACGACTTAAGAAATGAGTGAAACTTATTTAATAAATTTTCCAACGAACATATCTGATACTTAAATTTGAAGATGAAATAAAAAAAAAAATAAATACAGCATTCTGATCACATATGAAAAAAAAAGTCTTTGAAATTTATTCATTGAATTATTACGCTCTTTTAATGTTATCCTTTTAATCAAAACACATGAGATTTTCAAAGGACATACTGTTTAAAATTCCGTAAGATTGGAAATATTAAAAAATGTCAATAAAAATTTTGTAATTTATTTTAATCTTTGCCAAAAAAATATATTCGAACGGAATAAAAACATCATCAATAAATTTATTTCATTATTCCGAAGACATAAAGAATGATTAATGACTTTTAAGGTCTGTTTAATTCTAGTGAATTTCAATTTTTCGTGATCGTTTTATTTTTTCATTGAAACAAATATTAAATTGAAAATACTTACTATCTTCAGGATAAAAATGTAAATTAATTTTTTATATATACAAAGGTCTTTCAAATTCTTCATGCTATTGGATTGTTTTTATTGTTCATAATTAATATTGATTTTGGTGGGTTTATGCAAGCTTATTTTAAATAAGATTAAAGAAATTACAATATGGAAACATTTAGAAACGAAGAAAAAAATAATCTTCAAAAGTGTAAAATAATTGTGTATTATAATTTGAGGTTCGCTTCTTTTTCTTTTTTTAAATAGATTGATATTCTTCTTTATTTCAATTTTGATTCTTGAATAACTGTATTCGTAATGGATATCACGCAATTTAAAAGCGTCTTTTTTATTTTCCCTAGAGTAATTTTTTGCTGGGAATATTCACCAATCCACAGGTTATATTAATTGGGATTTAATATATTTTAAAAATCTAGTTTTTGTATTAAAAAAAAGTAATGTAACTTAAAGAATGTTCTGTAAATATTCATGATACATAGCATTAATTGGATGGAAAGATTAAAATAAATTTACAATTGAATACGGAGCTTTATAAAGCCATAAAAAATATCTTTCTTTAAGGAACATTTGTTTACCTTGTGCTAAAATCTGGACTTTAAGTATTTTTTTCAAACATTTGCTGCACGTTCCAAGAATAGAATGGACGAGTATTGGAAATGATGGAATTTATCACGAAACGGATCGTAAAATCTAATTACATGCACGCAGCGCTCCAGAAAAGAGTAATTACCCAAATTCTTCTTCGTACATTCGTTAATCTGAGCTTTACCTTTCGGAATTACCAGGAAAAGTAAATAATAAATATTGTTACCTGAAATTGGATTCGCTGGAAAAATTGAAATAACGATGACTGTTTCACAAGCTGGTTCTAAGATTTCGATTATTGTTGTTGTTTACAGTTTTACGAGAATGATGCAGTATACGAGCAATTATACGCTGGATGTGTGTTTCAGTTTCCCTACTTTCCTAGTTTCAGGCTATGTGATGTTGCATTTGGCCTTCGGAAATTCATAATTAGTTTTCTGAGACATTGTATTATTTTAATACTGTGTTAAGAGTCAAAAATGATTTGAAAGAGAGATTCCAAAATAAATTTTATCAAATTATTATTGTTTTTTGTCCACTGCATTTAGAGTAATTTATGATAAGCTTTTAAATAGAATTTCAGCATTCATATATATGTATATATATAAAACTGTCTACAAAGACTATGATTGAATTTCATTGAAAAAATATTTTTTTTTGGTTCAATCTGATGAATTTTGTTGGAAAAAAGTCAGTAAACTGCACTCTGTCCCAAAAAATCAGTCATGATTTTATAATACGTCAAGCAAGTTAAACGTCTTATGCAGAGCAAAGGCATAGACTTCAGAGAAAGTTCTTCTGTTAATTTCGCTGTCTTAATTAATTGAGCGGTACCTGTATGTAAATTTATACTCTTTGCTTGCAACTGCATTTCCTTTCAACTGCTTAAAGAGTTTTAAATAAATTTGAAAATAACGGTACTTATGTATAAGTATTTTCCTATGTGTAGAAATTGTTAATTTTCAAAATTGATAATTCATTTTTATTTATATAACTTTCAACTAAACAATACTTTTAAGATGTTAGATATCACGAATTCACGAGAATATAAAGGAATTCTTAAGTTTAAATTTTGCTGTCCAGAGAAGAAAAATAACAATTGATAAGTGGTAGAAGTATTGCCCTTTGTTCCGAGAAACTTCTCTTTCCAAAAGGTATTTCCTGCACCATAGATTAACATAACAGATAAATACTTTGATCATTCAACATTTTTGTTTTAAATGTCGTTCCAATTTCATGTGTTTTATTGGTTTTATAACATTTGTAGCTTAGCCTGAAATCAAATTTCCACACATCAGTTTTTCTTGAAATTCATACATACATTTATTTTACTACTAACTTAAAAAAATAATATTTTGGTTTATTTTCCTTCCTTATTAACGCGTTGCTGATATATATTTAGGTCAGACAAATTCGCTGGAAACATTTTCCGAAAATCGAAAGATGATGCTTTCAGATTTTGCATATTAAATTAATACAAATCACGTATTAAATATTAAGACAGCATTATACCATTTGCATATCTCCTAGATTTAAAACAAGTTCTTTTTTTAAATTATATTGATAAAGTTGGCTGTTTGATATGTGGGTATGAGAATCTATTAGAAACTTTGTGTAAGATATTTTTTTCAAAAAATGCAAGAAGAATTGAAATGTTTTAAATAGTTTTTATGTTATTAACTGCTCCTATTTATTAATTTTTATAACATTTAATGGCATTTGGATAAACATTTATTTATCTTATAAACTATTTAACAATGAGGAATTCAAAATTCCTCAGAATAAGAAATCTTCAATTAAAATTATTTTAAAACGCATTGTCCACTTAAGGATACTTTGCTAAATTAAATATAAGGGCAGCGAAAATATATTTTAATAATATTTAAAATAGTAATGACGAAGTGATGACGATATTTTTTTTCTTAAATAAGTGTACAATTCTTGGTGAATCTCTACATTCCTAATGATTAATACTTCTGTACCAAATGTTTGTTTGAAATCTTAATTTGAAATAAATATTTCTCTGAAAGAAATTCAAGGGAATCTAGAATGAGGATTCAAATCATAGAAGTATATACTTTCTAGAAAATATTCCAAAACTGCTAGCTCACTGTTAATATAAATTATCATCTTCGGGGATAAAAAAAAATCATGGGTCTGTAATCTGATTTTATCTAAATTCCAAAGCTACATACAGCCAATTTTCTTTAAATCTGTAAGGACTTATCTACTTCATATATTCATTGAGAAGTTTTATCTATCAATTTTAGAGATCTTCCCCCTAATCCTGTTAGATTAAAAAAGTTATAGGATTACTAGTGAATGAATTTAATACTACAACAAAGAAAACAGAGTATGAAATAAAAATCAAATCAGATTTTAAAGAAGTTATCACCAGTTGTTTATTTTTTATTTCAAAAAGAATAAATTCAAAGTTTGTGTTAATTTAAAATAAATTCTCATGCTATTTATCATTAAATTCTTATTTTTATTTACAGAAAATTAAATGCTGTATTCAACAAGCTTATTCACTTTAAATCTTCTTCTTTTGCCTATTTTCTCTTCATGAACATTGTTTCAATCGTGTTAGATATTTTTCTACCCTTCGTTATTAAGCAATACTCAATTATTCTTTTTCAAACTTTTATTGTCATTTGTAAATATTTGTCATTTGGATTGCTGAAAATAAATTATTTATTAAATCATGATTAAAATTCAACCGATATTTATATATATAAATCTTGTGAAACAGTATTTATCCCTTAATCCTTGCAAAGTCTGTATCATCTTTACAATATTTGAAATAAAATACGGTTACATTATATCCAAAATTGCCACTTTTACATACTTGTTGCCTTTTTGGAACAACAATGTTCTCATCGGTTAAGTGAAAATTCTAATGTAGGATAAATTCATTTTGCTCTTCTGAGTATTGAATGAATAAATTTAAAAGCAATCAATAAATTTAATTTAAATTATTAAAGCATCTTTTCTGATTCATTAAACGTCCTTCATCTCCTATTTCGCTATATATATATATATATATATATATATATATATATATATATATATATGTATATATATAATTGTTTTGTGAAAATCGTGTTATCAAATTTTGGTGTAAATTTTCATTTTATAAATATAGGTTAATCCTACAGAATTGTTACAATTAGGATATTTTATGTATGTTTTAAGGTGCAATTTATTTATTGAGTGGGAATTGTTTCTATTCAAAGAGAAAGGGAATAAATCTTTCTTCGAATATCCCGTTACACTTCATTCCTGGAAAACAATGGAAGTAAATAAAAAAACTCGCTTAGAATGGTGATAACTTTGTAGCAATTGGAAAAAAACTCTTCCCCAAATAGAATTTATCAGTGATGGAAAACTAATTGGCTTAAAACTAGTTAAGCCAATTAGAATTGAATAATTTTTCTTCAACATTTGATAGCCCCATTTCATTCTGCGTTGATCAAAGTTCAGAACACAATGAGACTATTGAAAGCACTTTTTAAAAATGTGATTATGAAATTCATTACCCTTAAAACAAGTTAAATAATTGGGTCACAGCGTATTTGCACAGTTTCTAGAATTACATATGGAATAATGTTAATAAAAATAAACGGTTTTACCTTTTATTCAATGTTTATATTTTAGCCATAAATTACATAATTATAATTCAGGAATATATAAATTCAGCTTGGATTATAAAATTTGTTATACAATATTCTCGTTGTATAATATTTAAAATTTATATATATATATATATATATATATATATATATATATATATATATATTACACTCATATAAAAAAAAGTTCATTGATGTACATGTAAATGTAATGTTCATTTTTTCTCTAAAATTTATTATTAATTAACTTTTTTTAAATATATTTTACATCGCAAATTTCCAAATAGAAATCCCAATTTATGCTTCATGTTTTAAGATGGATAATATTATAATTCCAAACCATTAGTTACATTTATTATAATTTCTGAAAATGGGTAGCTTCCCGTCCCTTTTATTATTTGTTATTCGTATTTATTATACTTTTTGTTATTTATTTTTCTCATTAAATTCATGGGGAATTTTATGAGTTTAATTACAATAAAATTAAAGTCAAATTAAAAATGAGCTTTGTGAATGCATTGCAATTAGAATCGAGCAGCATCTATAAATATCTTACCTATATCAGATTAATTTATTTAATTTTAAGGAACTGCTTGAAAATTTATGTATAAACAATCATTTATTTAAAGAAAACAACTTCGAAGGTTAATAGCCGTCAGGCCAGAAAGAAATGTATTCTAAGCAAAATGTAGCATTCCAAAATTGTGCGCAAATAAAGACAAATTGCAAACAAACACGAAATTGAAATTATAAAGCAAAAAAAAATATCCTTGCTTTAAAGTATATTTATTTTCCTAGTTCAAAGATATAGTTTCCGACTTTTTCATTTATTTTTTTTACTCAATTTCTCTGAGAACGAGTTTAGTTTCTGCCTTTAAGGAAACAGTAGCAAATTGATTTAAACTTATCATGTAACGATTCATAGAATCTAATTAGATGTATGCTGACGTGGGTGTAATTATCTGAAGGAGCGAAACATTTTTCTCTTAGTGCTTTACTCAGCCACTTCTTATAAACTAGAAGATTAAAATCGTATGCCGCTTAATGCTTCTAGCGATTGCTTTCATTCGAGGAATAAAAATAGTTAATAAGCCCTTATTTATTAGATACTAGCCGCCTTTGGTGATCAGCTGGTTCGCCAATCTTACTGTGTTTAAAATTATCAGTTAAATACTTTCTGTAAGGCCATTGTCGATTAAATACTTAAAGTGACTTGCCATTGTTAATTAAATACTTTATGTAATTTGACTTTTAATAATTATTTCAATATTTTTTTTAGGTTTAAATTTTGACTGTCATGTAATTTATTCATCCATTTATGAAGGCTCTAAGCCCATAATGCTCTATATTCCTCTGAAATTATCTGATCAGCTCTCGCAAAATTTCTATTTTAAATTAAAGTGGAAGTGATCAAACTGCAAATTGATATAAAAACTTTTTTTTTTTTTTACCATAACAAAGCATTTTTTTAAAATGTAAGTAAAACAGAATCCTTATGTGTACTCCTGGATAATCACAATAATTTATGTAACATTTTAAGAATATTCAGCAAAAAATAAGACTCGTCATAAAATTCATGTTTTAATTTTGCTTTCAAAAACATTTAAATGATTCGTACAGCAATTTTTTTTGGTATATAAACATAATTAAAAAATTATTAAGTCTAAATTTTATACATATTTTAGTTGCAAAGAATCATATTCTACGGAATATTCCTGACCAACTTTTTATGAATGAAGATTTCTATTATCTGCTATCTTCTAAATTTGATCGACTTATGAATTTTTCGATAGTCTAGTCAGTATTGAGAAATCTTGGACATTGATTAGGGAATCGTCTTTGGAATGGTCGATGAAGTGATTTAAAATTACCCTTTTTTATTGAGCAGAGATCTTCAAACATTCATACAGTTTTAGATACTGAGTTGATTGAAGTTTATCTCTTTTTACTTAAAAATTCTTCATTTTAAAGCCTTTATGGACTCATTTTGCATACTATGTAATTATTTACTTAATTTAGACCGTTTTTATAGATGCATTTCTATTATTAAAGTTTTGGAAATCAGCCATTGGACCTTAAATTGAAAATATATATATTAAACCATGTTTGTCTCAAATAAAGTTGATTTATTTAATTAATAATGTTGCAAAAATAAAAAAAGTTCTCTTTGGAATTTTTTTCAGAAATACATGCTTCATATTTATTTCATTTCATGCAGACACGGGCTGAAAATTACATTTTTATATGTTTAATTTGCAATAATTATTTATTTTTTAATTTCAGTTTTTTTCAATCTGATGGCAACATATTGATAAGAAGTCATTTTTCCCCTTTCAGTCGTAACGAGCTCGTGCAGCTTAAATTGTATTGTTTTGTCCGAAATATATTGTTGAAATATATAATTAAACTATTTTTTAAAAATTCATAAAAAATAGAAACTTAAGTAATATGTTAAAAATCTGATACTTCTCTTTATTCTTTAATTCTTAATTCTTTATTCCTTATTTTGATGTCAAAATCATCTTTGTGCAATAATATTTTCGGAAGTTTTATCAGAAAAACATCAACATTTTGCTTAATTTTTACTTAAATCAAATTCTTATTAAAAAATCGAAAAAAGGGCTCGAAGGTGCACATTCCCGACATCCAAAGTATACATGTATCAAATTTGGTAACTGTAGGTCCCACGGTCTGGCCTGTAGAGCGCGAACGTACACACACAAATTGAGCTATGTCATAAGTACGGATTAAATAATACATGCACTTAATGTGCTATATGTACACATCAAACGCTTGGAAAACGGTTGAAAATATACTTAAACAGCATAGTTCAAATTCATAAAAGCATTAATAACTTGCATTTGAAAATGCTTGTTATTAATGCTGCTCGTAAAGGATTTGAATGTAGATGTTACATATAAGTATTTGAATGTAGAGGCTTCATATAAGTATTTGATTGTAGATGTTACATATAAGTATTCGAATGTAGATGTTACATAGAAAGTATTTAAATGCAGATGCTCATGTAGAGGATTTGAGTGTAGAGGCTGCATATAGAGGATTTGAGTGTAGAGGCTGCATATAGAGGATTTGTGTGTAGAGGCTGCATATAGAAGATTTGAGTATACAGGTTACATGCAGAGAATATGAATGTAAATGCTGGTTGTAGAGGTTATGAATGTTTAAGTTCCTTGCAGAAGATTTGAATATAGAGGCTGCTTATAGAAAATTTGAATGTAGAGCATGTTTGTAGATGATTTGGATGTGGGGTATGTTTGTGGATTATTTGAATTTACGGCATGTTTGTAAGTGATTTGAATGTCAGGCATGTTTATAGAAGGTTTGAATATGGTTGTTGCATGTAGAAGGTTTGAATGTGGATGCTGCATGTAGAGGATTTAATCTGCATGTAACTATCATCATCGCTCTTCCCGTGCTAATTAATAATTATATTCACAAGTAAATAATTGTAGCCTAAATAATTATTGTCAGTTAATTTATGTCATTTTAATGCAAACATTATTTAACATTGATCTGACTTACTGAATTAAATTGAAATTATCTTAACAAGTATTTTCCTTAAGGAGAAACATATTTAATATAAAAAATAACCCGTATTTTTATAACTTAAATATTTCATGATAAAAATTTATTCTGACTGTATTTTATAATAGCAATGAAATTTTTTAAAAATATTTTTAAAAATTACATGAAGAAAATTACAAATTACATGAAGAAATATAAAAACATAATGGAGCAAATGGATCCTTATCTAAACGCTCCAGATGTCAGATAGTCTTTATTGTTAGTCCAGCAGTTTTAGTGAATACAATTTAAGGAAATTTGTATCAAAACATAAATCCTTTAAATTCTTGGCAAATCAAATTGGAGAAACGAATTTATATCAGGTCACTTTGATGGATTTAATTGGTGCTAATATAAATTTGGAAGGGGGATTTCTGCACAGATTGCGAGTTTTCTCCATTGGGATAGACAAAGGATGGATCTTGTTTAAAATGGAGTACATAGAATCGCCTTAAGGCATTAGATTACAGGTCTGAAGAGAGTTTCCTTAAATTGGAAACGAATTCTTGTATGCGGTTTGCGCATTGTTAAATGAAATCCCGGAGCTGTAGAAAACTATTTCAGACGAAAGTGGGTGACAGAATTAGCAGATTCCTTTTCAATGGCTTTCAACGTAATCCAGCGACATAATTGGAAGGTCTTAATTTCATTCCATGATAATCAATCCGTTGGCGACATTGATACCATTCAAAGTAGAGAAGGAATTAGTGATAAATGAATTTCAATAGCTTGCAGGTTTTCAGACGAAGACAATTTAAGCTTAGAATTAAGAAATTGTTTAATTTTCATAGAATGAAGAAATCTTCAATTGTACCTAAAGAGAAATTTAAAAAATGATTTGCGGTAAATTTATCGAGCTATAATTTCAGTAATATTAATTATTTTTGATTCTTTCATAATTTTTTGAAATCATCAATGTACAAATTACTAATATTCCTATCCATTAGACACGTTAATGAATGAATTTAATTCAATTAATTTTAACTTTAGTTCCTGAAATATTGTATCTGAATTCCTGAACTTATTTGTAAGACGAGTTATCTTTTTCATTCAATATTCTTAAAAATAGAAAATATATAAATTCAGACATTACCAATACAAAATGGAATTATTAAAATTTCTATTTCAGAGAGAAATTAAGAAAATTTAAAGTGGATAATAATCAGAGACACACACATGTGAGTAATTATTAAATAGTAATAGCATAAAGTTTGTTATATTAAGAAATAATTAT
>JAPMOQ010063519.1:61015-95367 GCA_026543055.1 Argiope trifasciata
AGTTAATACAAATTTTTTCAAATATTCATTCATTAGTTTAATGAAATTTAATTTATTTTTAATACTGTAAATATAATTTTAGCAGTTTGTATTGAAAATTGAAATCAACAGGCAGTAGCTCAATCGGTAAAACACAAAAAATTCAGTGTTTTTCAAGTGAAGGTATAGGATGCAACTTCAATTCTCAGGATGAGACATTATAGACTACCCTCAACTTCATAAATAAGAAAAAAAAAAGAAAGCCAATAAATAGTAACAAACAAAAACCAAAAGCCAACACTATATAAAGAAGGGAAAGAAAAAAATTGCTGGGAAATTCACTTTCTATTTTGCCACTGCATATTGTGATTCTATGATACTTATATACATGCTTATTTAATAAAAAGTAAATAAAATAAAAATATTCTTTGTTGATCTAAGTAGGATTTGACTTTTTTTTGTTACTTGTTATTATTATTACCTGCGGGTGACCGAGCTCCACTCGGAGAAAACAGGTATCGAAGCTAACTCGAAGATTTAAATTTTCAATTGTGATTTATCAAAACAATACATACCATAAGAAAATTTGTGAAACCATTGGTGAAAAGATAACCAGTTAAAGTGCACCATTGTAAACTATTCTAAACAAAGTTAGAGTTTGGAAAGGGAACTATTCTATACAAAGGTAAAGTAAAGGTAAAGATTGAAGTGTGTTGAAGCTCAATATTTTTGACAAATTTATTTAGAAAAACCAAACATATATACATACATAAGAAACATATTATAAACCTATAACAGCATAAACATAAAACGTTATTAGTTCGACATATTGGCTATAGATGGCAGCACGTTACCGCTTGAAAATTTAAGTAGCCATTATGGCGAACTAATAAAGTTTGAAAATATCCTATCTGTAACTCCTAACTGCTCGACCGTAGCGCTTTAAAACCGGCGCCAATCGATTCCTCGTGGCCAAAAACCCCAGACCCCCAAGTTTATCGGAGTTTATTAATTCTGGGGCGATTTTCGACTTGGCAACCATTCCTCGAATTATAGTATTAGATTAAGTCATTGAAGTGCATTACTGAGCATTTCATTCAATTTAATATTCCATAATTAGTTTTTCACCTAGAGATTTTCCTTCTATTATAAATTACCTGCAAATAAATTTTATTCAAATATTCAGCTTTATTTATTTCGAACAGTATCGCTACCACCTACGCATTGATGAATAAGTAATGAAATTAAAGACTCTTAAGGATGGCATCGCATTTAATTAAAATCCTATGAAAGGAATCTACTAATACTCTGAACCATTTTCAATCGGGGACACTTTTCTGCATCTGAAAAGTTTCATTTTACAGACTGTAAACTACATCTCGCCTCCTATAAATAGGCACCCTCTTCTGAGTTGTAATCTAATGCCCAAAGGAAATACCATTTGCACCATTTAAAACAAGATCTGTCCCTTGTCTATTTCAATGGAGACAAATCTTAGCCAATGTATAAATCGTCGCGCCAATTTTATCTCGGTGCCAATTAAGCCTTATCGGACTGACCTGATTTAAATTCGCCTCTGCCATTACATTTACTGAGCCTTTAAAAGTTGGACATTGGGAGGAAACATGATTAGGCGGTGTTCACTAAACCACCATAAACATGGAAACCGATCAGGATTTGAGTGAATGTAATTTAGAGTGGATGGAAAAGTGTGTATTCGGTTTCACTTGCAAATCTTCGAAGACGAAGGGTGACAACGAAATGAATTGGTGACTAAAGCGGTTTGGTCATCACAGAATGAAGGTTAATAACTAATTTTAGATTAGCGAGATTTCAAATGTTGGTAAGACTAATGGCAAATTGTTACAATATATTAATAATATATAATTATTTCATAAATCATTCATCATTCAAAGTATTATAACAAAATGAGTGTGAATAAAATAAAATAATTGTGCTTTTTTATATTTAAAAGTAGATTAAACTTGTTATGTTATTATATGAAAAAATAATCATAATGCATTGTTAAATATGTTTAGATTCTAAATTGATTGGGAAATGAAAATCTATGAATGTACTGGAAAAGTTGAATGTACTGGGCTAATAGAAATAATGATACTCCCTTGTCTTATGTGTTTCAAATCATTATTAAGGCAGGAAATATATTTTAAATATTTATAAATAACTTTATCCCTTCACATACAAATTTGAGAGAATTGATTAATTTTAATTCATATACTTGGCAGATACGTCATCGTATGCAAAGGCGGTTGAAAAATCTAGTTTCTAATATTTTGCCATTATGGATAATAAAAGCTAAAGCATGGCCAGAATCGCCAATTAAGATTTTTTAAATCAACTAATCTTACAGATATTAAATTTCTTTGTCAATGAATTTTGTAATATAATATGTTGATGCCAATATATATATATATATATATATATATATATATATATATATATATAATCTCAAAGGAGGAAAAATAGAAAATAAATATATATGTACTATAAAATGTAAGTAATGATTACAGTTGATTCACTATTTGTTTTATACAATAACAGTTACACTCGTAATAAAAATATCATATCTATTATAGCATGTAACATTTTTAATTTAATTGAACACTAGGGGCTAAATAACTGGGTTGTTGCTAGCTGTTCCATACCTTATTGTACTAAACATATGCCTATCCTACATACAAGAAAATGAGAAGCAGTTTACAATAAACAATAAATGCTTATTCTTTACAATAAAGATCAGTTTTCAACAACAAAGTTTTTGATCAACAGTAAGTAAAACTAAACTATTGCTGCATTTGAAATAAGAAAACGATATTATGGTTTGGGTAACCTATAATAATTCTGCCAAACATAAATAACATTTGATCAACTAATATGATAGATTATATCAATATCCATACAAATATAAACTAATGCATTCAGTCAGACCACTGGCTATCCAGCTTGACGAAGACATTTTGATAAAGAAAACTGTTTGAGAGATGCGAAGCAACAGCAACATTTACGGGAACTGCATTGAATCCTGAAGGTCATAACCGGCTATATTGTGTAACACTGCCCAAATGAAGTATGTCCCGTCATCGCTGGGGGGCAACCAGATCCCCCAACTATTTATGTACTCACCAGGGTGGCGAGATTCAACCATCATACCGGAAGCATCTTATCCTTTCTGCGAGGTTTACCAATGTATTGATAATTACATAATGTAGTAATAATTAAAATTCATAAGACTCTCTACACTAAAAGTATTTTTTAACAAAAATGACCAGAAACTTTTTCCACAAATTGTAAAATAATCAGTAAGTTACGAATATATGTTAATAATAATCAGAGTATTATATTTTATAAATGTAAACCAAACATCCATTAAACACCAAATATATATATATATATAATTTTATATAGTAAATGTAGCCGAAAAATGCTCAAATCATTTATTATATCTATTAAAATTTAAGATAATATATGTACAAATTCTTATTCATATTTATTCAAAATCTGCAATCGAAATTTACCGATAACGTTAGAAAATATTTTAATTAATTAAATAATTGCTCTTACATTTCTAGAAGCATTTAAGAGAGAGGAAAATTTGATTTATTGTTGTGTCTCATGGCACTCGTCATAGGCAAGTCCTTTGACGAAGGCAGCGATTTTAAGCTGAGAGAGCGTCTTCTGTTTTCAGTAGTACCAACTAGTCCCAAAAGCGCGTCTTAGCTATTCACGCATCTCATTCGCTTGTTCAACTCCTTTTAATTTTTTTTCACACACCTCACAGATAAAACACAAAGGAAGAAAACACTGCCTAAATTCGGCCCCAGGACACCCATATGACGTGGAAGATGCACTACACCTATTCTTGGACACCGGCATTTTATAATAGTACTTGTACCTTAAATATATTATTTAGAAAATTCAATTGAAAATTAATTCTTCTGGCAGTTTTTATATGGTTTATATAATAATTTAAAGTACTTTAATTAGCAAATTTAACTTTTTCATTAAAATGTTCAACAAAAAAAAAGAGAATATGATAAAGTTGGTTTAAACGTAAAATTGTCATGCATTTCACAGACCTCTCACTGTTTGCCTCATATGCACTGAGGATATAATTAAATATTTCGATAACAAGTTTATTTGAAAAAAATATATAAAAGTCATTGCTTAAAGATCAACTTTTGAGCTAAAGTTGAACAAATTAAATGTTCCATGCAATTTTACATAAAAGTCATTGCTTATTTCCTTTATTTGTTTATTTTTGGTTTCAGAGAAGAAGTATATATCTTGACAATACCTATATACTGTTCTAAATCATGCCGAATATCTTGTCAAAATTGGGGAAGTGCCTCCAGTCAAAACAAAAATATCGTATGTTATAAAGAAAGAAAATATTAGAGTCTTGGCAGCATGTTTATCCAAGACATATCCAACAACAACAGCTTCGAGTAATGGAAGGAACTCATAAACAGTTCTTGAACATAGCTTTTTTTCTTCTTTTTTTTCATAACTTTTATTTTTCATTTTCTTTTAAAGTTAGTAAATAATTTTTGTCAGTACTTTTTTTCATTGGGTCCACAATGTTTTCTTTCCCATTTATAAGAAATACTGACAAGTTGGTGAAAGTCAGTTAAATGAAGATTATAAATAAAGATAACGAGAAGGATTTATACAGATTTACATCAATTTTTTGAAAAAATTAATGTAAATAAACATACTGGATCATAACTAAAATATGTTATTATAAATTTGTAATGTTCCGTAATTTTCATGAATTTCTGTAGATTTTGGAAATGGTAAAAAAAGCGTAAATAAACCCATTCCTCGACATAAAACAAATTAATGGCATTAACCCTTTCAGGGGCACTATGCCAAAAATGATTTTTTTTTTTCGAAACAATTATTTAAATCTGATTATATCCTATTACTGACATGTAATTTACAGTTAAAAAAAATTAATGTCCTTAGGGGGCTGGGGGGTAGGTGACATACTGGGTATGTCACCGCGCATCTAGAACATGTTTTGGAGCGAATTCACAAATATGCAACTCGTAATTAGAAGGTATTTTTATGAAATGAAAGCAGTTTTAGGGATTCATGACGCTTTTTAACATGAATGACGCAAAAAAATGAGCTTTTTGAATTCGAAAATAAAGTTTATCGGAATAAAATGAAGACAAATTACATCATATGAAAACATGCTTCCATCTTGAATTTTTTGTGTGGAAACAGAATACTTTCTAAGACTCGTGCTACCGCCTATTGGCAAGATAAAGACTTAAAAAACGTTAGGAAATTTTATGTAGTTATTTCAACTCGATTTTCTAGTTTTAAAAAAATTGTAAAAAGGTGACATATGGAGTATGTCACCGCCCCTGAAAGGGCTAATAAACAAAATAATAAAACACACTTAACCGAATTGTTACAAAAATTCAGATTCGATAGAAGTTTAATTATATTAATGCCCGGTTTTCAAAGCAACATTAAGGCTGTTTTGAGACAAACCTCGTAATTTCGAACTATGGTCAGATGACGTGGACGATCTTACGGCCATCCCCATAACCTATAGATTCTATATACGTGAAATATGATTATATGGCTATAAGCTTTAATAATATGCTCTTTCTTAATCTCATAAAGATGCAAAATACCTGGAGGTTTTATTTATTTATTTTTATTTTTCATCGTTTCAATTATTCAGAGGTATCTAGAGAGCCTTAAGTTGATGTTGAGTATACATTATCCAAAATATCTCAAACTTTCTAGATATCATGATGGATAGATGATTTTGATTAGAAAATAATGTCCAGAGATTAAAGGCTCACTTTGTAAACATATCATAACCAAATTTACTTCAATGAGCAGAGTAAATTTTGTCTTGGTTGCAATGTCAGGAATTTGATAGCTGCAAATCTGCAAAAAAGGGAAAACTGTTGAAAAATGAAAGATAAAAGAAAGATTGAATTCCACTCACACACAAAATTATCCTAATCACATTATTTCTATCCATATTAAGTGCTATATATTTTAAGTATATAATTAAGTGCTATATTATTTATTATCTACATATTAAATAAAACGCTTTTAAGGCATATTTATTAAGTGAAAGTTGGAAAGATTCGCTAATATCTCATTGCATTTATTATACAATCTGTTATATAAATAATCATTTAAAAGTACTAGATGTTAAAATTGCATGATGAAGGTTACTTGGATAAATACAAAATTCGATAAAAACTATCATTTATTTTAACACTATGTGTAAAACTATAAACTTTTAAATATAAAACTATCATTTTAAAACCGATCAATATTTTTAACATTTGTTTAGTTTTATTTTGATTGTTTTCTTAATATTCTACTGCCAAAATTAAAATATGTAACATGTAATGAAATTTACGTAAGGAAATTTATTAATTTGTTTTATGCTAATTGCTCATATTAGTACAATCATCTTTCCAAACTACAATACAGATTGATTTTTAAAGATTTTAAAATGTTACACATTTTAATGAGTATCATACGTTTCTTAATAATAAAGCATTTCAATTAAACCTGATTTTTTTCTACTTTAGGAAATATTTTTTTCCCAGCTTTTCAAGGGTTAAAAGAAATAACATTCCAAAACTATATAATACATTTTTCTAAGACATTCAATAAACTTTTTTCAATCAATAATCCTACATGGATAATTATTTCTCTTCAATAGTCTATTACTTGAAAATAAAAGATGTATCCTATGAAGTGTTTAAAGCAAAAGCCCGATAAATCAAACATATAATACCGACATCGAATATAAATCAAAAGTAAAAGGGAAGAAGTCTATTATGTGATTCTTTTCTTGTCACTTGTGTGACGTCTCTCTTTGAGTTAATTTTTTCTTTAAAGTCTCATAAAAATCTTTTGTCACAGCAATAAATACATGTCATAGAAACGATATATACAATGTTGGGAAATATGTTAGCTTATAAGGGAAATATATGACCCTAAGATCACTATATCAAAGTAACAATATATTTTATAGTCTACTGTCAGATAGCACTGGAATAAAATTTCAAATGATATTTTTGTTTAAATCATTAAGTGAAAAAAAAGTGTATGAATATTTTACTTTTTATCAATTAAATATCTAAGGTTATTAAACTGCAGTAACTTAAAATTCCTGAAATATAACTGCAAATAATAAATAAATAATATATAATTTGACATATTAGGGAATTTCTCCGTTGTTTTGAGTGTATTTAGAATTTTAATTGCCATCTGGGTTAGCTGAAAAAATATGGCGAAATGCTGTGTTGAGATTACTTGTAGAATTTTATTAAAATGGAATATCATCTCCTTTAACCGGATTGCTTTCAAAGAGCACAAAATTGCATATTGTAATTTTTCTTAATATCTTTGTATTTAAATTTATTCTTTGTATTTAAATATATGAACTTTTTGTAAACATTTACAAATATAATTCTTGTACAAACTACTGTCTGAAAGTAGTTTTGACGTTTTTATGGAAAATACAAATTTAAAAAAAATGTTGTTTGCAATGCTATTATGATTACATTTCAAATAGCATGACAGTCATTCTTGCTAATGATTTCTGACACGTCGTTTCGTGACACAAGTTTTTAATAAGCTTGTTTTCTTTTTCAGATGGTGCGAACATTGTTGATAAATTTTCTGTTATATCTTTACTGCCTTTTCAATTATTTGCATGTGACGCAGTTGACTTAGAATAGGCTGCTCATCTGTTGATTTTTGGCAATAAACAGTTGAATATTTTTCCCAGGTACGAATTTCAGTATTAGAAGATTGCATTTATTATCCAGCTATTTAATGAGGTTGCACGGTGATGCATCGGCATTCAAAGTAAGAAAATGAAATAATCGGAGTGTATTCCTTTGAATGCTATAGGTGTTACGCGACGTGCTAGCAGTTCCCAGATGCACTGTTAAGCGTCTGTGATCATTGCGATCAGTAAGATTACAAGTTGTACGAAATAACTGTTTCTTTCATTTACTGAATTTACTTTGCTATGAGGGCAAATACAGGTGTAGGATATAATATTATAAACACTTATATAAACATGAATCTTTCTTCAACCGTCCAATAAAAGGCTACCTCGTGTTGCTTCAGTGTGCTGAGTAGTGATGGCGAAATGGAATATTTCAGTCAAGCATTTCACCGTACCGTGTGAGAGTTGTATGAGAAAATTCTGTAGCTAGAAAAAAGTGATTATGTCCAGCCTCTCAGAAGTGAAAAAGTCATGATAATTGGAGTGCGTATTGCTGGAGAGTTCGTATTCAGAACGGCTAACTTTGTAGACGTTTCAAAAACCACTGTGTAAAGAGTTATAACGGACTATACAAAACTAAGTACGGTGTCATCTGCGAAGCACAACAATGGACAAAACTCGAAGTTGAAGGAGCTTGACAGACAGGTGTTGAAGAGAATAGTTGAAGAAATCGCAAATCTACACGGCCCATATTACGTTTGAGATTAATTCCCACTTTCAGAGCCCCATAACTATCATATCCACGATGGGGAAACTATTCAACAGTAGTTGCTGTGAACATTCATGTGTATATTAGCTATTTCGTAACAGTTAGTTTCGGCGCAGAATGGTGCAATGGTATCTAGAACACCTGCAATGAGAAAAAGTCATCTGGACTGATGAATTTTAATTTGCATGATTCCATGCTATCAACAATGTGTCCGTATGGTTAACACCGGTATAAGCATTTCCTGTTGACTGCTTGGTTCCAACCTTGATATGGGCCGTGTTGGTATGGTGGTAATGGCTCGGCTGCGAAACCGGAGGGTTTCTGGTTCGCGACTCGAAGAACCGCCATGTGAGGGGTTCTGCCAGGTCAAATGTCCTCCTGCTAGTGCGGAATGGAAAGGGTTTTACAGCTCAGTTGTTGTCCTAGTCATTTGACAGTGGTTCAAAATGACGATGTCCGTCCCACAATAGCCATAGTATTGCTTTACATTGGGACGTTAATTTAATTTAAATTCAATCTAACCATGAAATATGGAGAGGTTTCTGTGCTAATGTGAGGACCCAATATCTTCTCGTGGGTTGTAGACTCTCGTTGTCTTGAGGGAGATGATATGCTATCATTATCGAAGCATTCATGCATATCATCTCAACCCTATGCTCTAGAATTTCTTTCCGGGAGAAGTTTATATTGTTACGGACCTGTGGTTTTGCTTTCCTGCTCTAATATTGTCATCTTAAGGAAGACAGATTTTCAATAATCTCTATTAAATAGGGCCTAAGTGTGACGTCAGTGATCCCAGAGCTTGGTGACAAACTTTGCGATCATATGTTGACTTGACGACGAATTTGGCTACAAAATAGATAATACCCGAAACATTGAACGTTTTCCCGATCCATCCATTAAGAGCCGAGATACATCCAGGATGCTCTTGATTGGTCTAGAAGATTTCAGCCCCGCTTCCCTCCTTCAGTCTGCGGTGTTGAAACAAGACCACGTAAAGACCCAACTGACCCAACTAGTTACAGACCCATATCCCTACTCCCCCTATGTAAGTAAAATAGCTGAATAGATTATTCTAAACAGGTTAAATTCATACCTTGATAAAAATAATATACAAACCCCTGAAAGATAGGCTTTCGTAAAACACTTTCCACAACCCACCGATTACTAAGAACTGTCAAATATATCAAGCAAGTATTCGAAAATAAGCAAAAAACTGCAGCTGTCTTTCTAGATATTCAGAAAGCCTTTGATAGAGTTTGGCAAGAAGGCCTTATTTACAAACTCATTTACTACAACATCCCCCCCCACACCTAGTCAAAATTATAATCATCTATCTTAGCTCTAGATCATTTAAAATTAGAGTAAATGACGAATACGCTGACATTAAACCCATCCAGGTTGGAGTAATACAAGGATATAAGCTAGGATCATTTCTTTTCACCCTGTTTATTAATGATATCCCTAAACAATTTAACACCATGTTGTGCATGTACGCTCACGACACAGCGATACTAGCTAGAAATAAAAATCCCAACTACATTGCAATAGCACTTAACAGGCACCTCAAAGCTCTTGAAACCTGGTTCAAAAAATGGAAAATTGAAATAAATGCTATCTTTTTAATTTTTTAATTGCTAAATGCTATCTAAATCTTTTTTTAAACAAAAATAACTTTGGTAAAACTTACATCTCCCAAAGCCAAAATAAGCTCTCCCATGTTCTAAGGAATGCAAATATTTAGGAATCATATTAGACAGGAATTTACTTGGAAACCCCACTTTATCTATGTAGCCAAAAGGTTTCGAGACCTAACTCGTAAATTCTATCCCTTAATTTCTCGGAACTCCAAAATGAGTAGACATAATAAAATGCTAATTTACACTGCCTATTTGCGACCAGTACTAACTTACGCTTGCCCTGTGTGGGGTTACGATGTCAAGTCTAATCTAAGAAAAATTGAAAAACTCCCAAATAACATCGTCAGAAATATTTGTAAAATGCGTTACTTCATGCCCAACACTAATACGTACTTAAGTTTAGATTATCCACCCCTTAAGAAATTCATAGAAAAACTCTGCCTAAAACTTTTCAATAATTTCGAATCAATAGATAATTTAGCAATAGCTGAAATTCTCAAGTACTTCCTGTCCATCAAAATTAGAAGACCAAGGAACATCTTATTCTGAATCCTTTCTCATTTTTTCTTTGATAATAGTAAAACTAATGACAAACAATTTAAATTCTAACTGGTATGTCTCAAGAGATCCTTCACGGCCGCATACCCCCACACCCTCTCCGAATCTCCTATCCAATCATCAAAAGTCCTGGCACATGCCACCTCACTTTCCCACTCCAGCCACTAATACTACAAATACTCGGAGCTCTTCCCCCTGTAGAATCATTTTCACTCAGAGCTTTGCAGCCGCTTAATATCAAAGAAGGCCACGGTAAATTAGTGAAAGCAATGTGCATCAATTCCATCAAGATTGAGGATAAGCCACTGCTGGGGCTAGGCGAACCGTTAACCATTCTCAGTTGTTGAAGCAAGACAGAAGACAAGCTGAAAAGTCAGTTGGTGCAATCAGGAAGACAAGAAGCGTGGCGGAGTTGACTCAAGAAGACCTGAACTGAGAGGGCTTGTAAGCTGAAAGAAGCACGGCGGTAGTCGACCGAGTAAACATACATAGAGAGGTCTTGAAATGAGGAGTCCTGAACGGGGGACTGCTTGTGGCGTATTTTAAAGAAGCCTGAGTCGTAGCCCGTTGTGTCGTCTTCGAGAACGGAGCTGTACTGAATTGAGGAGTAGTTCCGTTGTGATAAGTATTGAGTCGGCGGCTATAGCAAGAAGAGACAGAGGTAATTTTCCTAGTCCGTTTAACGTCATTTTCCTATATTGGAAATTTAATTTATAAATTATAATAGAGGAATAGTTTCAGTCTGTTCAGGAGCGACTTACCTGAGCGTAGAAAAGAATCCCTTAAAGATTCCCTCTCCTGCTGAATTCTGTCTGGCCGCTTTGTGAGCTGTGGACGTTGTCATTACGGAATTTCTGTCTGTAGACTACTGTTGCTATTGTAGGGTACTATATACTAGAGTACTGCTGTGTGCTGTCCTGTGCGTTCGCCTCTACTACACATAATTGTGTTGTAAATATTTGTCGTCTATGTGCTGCCCTATAAATAAACGTCATATGTGTTGTGTCGTTTACAAAAGGATTGATCATTCTATGTGTGCCATCATCATCTTCTCACAACATACACACCCACTATACAAGTAGAAAGACCCGATGGATTAGAATATAAAAATCCTTAACAATATGATTCATATGATAGCTCGTTAGCTCTATGCATGCCATCAGTTGTCACATACATTCCCCTAGCCCTCTTTTCGATAGAAATCTCAAAACTTTTACTGCATTGTAGCTTATCTATAACAATGGATACGGCAAAAATCCCCAAACACTGCAATTGTTTCGCCACTTTTTTATTCCATGAGAAATTTTATGATACCTAGATATGACATGAATGCACATTTCCTTAGCAATCCCCTTCAATTTCAAGCTTCCAGCTTATTATTCAATAAAGTGACCCGTGATAACACCTCTGATAGCATTTCTTTAAGTTTTTATACTGGTTCTGACAGATATTATGAAAATTATAAATATGAAAAAAGAAATCTGCATTACGCTCATTTTCAATATCCCCTCTTACAAACTTACTTAAGCGAGACAGCGTCATTTTCCTAGATTGGAAATTTAATTTATAAATTTATAAAAATACTTCATAAAAGCATCTGTACATCTCAAGTATTACCACTCTCTTTACATTGAGATTCAATAGCATATTGCTTTCGGCACTGATTGTGAGTATTGATTATTCTCTTTACATGGTCGGAAGGATAATTAAAGTTCTTTTTAATAGTCTGAATAGAATTTTCAACCTCAGCTCAAATAACTGGCATTGAATAGAGAAATTTTTATCCGTAAGGCATTTTACAACTTAGGACGAATACATTTGATATTTTTTTGTTTCTCTGACTGTTCAAAAGGCTCTAGAGTTGTCTGAAATTGCCGGCAGGGATTTTTAGATTCCTGGTAAAAAAAAATAACTTTATAAGGCACAACAAGTGGTTTCTTCTTTATTAAGGAAGAAAGTATTGAAAAAAACCACTTAACTGGAATTCTATACTTAAATCCGGAATTTTGAAGTTTTGCGACAATGCCTTTGTTAAAGAGAAACAAAAGGTATGATTTGCTAACTTTGAAAACTGCTTATCAAATATGTAAGACATTTATCTTATTAAAGATAAACTTCTTTGTAGTAGTAAATATTAGTGGATAAGAAATAGTGCAATAATATATAATAAACAACTATCTTATAATAAAAATTGAAAAAATTTTGATTTGTATTAATCATTGAAACTTTTATTCTAAAGTCTTGTGTTTGAGTACTTGCGCAAATCTTGGAGAATGTAACAAATTTCTAACAACAACTTAACATTAATAGGACCATTTTCTACCATATTTAATATTCATTATTAAGAATACGTTATGCTTATTACTTATACTTGAACGTTTATTTCTATGTTAAAAATTTTGTTTTTTGGGATTTTTGAGTTTGTTATGATATTTTATAGAATGCGAATAGAGTTCGTCTTTAAATTGAAAAAGTGATTTATCTTTATAAATTATCGTTTGTTAATATTTTTCAGGTTTGCTTGGTGGTATTTTATCGTATGTTTTTTCAAAGTTTTATTGTGACTATAATTAATGCTTTTTGACCTCTGAATCAATAAACAAGAACGAAATTTCATTATTTACCAATGATAGGGCAAGAAATTTGTAAAGAGCCACTAGAGAAACTAAAAATTGAGAATTTTTTAAAGTTTGAATCGTGTTTACAGAATTAATGAGATTTACTCTGAAATCATAGCAATCTGAACCATTTCGAACTGGTAATGCACATGTCGTCTTGGAGCCAAGAGGATGATGAAAAGGTGCTTTAACAGCGATATTTTTAGAAAATATGTTTGTTTTGTTCACAAGAGGTTTTGCAAATACGAATTTATAAATGCAAGAAATATTGTCTGGAATACTTTTAATTCCCTTCTCTTTTTTTCAACATGTTCATTTATTAGAGAATGCCGTCTTCACGAGAAAAATAGTCGATGTCGATCCCATGCAATTTGCGACATTCTGCCCTTTTACCCTTATATAGCACCTCCGAAAACCTTCATCATTTTTAGAGACTATAGTTAAAAAAAAAAGAATTTAAAATGTGAATACATTCCTAATAGTTCATGGGGATATATTCCAATTAGATAAACAGTACCAATTTTTTTGTATATGATTTAACCTTCCAGCGGGCGCACGTATGTGAGAGATACACTAGAGATGAATTTCGTTTTATACCTTCAGATCACTGATCATCTTTTTTTATACCTTCATTCACTGTGTATGCCTGTCTTTGGCTATTTGTTTCCCACCCTTTGACCTACTTTCAGCTGTCGTCGTAAGTTTGTGGAGTTAATAGGTCTCTGTCGATCAGATATTTGTATTTTAGAGATACGCGGAACCGTTCATGAAAGATTTTGTCACTACTGATTTTGTATTATTTTACAAATAAATCCGTATTGTTTTGGACTGGCGACAGCTGGCAAATACTCTTAAGAAGGAAATTGTTGATAAAAATCCCCGCCCGCATCTCTAAAAAGTGAGCTGAAATTAAAGGTACTAAAGAGAAAAGCCGAACTAGGTATTGAGGAAGTGGAAGATGTGACGTCAGAGAAAAAACTTTGTCAAAAGGAAAAGCGGACTAGAATCACGAGCATCAGTTGTGAGATTTATCAGAAATTTATATGTTTGGAGTACACTAAACACATTTGCTCAAATTACAAAGCTGCAATGAAATAACAATGAAACTATTTTCTTCGTTTTCATATCTAACTTGCAATTACTTTTTCCTTTTGATACATAAATTCTGTATTTTTGCACATCTATATTTTATATACAAATTGTTCTGTCAAAATATCGACAGTTTCATTTATATTATTTTTAAATCAATTCAGTTAATATGTGGTCATTTTATATTGTTATTGCAATCTATGTTTATATTGTTTCTGCTTCTTTTTAAGTAAAAAAAAATATTTAAAGTGATTGTAGTTATTCATCCTAAGCTATATACAATATAATTTTAATAGTTACGCTTTTGAAAATTTGAAAATTTTACTAAGGCGTATGTGGGAAATACGCGCACACTTTCATGTTGGTATGACGGCCGAGCCCGCTGGAAAGTTAATGTACCTCACATTCTATTTTTCTTTGTATTACTTAATATACCTCAAATTCTATTCATAATATACCTTTAAGCCTTCTCAATTAACTAATATTTATAATTCTCTATTTTTCACTTCTTTACTAATGCATTATGAAAATAGAAAAATTCCTTTGGATTTGATATTTTTGTTTATCACCGATTTATTTTCTTATCTTTTCATAGATAATTGTATTATACTATTTAAATAATTTAGTTTTATTTTAATTAATCACCTTTAAATTTTAATTATTTCCATAAAGCTATGTTGGCTTTTCACAATAAATATTTAAGAAATAATTAGTTTATGTTGAATTTTTTCCTCAATAGTAACTGAATTCTATGTAAAATAAATAGTGAAAAATCTATAATGCTGTGCTTTATTCCAATTTTCAAAAGCTTTAAAATGAAATTGTCACTCAATACTTAAAAAAATATAACTCAAATAATCTTAATAAATAAATGTGGTTTAATTACTGCATTTTAGTTTAAGTATGAGTCACGTGGTTTTAAATAATATGAAATATTTTACTGTATATGGAATATTTAAAAATTTTGTAAATTAGATTTTTATACAAGATATGTAAGATAAACTGTAAATCTTAAAATTTATAAAACGGTATAATCAATTAATTAACAGTGTGCCAAATGGAAAAATATTATTTATCAAAATAATGAATACTGTTTATCGGAAATAATTTTTTTTTGGAAAAAGCGATTTTTAAATAAGAAGGTATATGCTAAAACTAAATTGGATTAATGTTGTCTGCTTAATTTTGCACCTATTTCCATCAGACTTCTAAAATATGCATTTTAAAGAATTTAGTTGATAGTTTCATCTTAAATTACTTTTAATGTAATAGCTATCTTCTTGATTTTGATCAATATGGAAAGCAATTAAGAACTCCAATTGACAAACAGATTTGATTATGATTGAATGGAAAAGACAGCTTTCTAATTCTCTCAGCAGCTTTCACTACTTTCAGTTTTCCAAATCTAACATCTTTATTTACGTACCCATAAAACACTTTCTTCGAATCCGTTTGCACGAAACTCCCTTCACACTTGCTACATAAGACCAGAATGAAACGATGTTCCCTCTATTTTAAGCAAGATCTATCCTCAATGCATAAATCGTCTTTCCAATTTCATCTCGGTGCTGATTAAATCTTATCGAAATGAACTGATTTAAATTTTTCTCAGCGAATCGATATATTGAACTTGTAAAGTATTTGCGCTCGAGTCCAAATGCGATTACACGGTATTCGCATATATACGCTTTAACATCGCGAGCGATTAGAGAGTTTAATATTGAGTTTTCAGTAAAGTTTTTATTGAATTATATTATTTACATAGACAGCTATTACATATTCAAAAATAGTGACGGGAAATAAGGAGTATTTAGTCATTATCTTTCTTTAAACTCTGTATAGTCTAATAAAGAATATTTTTTAAATATGTTCCAAATATTTTTTTATGATATAAATGTATTATTACTTTTTCCCTTCTTAGCGATCATCCAGAGATATGATTATATTAGAATATTATTTGAATTTCCTAATTTTCCTTTCTGTTTATTGCAGTAAATAATATTTAAATGCGAATCCTTGTAAAAATTCAAATAACAAAACCTCTCGATCTTTGGTTACATTTTATCTTATAGTAATGGCTGCGAATAAACGCAAATATTTTCCCTAAAAATATATAGAAATATATAGAACAAGATAATTCTCAACAGATGAATAATATTTTTGAAAATTTTATAGATACAAAATTGTGTTTCCATATAAAGTAATTATCAAAATTATATTTTTTAATATTAATATGAGGACACAAATTCTAGTTAAAATTCAGATTTTAAAAACAGTGAAAGTGAAAACATATATTTTCTCCTTTATTATATTATTTTCTATATTGATATTTATATCGATGTTAACTTTTAATTATTATCTTTATAGGAAGAAAATTTTTCGAGAATGTTTTCCTTATCCAACATAAATTCTCACAATTCAGTGTATTCTGTAATAAATTAAATAATGTGCCTTTTTACGCGAAAAGATGCGATCAAAAATCCTTTATTCACACAAAATGTATCAGAAGTTTATAGATTCTAAGAAATTTTTCTAAATAGTTTTCTGTTACTTACATTCCACTGTAATACTTATTAAAAGTATTGCAAATGAGAGCAAATATAATAGCTATATAAATTATTCAGAACCAATCATATTTGATTTTTATTTTATATTTAGCATATTTTATAAAATATATATCTACAATATATTCCTGAGTATCCGGCCGATTACGTCGGAATGATAGGCCGGACAATAAAAAAAGTTGGATACATTTAAATTTCTTTGAAGTAATTTTTTGCCTACCAATATCGGAAGTTAAAGTTTTATAAAAAAACTCTAGTTATAAAATGTATTTTTTCATTTCTTATGAGGGCAAAGCCGGTGGAATTATCCCATTGAACGTGAACGCTACGGAGCCCGGTAATATATGCCCACTTCATACCCTATTTCATGTTTAAAGGAAAATCATGCAATATCACCACCCAATCTGTGGGAAAATGTAACGTCATGTTTGCTCAGATTTTCAGCGCAACTTTGAAAATTCATAATTTTAATTTTTTAATATGAAATAGATTTCAGTGCGATATTTCTTTCAATAATTAATTTAAAAAAAATAAGCTAACTGTTTTAATGTACGTGACTATAATTCATTCTGCCAATATTTTGTTAATGTTCTTTTATTTTGTATTTTTTATGTAATTAAAGTATTTCATTTAATATTATCCGAAAAGCTGCGATAAAGAATGTAAATGCTATATCCTTCATCTTCCAGCAAATATAAATGACCAAAAACTGTAAATCAAGTGGAAGCAATAATAAAACGTTTGCATGCATTATAATTTTTTAGAAATTTGTTAGAACATTATAATTATAATGCATAAATGCATATATTTTAATTCCAAGAAAAGCAGGTTTTCAACTAATAAATTTTTATTACTTTTCCACAACACATAATCCTTATTCGATTTGAAAACGATTTCAAAGTTTGTTTATAATGCCATCACACTTCCGTCACAGAGTAGATGGAGGTGCGAGCCACTGATACTACTCGATTTTCCTCCATACATGAAATACGGTAGGGAATGGGAACATACGTTGCGGTAAATCAAAGAAGCCTTAATCCGTCGACTTAAAACAGAAAACTCTGTACTGATAGTTTGCATATGTTTATTACTTATTTTTTTTATGTTTAAATACTTCGTTTATATATGTTTATATACAGGACGCCAGATAACTTAGTTATTAAAAAAAAACACTCTATAGCGGTGAGTTTAGTAGGTAGAGGGGTGATATTTTGTTCTACTAGAGGGGAAAAACCTCAAGTTTGTTTCATACTCTAATCAGCTGCCATCATGCTCTGGTCTTGAGAACACCAAGCCTTCGCCGACAAGAACTTTTTTTTGAAATGGTTTCTCACTTCCGCGTTCGCTTTCAACTTCCTGCTCACAGACCCGTTCCTGACCGTAATTCGATTCTATCGTGGATTCACTCGTTTTGGGAGTGTGGCGGGGAAACTAAACCTAGGAATGGACATCAACGGACCAGACCTCCGGAAAATATCGAAAGAGTGAGGCAGTCAGTTCTGCGTTCAGCTCACAAACATGCAGTATACGCTGAGAATTTCCGACACCACTATTAGACGAATTCTCCATCAAGACCTCCAACATCATCCCTATAAATTGGCTTTTGTGTAAGAATTAACTGAATGCGATTTTTCCCCCGTCAAAATGCATGTGAAATGCTGCTTGACTACCTGCCTGAAGACGCAGACGTTTCTTTCAGTGGCGAGGCTCACTTTGAAATTCCTTTTTAATGTCGATCGACCAAGGACAATAGATCATCTCAAGAACAACATTCGCGACGCCATTGCCAACATACCAATTGATTTGCTGAACTTCACACGAACTTCAAAAATCTAATTAATCAGTGTATGCGCAATGGGTGTCGCCATTTAACCGAAATCATTTACAAAACTATATAAAAAATTATGATATTGCATTCCAAACAAACAAAAAATAAATAAACAATAACTAAAACTCTTTTGGTTTTAATCACCTTTCAAATAAGTAAGTTTCTCCTGCACCCTGTACCTCGTATATATGTTTATATATTATACTTCCTACATATAAATTATATATGTTTATATATTTCGTACGTTTCGAAGACATTTAAGACGAAAAGTAAGTTGAAGAATATAAATTGCTCTCATTTTAGCATAAATTCTGTAATATAACTTAAAGGCTCAAAACGTAACCAAAACATCAACAAATCGTAAGCTTAGTTCTTCAGGTAACTGACTCAAATTGATTTAATTTTTCACTGATAAATGCTGCACGTATATGAAAAAGTAACTTTATGATCAAAACCACTTTTTTTTTGTTTCTGAAAAATTAGGCTGGACAATTAGGAACCATATATTTGAGATTGTGCAGTTATTAGTTTTTTATATGATAAATTTTGCTGAAATTGCATTAAAAATAACATAGAAATAAGTGTACCGTTTTTTGTTTCTTCGAAATATTCGGAGCTTGATTTTCTTTGTTATGAGAAGAACTGAGTATCATGAAAACATCTGTACACCTTGTAAAATCAATTTGAAATTCTGGAGATAACCTACAAAGGCGCCTCCGGTCAAAAGTAGAGGAGAAACTACAAGATTGAGGGAGAGCCTGGCTTGCTTTCATCCATCATGTTTCTACAAGAAATGGTCAACAACAACGCCTGCAGGTAATAGTTGGAACTCGTAACGATCTATGGACATCACTTCTTCAACTTTTAACTGGGATTTTTTTTTCGAGGACGCTTTTTTATCGCATCACTGCTATTTTTTTCTGGGGCATTTTATGAAATAAACATTTAGAGATCTAAAACGTTGTAAAAAAAATCATTCTAGCTATATAAAAGTTTGAATATATATATCTATATATAATACTTTTTACAAAATAATAAAACAATTTTGTACTAGACAATGCATGAAACATTTTTTTTTGTCTAATGGTTATAAACGCATGCTTGTAACCTTTTTATTATAGCAAACCCCCTAATAAAACTTTTGAAACATATTATAAAAAACATATCAATGAATTTCTTATAGAGTCATAAGAGATTTACATTAGTTATTATTATCTAATCATTTAATGTTTGCTTTAATTTTTAGCACGTTTCCGTAAAATAAATTATTTTTTAAAAAACTCTGATTTCTCTGTATGATTTTAATTTTATTATTAAATAAAGCTATAATAATAATAATTTTATGTAATGCCAAAAAATAATTTGAATTTATTTTTTCATGAATAATCAGAAAAATATGTTTGAGTTATCTAAGTTAAGCAATTCAAATGATATTAATTATAGACTAAGCTAGGCCTTCAGTGCTTAAAGTTACCTTTATAATATTTAAAAAACATGAAAATGTAATCCTTGATTTATATATTACAAAACTTATAAGATGCAATTCAAAAAAACAAATTAAAATTCCTTTGCTATGCCCCTAGTTGTGTTCAAACAAGAATACCCTTTGCCATTAAGCTAGAATAAAATGAGAAATTTCTCGCTTAGATATTCTGAAAACTGATGTTTGAAATTTTCTTTAAATGATGTCTCACTCTTCCAAACTCCTAAAATATTTGTACTTATTCTGGAATATACTATGTCTGACCTGAGTTGATGCTGAAGTCTGCTTATTTTTTAATTTGTTTTATGATTATCTCTTGGATGTTCTGTTGCTTATGATATACATTATTCAGATGTGTCATTATTTGTCCATTAAAAGGCTTCATGTGGACATCAAAGAAAATTACAACTCAAAGATCACAATTCCACAGTTTTCTTAAATCTTTTATTCTCTCAGCTTTAAATTACTTAGTCACTTAAATTGTGTAAAAAAATTGTAGCAGCATTATAGAATAACTCTGTATTATTTCGAATTGGTACATTTTAAAACCAGTTATCGGGCCAATTATAATATGAATATAGAGGCTATAAAATTAATAGTAATGTGTTTTACTTTTGAAGAGAAACATTTGCCTTTTACTACTGATATTTCAATAAGAAAATTTTTCAATATAGAAGGTCAACATTTAAAAATTAACCATAATTTTACATACTGTGTAGCTTGCAGTATAAAGCATGCGTCTAGTGAAATTATCAAAATCTTGTTGTTCTTAAAATTGAGAAAGACGTGTAGCGTCATGCAGAAAGATGAAAAACAAAACAAAAATGGTGCTTCGCATTTTATACACGATAACTCTTTCTTGTAAGATTTAAGAATGTATAAACATATAAAAAAGAAATTCTGAAAATCAGAATTTTATCAAACCTCTTAGAGCTTTAAAAATATTTAGCTGAAGAAACCATTATCATATCTTTACAAAATATTTCATTGCAATCGCTAATTAACAATTAATTTCGGCTAACAAACTAGCCACAAAAGGTGATATCTGTGGAAAAACAATTCATAAATTTAACATATAAATAAAAATAAGGCAACAAATATTTTATAAATCTTATGTTTTTGAATTATTAATTAATGTATTTATGTTATTATAATTACGTGTTATTGCTGTATAATAGTTTTGATTTTAATTAAATGAAAGAAGAATGGTAAATTATTAACGGAATTTCTAGAAGTAAAGACTTGAAATGTCATTAATCATTCCTTACGAGAGATAAAAAAAATAAAGCACTTTTCTTAAGCTTCATCTGTTTTGTTCAAATTTTCCCATGTTTGAGAAATAAACAAACAGTGTATTTCCATAATTCTTTTGATTTATAGCTGTTTTTCAGAGATTTTTTGTTATTTATTGATGTCATCCTTATAGTGATAAACCAATGCTATACAAAAGAAAAAAAATAATAAAAATAACATAGATTGGATCGAAAACCATATTTCTTTTATTAATATAAAATCTTTTTAAGTTATGAATATTTATTTAATCTGATTTTTGATTTATTATTAATTAAAAAGTCATGCATGTTACTTATAAGTTGCTGTTAAATAAATTCATTTTAAGTTGTATTTACAGGAAGTGAATTTTTTAAATGTATTGTCGAAGTGAATAATTTGGCTTCAAAAATATACGAAAATGCATTTTTGCCTTTTTTTGTCTTTTTATAGTTTGATGTTTGTACAGAAGAAATTAATATTTTATGAGAAATATTTCACAGAAAAGTCTAAAAACAACAAAAGTATTACTGAATGTAATATTTTTTGTTGAACAGAAAATAATGCATTAAATTAAATATTTTTTGATAAATATTTCAAATCAATTTTTTTAGTCAACTTAGTTTTTTAAGTTAGAAAAGTTGACAATGACAACATTTGCAACGACCAATTCAGTTTCCCAATATTGGTTCCACAAATTTAATTTGATAGTAATTTTTTTAAAAAAAATTAACTTTAGAATCATTTATTGTTGAGATTTTTGGCTGAAATGATCACTTCATTTCTTAATTATTTTATACAAAATTTACAAGAAAATGAATTTATCTTTTTACATATTTATGTGTTTCTATTTATGCAAAAAATAAATTCACATTTGCAAGAAAGCAAAAAAAAGTAGCCCTTTTTATTTCTGACTATGTATATTGTACAATCACGAAACAAGTGCCATTACAAAAAAGTAATCTATTATTAAACAATTTTGAATTTAAAAATCAGAAAGGTATATCTACATATTGAAATAAGAAAAAAAAAAAAACTTAAAAAATTCTAGTAACAGACATTTTTGCATCAAATTTTAAATCTACATCATAAGTTGTTCATGCAATTCAAGGTTCGTTAATCTAAATATGTTCATTTTCTCTAATAAAATCTATCTCTCTGTTGTGTTTTGTACTAATGAAGTTTTGAATCTAAAAGGCAAAATTTACTTTCGAGTTTTTATAAAAAACTCATACAACCAACTAATTGCTATAATACATATGAATTTAGTTTAGCTAAATTAAATTTGTCACATTTAATCTAAAATGCCTGACATAATTTTGTGGTTATAAAGCTAAATACTTCTGAAGGATGTTCTAAAGAATAATTATTCTCAAAATTATATATCCTTTTTAGTACTGACGTTGTATATACAATACTAATTAAAACGCATAAATAAAACGAAAAAACTTAAATGCATTTTTTTCTTTGTCTGTTAGATTTGAATTCAAACATACAAATTAATTTTTATTTTAAGTAATAATATATTTTATTTAATTTACTTTGCTCCTACAACAACACTTTCCATGTCTTTTATGAACAAAACAATTTCAGTTCAAATAAAATTTAAACAGCACATTTTTTTCTCTTACATATTGTTTTGCAATAAAGAATCAAACGTTTCTCTAATATTATCATCATAAATATTTTGTCATGCTTGAGTTATTCATAAAATTTAACATGTAGGTTTTAATTTCACAGAGGACTGTAAAGACATAAAAAATATATATTAAAGAAGACTGCCGCCTTTGAAAGGGAATCTATGGAAACGACACTGTAGACGAAAAGTTCAAATGTCTCCCAATATAATCTATGTATATTTACAAAAAAATTACACATCAGAAAATTTTGTCATGCAAATGCATTTATCACAGCAAGAAATATTATCGGGATATAAAATGCCAAAACCTGTACAATTTTAAACTAGTTTCCAACAAATATTTTGAATTCAGCATTTCATAATACATGTGGCTAACTGTAAAATAATTTTTAGTTTTCAATATAATTATTGACGGCAGAATATAGTTGGGTGGGCCGCTTTGTCGCGACGAAAAATTGAATATAGAAATATGTCACATGAAAATTAAATATATATTACATATTTAATGAAATTAAATAGTGCATTAAAGTAAAATAATAATAATTTGAATAATATGTAATTATAAATTTCAATTACTATTCTGTCTATTTATATTATCCTATTTTTATTATATATATATATATATATATATATATATATATATTATAGCATGTGACGAAAAGAAGGCCAAGAGATGAAAAAAGGGAAAGGTAATGTAAGCATGTAATGTTTGATTGCTGAAGTTCTACAGCTCAAATGAATTGATTCAGAGTAACCCAATTTGATACCAGTTAAACTGTCTGTACAAATGGCCATTGGAAAGTTCAGCTAATCGTTTCGGGTAAAAAATAAAAAAAGAAAGGGTAGTAAGAATTTTATTTAATTAATTGAATTATTTATTCCTGAACCCTGATAAATTTTAGAATTACCTTTTTGTGTACTGTGAAACAAAATGTTTCATAGGGAAATGAAAATTTCATCAAATGATCACTTGTATGATTTTTTCCATTGGTATATTTAATTACATGTATCAAATATGTATCAGTTTTAAGTTAATTTTACAGGTAGTTTTAGTATCAATTAAATGAATTAAATAATTTAAATATTAAATCTTTTACATCAGAGAAAATAATGATATGAAATAAATGATTAACCAGATCAATACCAACGATTTCAAATTAATATTTTGTAAACATTTATTTAACATTAAACATTAAAATTACTATAAATTATAAGAAAAAAAGGAAATCTGCATTATACTAAAATATTTGAG
Source organism: Argiope trifasciata (assembly GCA_026543055.1). Taxonomy (NCBI): domain Eukaryota; kingdom Metazoa; phylum Arthropoda; class Arachnida; order Araneae; family Araneidae; genus Argiope; species Argiope trifasciata. The sequence goes on from JAPMOQ010063519.1 coordinate 85,451, forward strand.
CATATTTTAATGGATAGAAATAAATTTTTTACTTAGAATAATTCAAATATTATATCAAATCTGATCTTCTAATTTAAATCACAACAAAAAACTAAAATATTCCTTTCGTTAAATATAATATATTCCTCGGTACTATTATTTTTGACATTTTCACCATAAAATCCAGTAAAAATGAACTAAACAAATCCGTTTTAATAATAGTAATTATCTATGCGTGTGATATTATCTTATAAATATTGAATATCTATATTAACGCATTTTGTTTTGAAAGAATTCATTCACAATTTTAATTGACATATTTCTTTAATTAGTATTAATTCTGAATTGAAAGAACGAACTTGTCACCAGAAATTCTTGATTCATGAAATTTTACAATCGGTTTTTTTTTTCTATTATTTTTTTTTCAAATTTTACATGATTATAATCAATATTTACAATCTTAAATAAATTAATACTAAAAGAGGATTTAATTGTTTGTATGGGTAAATGATAGACAGCTACTTCTTACACGGCTTTCTTAACCTAAAAGAATTTTTTAATATATTTGAAAAGATATATAAGAATTGAATTCAATTTCTGAAAAATTAGCATTATAATAAAGGAATTAACACGTATTCAAGAAATAAAACGAGGATTTTTTGATGTGAAAGAAAGTTTAATTTTATTTAAAGCACGAAAAGTTTTTGCCGCCAAGAAATGAATATTTTTCAAAAATTTTGCTCGCAATATATTCCGTAATACAATAATTACTAATTACGTAAATGTAATAAGGTGTGTAGAGTAATAACGTAACTATACATTTATGAAATAATGTTTATTTTTTTTTGTATTTATAATTATGTAGGAACATCTGCTGTAAATTAGATTTTTAAATCTAAGATTTTTTTAATAATTGATTTATAGGCAAATAAATAGATAAAATTCAATGATACAGTCATGTAAAATATACAAAATAATTATTTAGTGTTTTAAAATTATTTATTAACATTGAAACAGAAATAATAAGCCTCTAATACTTTATAATTTAAAAAGATAAAATACTAAAACCTGCCTTAATTTATGATTTAAAAAATGTTTTATAAATAAATGCAACGTTTGAAAAAATGTAAAGAAAATATTAAGAAATATTTTTTTTTATTATTATTTTTAGAAGAATTCTTATAACTACTTCTCTTAAACTCCCTACAATGGAAATTAAGCCTATAATATGGCTATTGGTACACTAGTATAATTTTGATAAAACCATTAGGTCTATATTTCGAAATTAATTTCTGATACATTTTCTTTCAATAGCATAGATAATTTATAATATAAGAATCCTTGAATTTAAACTTTGAGATCAAAACTGAAAATTTCGTATTTAATAAAGAAAGAACGTTGCTTTTTTGACTGCTTTTCTGCTAAACAAAAAAAAATGAAATTTTGATGATTTCGTTCTATAAGAATAAGCAGATGCGATATTTTTATAAGGGAAAATATGCTTGCTAAAACATAGCATTTCATTTTAAAAAAGGAATTTTGGAGACTGATTTGAAATGCATACACAAATAATTTCTTGATTAAATTTTATTCACATTCATGAAATAAAAACAAAACTAAAGTAGAATTCATTATCTTTATGTATTCTGAAAGTATTTTCCTGTAACTGAGAAAAATGTATCGTTTGAAAAAAAGTAAAGTGGAAATAATTGAAAATGGAAATTGAAATGTTTTTTTTTAATTTATGATTTTTGTTAAAATGTTTTCTTTTATTTCTAAAACGTTCATCTTTGTTTATTCTTTTATTGTAAGATAGTGTAGAATTTTCTAAGCTTTTAATTCAATTGAAAAAAAAATCTTGATTTTTTAAACGGGTTTTATTTGTGTGTAATGTTTTGTTTTAAGTAATATTCCTAAATACTAAAAAGAATATGGACTATTATTAGTAAATCATTTATTTGTGAAGCTTGGAATAAAGATTACGATCAGAAATTTATGAAGAATACAATAGAAGGATTTATCATCTAAATGTAACTGCTGAGTAAAAAACATTTTTGTGAAATAAATATCATTTCGTATTTAATAAATTTAAAATGCTAAAAGAAATACAAGGATAACATTTGTTACACAATTATTACCACAAAAATACGTATTAGAATAAAATCACAGTTTTTATTATTAATAAGGCACATTTATTAGAGTATTTTAATACATTCATCATAATTCAAGTTAAAAAAGGATAAATTTTTCTTTCGCAACTATTACCTACTTTATTCCATGTACAAATAAACATTTCATTGTTTTTAAACTTTGCATTTATGTACAAAATAAAAACTCAGTTTTAAAATTATCAATAATATTGTATCAGTGTATAATAATAAAAGTATATCTGACGTTTTATTATATCATTAATATTAAATCAATTAAAAATATCAATGTTTGTGTACTTTCAGATGATTAATGTGTACTGATGAGGTTAAATCTCAACACTCTAATTAAATCTTTCAACTTTTGTGCTCTAGACTCTAAATGTTTTGCTAGCCTGTACTTTATGAATAAGTATGGTTTTTTTTTAATGAAATAAATAAATCAAAATAATAGGTAATGACAGTACGTCTTCATGTCACTCTCGCACCTACCAATTCTGGCCGGAAAGATTCATGTGATCAATGAAGCAACATGGCGCCATACAAGATATGAAATCTGTTAGCAGATCCCATAATAAGAAGATTAAATATTCAAAATTTTAAATGTTTAAAAATTATAATGCTGTCAAAAAATTAAATTGTGTATCCTCTTGATAAAATATAATCGTTTGAGAACTCAAGGAAAAAAACTATAAATACAATAATTTCATATTTAAACTTAAGGTACAACGTTTTACTGTTCAAAAATTGTTAGTCTGAAAATAACGAAAATACGCATTGTTTTATGATTGAGAAAATATTTTTTTTCAGTTTTAAACTTTCTTTCCTTCCAAATATAATGAACCTTCCCTGTATTAATTAAATAAATTTTACCTTATATTATTTTTTCTGGGATTCAGTTTATATTCAAGCTTTATTATCTAAAAAAAGATAATGTTAAAATATAAAAAAATAATTTTCTATAAATATACTTATATTAAAGTTGATGTTTCTGTGCTATTTAAAAAAAAATCTGATTTTTTTACTATACAAACTATTGCTAATAGATGTATTCTACCATATTTATGTAAGTTTTAGCCTGTTTTACTGTCGAATTATGTGTTAAACAATTAAGACATGAATGATTAATCAGAACAATTTGAACATTGCTTCCTATGCCGAGTACAATTTCCAGTAATTTTTAGCTAACATTCCAATTAAAATGTGAATGTGCAAAGACTATTCGTTCTAAAAAATCACTTTATGTAACAAGTTTTCAAATCAAAGTTGAAAAGATGCGATTAATAAAATAACGTGTAATTCAATTGATACATTTTGGAATATCACAAAAGATCTTCTTTAAACATAGGCTTCAACGATAAAAAGAATTCTAATGGATATTTTTTTGCAATATTTTTGACTATGATTTTAAACAAACAGACTGTTTAGAGTATAGCTCAACTGATATCAGGAAGTGAGATTATCGGGTGTTTTTTTTTCTTGCTATTTCTTTTTTTTCTGTATGAATATAAAAACGGATTCCGAAATAGATATAATTCTGATATTTTTCACCTAACGATAATTTACTTAGAACTTACAAAAACAACGTATGTGCTTAAATAAAAATAATTAGCATCAAAATTATATGCATTCTGAAACAATGTATAAATTAACTTAAAATGCCTTATTTGTTTTGTTTCTATAAGAAAATTAGAGTATAATTCAACAAAACAATTGTTTTTGAAGGAAATAACAGTGTAAGGGATGTTTAAGTATCAAGTTGAATAAAAAAGGATGATTTGGAATCAATAAATATTAACTATGACAAGCGATATATTCTAAAATTTATTGCTCATTTCTGGAACTATTTTTTACGACAATTTTTCATAATTAAAAAAAGTGCATATGCAAACATAATCAATTTACTCCTTAAAATCTCTACAGCTTTTATAAATAGAACTAAAATGCCTTACTAAATCCGGTAAAATATTATAACGATTCTAAGCCACCTTATATTTAAAATTAAGCCAACATTAGATAAATTATCATTGTAATCTTTTATTTATAATTGGAGTTCCATTTTTGTGAATTTCATTTTTTCGTTAAATACAGTTTGCGCGATGATATTTTCTTAAATTGTAATTAAGAAGAGAAAAAAAATGACAAATGTTTAGTAAAAGTAAATGCTAATTAATCTTCAAAGTATTATATGTTTGGCCATGTTATGCATTTTTAAAAATATTTTTAGTAATTTTTTAGGGTTTAATACAAGATTAGGGATGAGCAAACTATGGCCCACGGGCCAATTCTGCCCCCCTGGAAGGTTCTATCCGGTTCACGGATAAAATTTTAATTTACCGGTTGGAGACAAATTAAGGGGAATATACACTAAAGTTACAAAAGTCATGGGATAGCAATATGCAAATATAAAGATGGCAGTAGTATCGCAGCGAAAAAGTATAAATGTGGAGTTCGTTTTCCAGAGCTTTCATTTGTGTTCAAGTTATTCATGTGAACAGGTTTTTCGTGATTTATGGCGGCACGACGAGAATTAACAGACTTTGAACGTGGAATGTTAGTTGGAGCTAAATGCATGGGTCATTCCATTGCGGATATCGTAAGTGAATTCAACATTCCGAGATCTACAGTACCAAGAGTGTGCCGAGAGTATGAAATTTCAGGCATCACATCCCATCATGGACAGCGCAGTGAGCGACCATCTGCACTAACCGACCGAGACCGCCGACGTCTGTGTAGAATGGTAAATGTTAATAGACACGCAACACTTCGTCAAATAACTACAGGAATCAATGTGGGACGTACGAGGGACGTGTCCGATAGGACTGTGCGGCAAAATTTGTCTTACTTGGGCTATGAGTGCAGAAGACCGACTCAAGTGCCTTTACTGACAGCACGACATCGCCTGCAGTGACTCTCCTGGGCTCGTGAGCGTATCAACTGGTCCCTAGAACAGTGGAAAACCGTGGCGTGGTCAGATGAGTCACGATTTCAGTTGTTACGAGCTGATGGTAGAGTTCGAGAGTGGCGCAGACCCCACGAAGCCATGGATCCAAACTGTCAGCAAGGCACTGTTCAAGCTGGTGGTGGCTGCATAATGGTGTGGGCTGTTTTTACATGGCATGGACTCGGTCCTCTGGTGCAACTGAACCGATCATTGACTGGAAATGGTTATGTTCAGCTGCTTGCAGATCACTTGCAACCATTCATGGACTTCACGTACCCACACAACGATGGAATTTTTATGGATGACAATGCGCCATGTCACCGGGCCAGAACTGTTCGCGATTGGTTTGAAGAACATTTCGGACAATTCCAGCGCATGATCTGGCCACCTAGATCGCCCGATATGAATCCCGTCGAGCATTTATGGGACATCATCGAAAGGTCCGTTCGTACCCAAACTCCTGCACCATCCACACTTTCACAATTATGGACGTCTATACAGACAGCATGGCTCAATATTCCTGCAGAGGACTTCCAACGACTTGTGGAATCCATGACACGTCGAGTTGTTGCACTTCGTCGGGCAAAAGGAGGGCCGACACGATATTAACAGTCATCCCATGACTTTTGTCACTTCAGTGTATATTTATATATTATACATACTTCTCCTTTTCTAGTTTTATGATTTTTTCAAAAGATTGATTATTTTTTACTTTCTCCATTTTTGTTGTATAATATGATTTTTGCTGCCATATCAGGATATTTGAAAGGAATGATTTTCTATATTCTATTCCACTACTTAAGAAATTCTCTCTAAAAACATATTTATTTATATTAATCTTCCCTTTGAGTAACGTATTGATTATAATCGTTTAATATATATGCTTGAGAAATTGGAAGCATCTGTGTGTATTTTTAAATTCATTCAAAAATAATTTAAAATTATTATATTTCTCATATGATACACTAGGAATATAAATGCGCGTCATTCAGATGTTAAGATATTGTTATTCCATAGCGTAATCGTTTAGTTTACAATATCACAAATTTGTTAGCCTTATAAATACTAAAAACAAATGCTGACTGAATATTTCAAAAGTCATTGCCATACAAAAAATTTTGAACTTTCTTTCTATTTTTCTTGTACGGATCATGCAAAGTGGAATATTCAACACAGCAGAAGATGTTAATCACAAAGTTTGCAAAATATTCATTTCGCGTGTGTATTTGTATGTCTTAAGTATTATCACCCTCTTTGGGTTGGGCTTAAACTGTCTGTCCCTCCAGGCAAAGGATGTCAATATTGATTATTCTCTTTGCATGGTCGGAGGGATAATTAAAGTTCTTCCCCAAAGTCCTTTTAGTGTTTTCTTCCTAGGCTTAACAAGGTGGTACTGCACGGATAAATAATTCTCCCTCGGGTCTTTTGCAGCTCAAGATGAAACTGCATGCTATTTGCAAGCATGCGTGCCATTAAAACCATTTGTTCTGGTTCTCTAATCTTTCGAGGGTCTCTAGTATTGTCTGAAACTGCCTCCAGGGGTATGAGAATTGATGGTTTTCAGCAAATCGCGGAAAAAAGACTTTGATGCAAACTCGATTTCTACTGATTTGAAGAAACGGGAACCTTTTTTGTTTCAAAATCGCAATTTTTCTCTGATATCAAGGATTTGTCTGAGTTAAACAGCAATGACTAATTTGTAAGAAATGAATTTGATCATTTATTAAAATTTGCTTAATATATATATATTTATTAAATAAATATTTTTTGATGTTAAAATTAAGATTTCTTTTTGTGATTGGTAGATAGCGAGTCATCTGACCCATTGTGTTTGGAATTTGCTTTACTTGTACTGTTTGAAAGATTTAATGAAAATTATTATTACACAGCAGTAAGTATTTATATTTATTTGCTGATGAAATTGAGACAAAAAACGGAAAATTAAAGCTTTAATTAGAATAAAAGGAGTTAAACAATAATTCCAATTTATTATAAAGGTTTGCATCAATTGTAATTAATAGCGTTGGATTGATGGATGAAAAAAAATGCAAAGAAATACTAAACGAAAATCTATTAATTTGTAAAGAAAAACTGATCGAGAAGCAGTCAAGTTAGCTGCAAAATTTGCAAAATTGATTCAATATTTAAATATTAGGGATACACCAAAACAACATTATCATTGTGTTGCTATCATTTTTAAATCGGAAAAAAGCCAAAAGAAAATAAATACTCTATTAATGGAAATATTATATTCCCAGCAATGAATGAATGGATGGCAAGTAGGATTTATAAACTTGCTAACTGGGACTGGATAACATCAATGCTGGAGAGCAAAAGCGTGCAGATGGTGAAGCTCACTTTCTTGTCAGAATTTATATTAGAGTTTTTGCTTTCTTAATATTCTTAATGTTTCATTAACTAAAAGCGGATCTTTTACTGACGTTTATTTCAAAGCAAATGTTTACAGTTTTAGACTTTAAACTTGATTTACTAAGTAGTTATGAAATATGGAGAAGAAAATTTGCAGTGATATCTTAATAAGTCCGTAACAGCCACTAAACACTAGGTGGTCCTATTTGTCTAGTGGATATGTTACGAGGCTTCCGATAAAAGGTGTCTAAGCTCTATTCGATGCCAACGCCACTTGCGGCATGTTCAAATGTGCAATAACGTATGCAATAAAAATATCAAAAACTTTCATTTTTTTTAAATTTCTCCAGAGACACAGGGCAAGATTTCCTTTAATTTCAGCCAAACAATAAATATATTTCAATAAAATTTTGGAGTCTTTGAGGAGCATTGTAATTTATGAAGTCTAATTTAGATATTAAAACAGCGAAAGAATCTATTAGTTATCAGTGATACTTTCATATCTTTAGTCTTTACTATGTACAATATCCAATCTAAAAATTCAGCTTTTAAAAATACTAATTTGCCCCAAATATTTCATCATATAGCCTCTTTAACAGGGAAATTAAAATTTATCTTTTTTAAATGCCATATCTTTCTAAATCTCAAAATTGTTCAACTGGAAAATTTATATTCAATTCCTACGATTTTGATGAAAAATATAAAATATATAAAAAAACCCATGACACCATTTGCATAATTTAAAAATAAAAGTTACCTTCATAGAAAGGTCACTATCTTAACTTCTGAAAACAAATTGGATAATTAGTGATACAAGTTACAACGTCCAGACTTTGCATTATAGTATTAAGCTGTAGATCTGATTTTAAAAAAACGAAGGGCCGTAGAAGGTCAAGATAGTTGAAATGGATTAAGAATAAATTTTACACAGGGGTTATAAATAGACATATATATATTAATCTGTGCGAAACTTTTCTGAAACCAGTTAAATGCTTGTTAAACAGGAAAGAACACTGGGTTCAACGAGATTGCTAACCCCTTTTTTTCATTTGAAAAATTTACTGAAGAAACTACAGACAGATGCCTTAAAAGACTTTTCTATCGGTCCAAATGCGTAGATAAAAAAAATCACTATCTCAAAGGATCGTCTATAATCTCTGACAATATTATCGTAGATTATTTATAAAACGAAGAAATGAACTTGAAAATAGAATTGGGCAAAGAAAACTAACATTAGTGGTTCTCTTCCAATAAAAGTGTTATCCTACTTCCCTAGCGTAAAATTTTAGAAACTTGAGCAAGACTATGAATACCTCAAAGCTTGGATTTTTTTTCTCTCAGAACTCCTCAAATAAGCTTCTATCACTTCAGAATATAACGTAAAAAATTAAGTTTAATTTTTGTTTTAATTTTTTCCAACTAATCAAAACCACTTGTCACAATGCTAAATTTTAGTAAAATAATCACATGTCGAATTATATTTTTTATATCGTGCTGTCCCTCAGTTATTTTGTTTACCTCCTCGTGAAATAATAAAGAAACAGGTGGTCAACCTATAATATAATACAGTATTTAAAATCCATTTATCAAATTCTATAGCATGTAATTATTGTGTTTATATGTACACAAAGAGAATTTTCTATAAAAATCTCATATTAAATTTTAACTGTTTAAGTGAAAGCGTCTATTGCAAACTATGTTACAAGTAAAAGAATTGAGTTTTTAGAACCCAAGGAAGTCTCAACACATAGAGATAAATCAAAATTTTTAGATCAAATTCTTTGAAAATATAATTACAACTTCATAAGAAAGATGAAAAATAAAAGTCTATCTTTGTGATTATTAGTTCTTGAAATACCTTAAATGATAGATAATATTCTTGAGAATTACAAGTACCGTATTTCTATAATCCATCTCCGTTACTTTATAATAAATATATGACTTTGAATCGCATTCTATTTTTAACTTCATTTTTACTTTATTTTTAACTTCATTTTTTCCTCAAAATTGAAAGTAAAAACTTTTTTTAATCCTAAAAGTAGGTTTAATATATACCGCAATTCTTTTAAATAGTATATATTTAAGAATAAAGTGAATATAGTCATTCCAATGCATAAAGGTAACTAAGAAACTGTTTCACAAGTAGATTTATCTTTTGTTTTAAAATTTATAAACTGTTTAATGTTCTACTAATATTCGTTTCATAGATGGGGATAATTATTTCTGATGTCTATTCAAAATGTATATTTGAATTGAGACGTTTATTCCTCGAAACTATCATCATAAATATTTATTATTATCTCTATATTCGAGGGGATAATTATCAGTAATTGTTCCTAGTTAATTGTGAATATATTAATATTATGCCTTGTTAGTTCGTGAGGTTTGAAAATTTTCAGGATTTAAATAATGAAGAATTCAATAGAAAACGAAACAATGTTTTACAAAAGAGTCCGATTTCTTCTGATTAAAAAAAA
>JAPMOQ010063519.1:95377-106612 GCA_026543055.1 Argiope trifasciata
ATTTTTCTTCTATGTTCTCCAACTTATTTGATTTTATATATTTTTTTTTCTTCATCTCTTTCTATCTTTTCTTTTTTAAATTACATTTATCCAAGCCACAAATTTTGGATGAATTTTTTTATAAAATGCATTGGAAAAAATATTCTATATTTAGTTGATGATAAAAATAAATATTTACTTTTAATTTTTATAACATTCAATTTACTTTCATATTTTAAAAATATTTGAGGAAAATTTGATATTTAAGCAAAACATAAAACAGATTTGAAGCAATGAAATTGCACAGAAGATAATAATTAAAATAGTTTCATTTCTCTCGAAAATAATTTTATTTTATTCTTTATTTCAAATGCTTGTAGCATTTATAATCCAAAATTAATTCAATTGTTATTCCTTTTATTTTATGCTTTCCTTCTTTTTAAAAATATATTTATCCCATTAGCATACTTTGGCAATTTTATTAAATGCAAAATGAAAAAAATATATATATTATATACTTGATAAAAATAAAGTTATTGATAAAAATAAGTATTTATTTTTAATTTTATTACCTTCATTATAACTTTATATTTTTAGAATGTTTGATATTTTAGTTAAAGTATGAAATAGATTTAGTGAAAGGAAGTTTCACAGAAAATAATAATTAAAAATAACTTCATTTCTTTTGAAAATATTTTTATTTTTTATTTCAGGTAGACAAGTTTTTTCTTCTCTTAAAATACATTTGTAGCAAAAAACTAAATTTAATTAATAAAATATTCAATAAAATCCTTGATGACAATATTTTCTAAAAATTAATCTATGCATGAAATTAAATCATTTCTTTTAAATATAAATATAATTTTAATGGTTCCAGTCTCGTTTAAAATGTTTTCCAAAAAATAATATTTTCTAAAAAATAATGAATGCGTTAAATTAATTCATTTCTTTCAAATACACTTATACTTTTAATGATTCCATTTTCGTTTAAATATTTTTTTTATTCTTTTCATAAAAAAAACATGAAACGATCGTCGAATTTTATGAGAATAAAACAGACCCTAAAAGTCATTAATCATTCTTTAGGAGTTCAAAATAATGAAACATTTTTATTAAAACAACGTTTCCTTTGTTTGATATTTCCTTCCTACATTCAAAGGATAAAAGAAATATTAAACTTCGAATTTCTTTTGATTTATATTTTTAAGGAATTCTCAAGCGCAATTTTTCGTTTAAATAGTGATCTCTGTGAGAATAAACATGTGTTAAGCAGAACAATATACACGAATCTTAAATAGAAATAAGGGATTTCTATGAATAATTTCCCCGGTGATTATCTAATGTTATTCAATTTTTATGCGGGTGAACTTTTTTTCGAATTTGTATCCTTAAGTAAAAGGATCAAGCATTTCCGATGGAAATTTCTTTTAACGGGGCCTTGCTCATTGTTTGTTTAACGATTGTTACCGAATTTCTGCACATTTTGATACAGACCTTTGATAAGCAAATATTGTTCACATAATTTTAAAAATAGCTGAATTAAATTTTGATGAATTTAGTTGTTTTTATTTAAAAAATATATATTAAGTTTTACACATTACGAAGAATTAATCTTACAAGATAAGTATTACTTAAAATATTGATAACATAATGAAACATAAACATCAAGTTTCTTTGTTTATTATACGTTTATCCTGTTTGGTGTTAGGTAAATATCATAATAGCAGCTCAAAATTTAAAATAATTATTGTATTTTTAAGTAGTAGTTTATTTGATTAAAATATATATTTCAACTAATTTATATTTCTTATAAGCTTATACGTCATCATAATTTTTTAATAAAAGGTAAAACATAATCATATATTGGGAACTGTTATCTTTTTAATTACTGCATTAGCAATATTTGGTACACTAATCTATTCAAATGTAATACTTAATTATAATTTGAAATGTAAATCGCTGCGATTTAAAAACTGCTTATAAGACTCTATTTCGAAAATAGAAGTTAAGTAATTGTGTTGTAATTTATGGCACTTTACAAGCCCTCTGAAATTTATATGTCAGCAATTAAATCCATATAACCGCTTCTTGTCTTTTCAGTAGCGCCAAATAGGGCCGATAGTACTACTTAGCTACTTTATACGTCACATTCAGTTGCACAAACGCTTTTCATTGGTTCACATACCTCACAGATCATAGGACAACAATGTTCAAACTAGGACTCGAACCCGGGAAGCCAAGACCACGGGATTGGCACTTTATTCCTATGCCAGGATGCCACCGACCACTTATGCTAATTAGTAATAAACTTTTAAAACGCTTAAAGCAGGAATAAATCAAAAAATCAAAACCTTAGTTTTAAATAAATTTAATTACAAGTTAAATATTTAATTACTGTAATGCTTGTAATGTTCGGAAACATATGACGTATGTACATTCATGTTTATGATAAAGCAGCAGAATTGCGTCTGTAATAATTTAACAATGTAAGTTTGTTTTAAATATAGCTGTTGCCAGAGTGTTATTCAACGAAATTTCATTGTTCCTCTTACAGTTTATTGTGATCTCAAGAATATTCAAATAACAAGCGAACCAAAATTGTTTCTTGTTAATAGAAAAACAAATGTAAAATGAAAAAAATGTCTTGATATTTGTTGCAATATTTTAACTTCAGCAAATGTCTCATAATTTTTAATATACATTATATCACATGCTCTACTGGTCTGCGAAGTGTAATACGTGGCGTTTTGTGAAAAATGACGTGCATAAATGACATTCAGGCATTTGAAGATGATAATTATAGTTTGTGTAGATTGGTATATAAAAACGCATATTACCTTGTGCCCTAGTGTCCTTGTCTTGTGTACAAATAACACGTTGTTCATAAGGAAGGGCATATTTCGTAGTCATTGAGCCCAAGACCGTTAGCGAGCACTTAGGCTTCACAACAGTGGCAATTGTAATTAAATAAACTTGAATTGTAAGGGATCACATCATTCGAATATATACATTACACTATAGCCAGAACAGAAACAGATTGATTGTTCTTCTTGCAGCAAACATAACACTAAATGTTGCTGCATTATGAACACATTTCTTCTTCGATGAGACACATTTATTCGAACACATTTCTTCTTCATTCTGTTAAAAAGCATGATATGGGTTTCGCGTATATCAATCGTAGTATTTGCAACCACTTAGTCGTTACATTTGGCTAACAATACATTGAGTTAAATGGTCCATTCCATTAACCACCTAGATTACCAGACCTCTATTAGGCCATGAATATTTATTTTGTGAGTATATCACTTCGATGAATTTCAGAAAATGGTCAGACTTCCGTATAACAATAACATGAGGTTTGGATTAGATAGCGTGAATGGCATTTTGCACATTTTTTTCAGGTAAGCATTTGATCATGCTACTTTTGTTGATGTATTTTCATTGCATAATAAGCTAAATGTTACAAAATGTCTTCAATTTGTGCTCTCTGCTTTATTTACTGCATGCTATTTTACTCATAGAGGGGGGGGGTAATGATATTTTAAAATCCAAATTAAATTTAATTAATTTTCTAAATTTTAGCTTGATTTAGCACAAATCAACTTCATTTTAAATATTTTCTTATTGCTTGATTCCAATTCACCTTTTCTTTACAATTAAATTTCTTTATAATTGTATTGCTGAATAGGAAAAAAAGTCGACATCCCACGTTCTGAATTAAGGGATAAAAACTACCTGGCTGAGTGTATTCTTTTTATAATATTCCTTGTCTGTGGTCAAGGGATATTTTAACATGCATTAAATCCTTATCAAAATCTGACGGCATATTAGCTCTGGGAGAATTCTCTTCCCTTTCTTTTAGCTCATTTCGTGTGGTTCATTCATCGTTTCTGCTATTACAAAAAGTCTTGCCTCCCTAGATGAAAATCGAACAAATTAAAAATTAAATGTGCTTTTCTGCCTCGGCCAAGACTGATATATATATATATATATATATACATATATATGAGTGGGCCGGTGGGAGGGGCTGTTAAATATTGAATTTTATTAATTCATATGATGAAATTAAATACCAGTTATTTTTAACAAGTTTAAGACAAATAAGCCTAAATTAACACAAATAAATTATTGATAAATTATTTTCTTACTTCATCTAATACGTTTAAGAGCAGTTCGATTGGGTAGACCGATGTAACCTCAAAAATAACTGTTCCCTTCTAAAATAATTAAAATATATTCCATTATCCTATTATATGCTTTCATTTTAAAATTGTATTTCTTACAAAGCCTTAATTATAGTCATGGATAAAAAGAGTTATCCTAACAACGAATCAAAGATTATTAAAAAATTTATAAAATAATGAATCTAACATTTAAAACAATAAAAAATACATAAAAAGGCAGTTTTTTTAAAGAAATTTATTTACATGCTTATTTTACGTACCAGGAAACCATTGAGACTGATAATGCCTCTTTTCAGGAATTTTACTCTCAAATAATTATCAAAAAGCTATACTTTGAATCTTTGCCAAATTTTTTTCATCTGTTTTAGAAACCTTTAATATGACTAATTCTTTCAGACTCTTGCAGTCAATCTAAAAATAAATGTTTGTAGACAGAAAATTTCTATACTTGATAAATTTAAAATTTTTTCTCAGATCAGAAGTTTTATATGATTAAGTCGTTTAAAAATTCAATGATATCCAAAGATTAAACATGAAATAAGATATTTCTCAAAAAAATTAAAAAAAAATGTTTTTAAGAACAAACTAATTAATTTAATTTTTAATTACTAAATGAAGTACCAAATGTTTGATTAAATATATTTTCAACGAGATTTCTTTTTATCAATTTTCTCAAGCAATTCTTCATTTAAAATAATTATATTAGAGTTCTTTTAGATATTACTTTATGCATATTCAATTAAAGGAAATAAAACTTTATTAAGGAAAATTAACAAATACATTGACGTACAATTTTCCTTTATTATTTTGATATTTAATCAAACTTAAATGATGCATTCATTAACCCTTTCGTAGACGTATGGGACTTAAAGTTTGCGAAAAGAATCCTCCCACAGTACAGGGATTTAACGTTGCTAAGCCATCTTTGAAAGATAAAGTTTGTCCTAATACCCTTTTTCCTATCATTTTACTACTTCATATATAATATTCGTACATCCTTTCTCTGGAAAATTTGGTGTTCTAGTCGTAATGAACCGGAACCAAGGCTCTCAGTAATAAAAAAAGAAGTACGTGAAATGCAACTGAAAACTACGAAAAATAAACGGAACTAATTTTAAAACCCAAAAAGACTAAAACAAAAAAGAAGAAAAAAATTCAGAGGGAGATCAGAACGAGAATGATTCTATTAAGTGTAAAGTTATGCAACTAGTTTTGTTTATTTACATTACTCATGCTCTCCTCCCACACCCAAGTAGCTGGTGAGTAAAATACCAAAGGTTGAATTTGAGCAAACTCAAGGTCAGGCTACTAAAGCTACTTTTATTTCAAAAGTAATAAGCATAGGGGGCCATGTAGTAGCATTTAAAAATTGTTTCATTTTGAAATCCATCTCAGTTCTATGAGTTCGATTTTCAGAAATGCACGGGTGGTAAACCCGGCTGCTAGAGACCCTCACTGATGATGTATATATGACTAGCTCAAAGTGAAAGAGTTAAAACTTTTTTATCCCGCATAAAAATTAATTCAGCTTTGGAGTCGAGTTTCAAGATAAGAAAGAATGAAAACCCACAACGACGCTATTTACCTTAAGGGTGTTATGTCTTTGAAAACTTATAATCATTATTATAGAATTTTTTCATATTTTTTTAATTTTAAATATACTTAATTTAAAATTAGTGAGATCTATTTTTTAGCAATTTTCTTGAGAAATGAATAAATATGCATCTTGATATAAATACATAATTACAAATGTATCAGAACATTTCTATGTCATGAGGAGGGATTTTTTTCGAGAAAACACTTAATTTATAAATTTAAAACGCATAAGGAATTGCGGCAATCCATAACTAGAAAAGGACTGTTTATCATCCCCAGTAAAGAAAATTTAAATTTATTTCTAATATCAGTTGAGGGAAAATCTGGAAACCGAAAAAAAAAGTACGATTTCAATTTACAGAGTCATTTGAGTGATAACAATGCAACCAAACAGAAATTTGCTTAAAATTTAACAGTATAATTATAATATTTCATTTAGAAAATTTAATTCATGATGTGGGTCATAATGATTTTCAACATGAATTTAGAGCACCTATCTTAATAAATAGCAAATGTTAGAATAAAAATTATGAATAATATTCATATCAACGAATCCCTTTTTTTTAATGCTTACGTTGTAATAAACAGTAAAACATTTCAGTAGTTGAAAATGAACTATAAATGTTGTTCTGTGTATGAAAAGAAGAGTGTATTAGAGGTTTTCAAAACCATAACATTAATATATTGAGAAATACATGGCCAAAATATTATTTTTTTGACATGATAATCAAGTTTTGTTTCTTTATTTCGAAATCATAAACTGTATTGTGAGAAACTATTATCTCCCCATCAAATTATAGTTCTAATAAATGAATTGCTTTATATAATAAGTGAGGACATTTTTTCTTTCAAGAAAATTACCATCCCTAAGATGATTTATGAGAAGGATATTAAAAATCGGCAACTTTCACCAACAAACAAACTTATAAGTTTGTTTACTTCTTACATATCTTTGAACAAAATGCATGCCGGAGTTCTGACATAGGGGTAGCTTGTCTTCCCCGTGGTCTGAGAGTCCCGGGTTCGAATCCCGGTTCGGGCATGGTTGTTCTGTGTTCTATCTGTGAGATGTGTGAATATGCCCCCCTGTAAAAAGAGGTTGTGCAAGCGAATGTGTGTGCCACCTTCATTTGTCATTCATGTGTGTGCCACATTCATTGTGTGTGTCAGACCTCTGCCCTCTGGGTGCTCAGGGGTCTTTACCCTCAGACGCGAGTGCACCCCCTTTCCGTGGAAACACGGACACGACAAAAAATGATGAATCTCTTTGACGCTTTTAGTTCCTGCAGAAGAATTTGGGATGCACTACAACTTTTCAAATGTTAAATATAGCCCTTGGGATGCGTTCAAGAGTGAATACTTAAAATGGATTTGCTCTGAGTTATAAAATAACTCTGAAAGAGGCATTACTCCTTAAATGCAACTTTGTTACGTTTAGGAAGAAATCAATGCTATTATTATTTGGAAGGACATTAATTATCTATCAAATCACGGAAAGAGTGTGATCAATATGAGCATTCAGTGTCATAGTAATAAGCAGTTTAAGTGAAAATCAGTATGGATGATAAACTTAAAATGCACAAATATGCATTAGAAAGGGGTATTTCGGAATCGAAGTAGCTAATATATATCGTATGGCATTAATAATACTTATAATATTGTGGAATATTGAATGATATAAATATAAAATCGCAAAATATGAAACAGGATTTGTTACTTGGTAATAGTGAAAAAACGCGTTTTTTTCTTTTGTTCGATCACAGGACATATTTCATAAGAAGCCTTAATGTTACTGTAAAATCATTTGTAGTTTCGGCAATGACATTTAATTTTTTCAATGAGTAAGGAAAAAAATTCAGTTTAAAAGGAGAGATTTTTTTACAAATCGCAGTAAATTAATGGTTATATAATGTTTCTTCTTAATGGATTTTGTTTATTAAATATATTAATTTTGTAAGCATTGATTAGAACAATATTAATAAAAAAAATTCCATGGGTTTAAGATAAAGTAATAGGGATAGGTCAAAAATTGTTCAATGCAGTGTTAGCTAATAGAGAAATAATATTTAAAAGAAAAATGGAATGATGAATTATTATGAGCTTCAAAAAGTTAATTTTATAACAAGTGACCTTAATTTGTTACAAATGAAAGCTATTTTTCTTTTAGATGTAATCTCAGCAGACAAATTATTTTACACTTTTATTGCATATTTTAATGCTAACATACATAAAATACTAATTACTCACTTTGCAAAGTTTTAAAATTATATTCTTAGTAAAATATATCTAATAACAAAGTTTAAAACGTATTTATATTGCAATAACACTTTTTGTGAATAATTTGATTCTTAGAATATTTAAATGTTAAACTAATTATCCTATATATCTTATAAATTTTAATATTCGTCATAAATATATTCCTACTTGATTTAAATATATTTTAGAATATGTAAATAATATAGTAATTGATAGAAAAAAGTTGATTAAAAAATTTATTCCTGGATTTTAAAGGTTGGTGAAATTGGCAAACATAAAAGAATTTCCAGTGCAATATGTGTACGGAAACGTCAAATAAATGTGTGTAGAGGTATTGTATAAGGAACACGAAACAAATCAGTAACGAGAGAAACTCGTTTTTCTCTGTGATTTCATATTGCATGCAGTGATTCACTAATATTAAACTAATAGCCCTCCAGACGTTTGAAACTGCGAATCGGGAGAGCTGCAAAAAAGATGTATTAGGAGCAATTTTAATGCAAACAAATAACAAGTGTTCAAATTGCGAGTGAGTGTACACACAGCTTTCAAAAATTGTTTACGCAGTGTGAATAGACATGATGTGAGAAGGCCTCTTTCAGTGAGAACTCAGTGAAAGGAAGAAGATACCCTACATTAGGTTGAGTATAATCCTTCAATTAGTAAAAAAAAAATGTTTGTCAATAAACTAAGTGAAGAACATTCCTTTGTATGGAACATTTTGTATTTCAAAAGTATGAAATACAGTAGTACTAAAATAATGCGTAATAACATCTTAATAAGTTGTACTACTTGCATTTGTACAATGGTAATAAGAGTTCAGGCATTGATTAGTACAGTCAGAATTTCCTTTGCGCTTAATTTTTTCAATCTGATTACTTGCAACATGCTACTGTACATCCTGACTTCCTTCATAAATATTATTCAACGAATGAGGCAATATTCATTCTAGAAGGTAAGTTTAACTGTCACAATGTTCATGTTTGAGAATATGGCATTCCTCATATTACAAGACCACACAATTATTAACGGAGATATAGTGTCAATGTGCGTGTGAGAATAATGCATGAATACGTGACTCAGCTGTCTATCCTATTTCATAACTTAGGCGACTGGAAATACCTTGGTAATAGGTCTTTCCGAACTGCTGGCAGCAGTGCCCAGCTTATCTGGAGATCTACTTTTATCCGGGCAAAACTACGCTTTAGCCATTATGTCAGGAATGCCTCATATTATACCGGTGGATTGACCGAGGTGCACCAGTTATTAAACTCATCAGTTTTATTATTAAATTTTTTGAATTGTTAATTACATATTTTTAACATCACTTACAGTGACGTTCCTTACTTGAATTACTTTTTAAAGCTAATTGTATTATGATTTTTACACTTATGGCTAAAATCGAGAAGTAAAACTGAAAATTAATATATTATTTTGTCAAAGAATGAAAATTAATAAGATGTATCCTTCAAATTGTAATATTAGTGCAAAATTAAGTAAGTTATTCTTCGTCTTGAATGTGGATTACATGCAAGTACTTAACCCTTAACTAGGGATGTTCAGTCTGTGAGACCACTAGAAATGGACTTCCAATCATCATTAATCTATTTTTAGTTCAATTGAATGGATTCACCCTGTAGCTTCCTGTTTCGTGACCTTCAATAAACCTGAACCTTTTTCAACCGATTTCAGTGGATGTTTTTAAAAATAATTCAGTTATTTCTTTTTGCGACGTCACTCAGACCGATCCTCCCCGTTAGTGTCACGGCGATAAATAAGGCTTAGCAGATGGCGCGAAAACTTGGACCCAGAAATATCAGCCAATTTACTGATTCTATTATTAAGCAATGCTCTGGACACTATTGACTGAAGTTGAAAGTGATTTTAGGCATACGGATAATAGTGCAGAAGAGTTTTTTGATGAAAGTTTACATTGAACTGATTCTGAGATGTGTGTTCAAGCATAATTAATTTTTCTAGGGTTAATGTGTTTTTTCTTAATTTTATAAAATATATTAATACATCAAGAGAATTTACATAAAGAATTTGTAGGTAGATTTTTATTAACTTTTAAATTTAAAATGCCCAAGAAAACAGTACTATGAAAGTCACTAAAGCCGATAAAAATTGGCCAATTTTATTCATTGTCATTTTTATTTTTATTTTTCATGTACTTGTTGAATTTTCCATAATATTGTTTTCTATATACCTTTTACACTGGAAAAATAACTATAATTTAAAAGTAAAATACAATATTTTTCTTCAAAAATATTGTTTGTAGTAACATGTAATTTGAGTAGAAAATGTATGTTCCAAAGCAATTAATTTTTTCAAAGATAATATGTTTTGAAAAAAAATTTGAACATATTTATATATGCAGAAAAATATCTGCAAAATAATATTAGAGGATTTTAATACGGATATACTCATTAGAAAATTTAATTTCAGTGTATTGAAAATGCGGTCTCGTCGATCGTACCTCCCCAGTTAATTCCCAAAATTTTACCTGCCCATTTAAGGGTTAAATAATGAATGGGAGTTTCGTTATTTTTTTATTTATTGTGGTGCATTTTCTTTGACGTTTGTGAAGTTAAAGCAATGCATTCTCTGGAAAAATGTCAGATTGGTTAGTCTGAAGAGTTTGGAAATAATGTAGCATGGAAAAATAATATGAGCAACATTGCCAAAGAAATGATTTTAAAATGAATTACTTTTATATGGCAAATACCTACATTTAATTTTTCCTTAACTCGTTTTTGTATATAGCTTTTTTGTCATTTTATGTTACAGATATTTTTATTAATATTATTGATTATTTTTCTATTTTGTTCTCTCTTCTGTTTCTTAGTTCTGTATTACTCTATTTCGTTTTATAGAGATTTATTTCCGTTTGTGATGAGTATGCATAATTTTGAAGTATTTGCTTGGTATATTTAGAATAGAAAAAGAAAAAAGTAATAATAATGAAGAAGAAATAAAATGTTGCCAATGAATGTGTGAATCTTCTGCAAGGTGAATGTTTGGCTAATTGTATAATTGGAAAACCTTGGTTTTCATTGTTTTGTCACGGTATTCTTCACAGGAGCATATTAATTGTATTACAAGACTTCTACCAGACAGAATCACTGTTTCAATTGACTTTCCTTGGATAAAATACTAAATATATATGATAAACTATCAGCATAAAATACTAAATATATATGATAAACTATCAGCA
>JAPMOQ010063519.1:106622-130667 GCA_026543055.1 Argiope trifasciata
TAAACTATCAGCATAAAATACTAAATATATATGATAAACTATCAGCAATTCGATATATCTTAAGTTTATTTTACTAAATTGACAAAAACAATTGATTTATTAAGTCACTATCAAAGTAAAAATATTGCTAATTACTAATGATCCAAGATAAATAGATATTAATACATTAAAATACCATATTTAATAAATAATTATTACAAAATTTATGAATAATACAAAGAGCCTTTATTGATATGCATGTTGTAAAAGTAAGAAATTCTTAAAAATGCATTTACATTAAACTAACAAAAAATGTGTTCTAAAGTATATCAAGAAAATTATTACGATATATTACGTAAATAATATCTCAAACAGCATCGAAAAAATAAGTAAACTAGGAAAATCCTATTCCAGTAATTTTTTAGAATAATATTGCTTAAAAATTTTTGTTGTTGTAATTTTTAATTTTTTAATGTTTATTTTTAGATAGAATTTATGATTTGGTTCTATGTGGCTGAATATTTAAATTAAAATTATTGCTTATCATGTTATGATAAATAATTATATTATAAGAGCCTATTGTAGTCTTGAGACTGCCTTTCTCAACAGTTATCCACACAGATCAATATACACAGTCTAAATCCTCCACATGCTAGATTTGTACTTAAGGTATTTATACTAGTAATGTTACAAGTGGAGTTAATATAGTGATAGATAATATTGCTTAAGATAGATTTGTTAAAATTTAGAAGCATTTTGTTGATATTTTGTTATTTTCAAATTTTCGAAGATTGTTCTGAAAATTTCTATAAATTCTTTTTAATAATCTTGTTTCATTGATACTTAAGTTTCTAAAAAGATAATTTATCATTCTTTTTATTCCCATCGTAACAATTTAGAGAGTTTTATAAGACTATTAATATTTATTATACAGAAGACGGACTAAATATATTGTATAAACACGTTATGTCGGCGTTCTGGAATAAGGGTGGTGCGTCTTCCTCGTGATATGGGTGCCTTGAGTCCCGGTTTGGGATTGGTTATTCTTCCTGTGTTCTATCTGTGAGATGTGTTGCATAGTTGTAATCTACTGAAAACAATAGACGCACCATATCGGTTTAAATCGCTGTCTTCGTAAAAACAGGCTTGTCCAGTGGCAAGTGCCATAGGAAACTACATAACAACATAAACAAGCTATTAATATTGATTGGACTTTATGAAACGCTATGTTCTCATGAAATAGCGTTAAAAGCAAATTATAATTAAATGCGGTAAACTTTGCCTTGCTTGAAATGCGCATTTTTTCTCCTAAAAATTATTTATACGTTCATTAATTGCGCTTTCAAGTTGTCTACCTATGAAATAGATTCTTTCTAATTGCAGTTAGCATATTACTTAGATTACCTTCTCTGGTATTCACCCTTACATGAAAATTTATTAACATAAAAAATGTAAAACAGTTTTTAAATTATTCAATCAAATTCAACAATTTTCTAGCAAAAAAAAAAAATTATGTTCGTATTTTAAAAATTTGAAATTAAAATTGCATTATTTCATTATTTGGAATAATTTCAATGCAATAAATGCATCTTTGCAATATCACAAGAAAATACTAGTAATGATTCAGAAGGCATTGGCTGTCTGAATCATTACTTATTAATCTGAGAAATTATAATCAGTTTAAGCGGTTTGATTATGGAAGAATGGTTCAAAACTAAATTCACTTCGGTAATACAATCTTTTGAATGCCAAAACATATAAAATATATAATTAGGCACGAAATGTCTCCAAGATGACATGACGGAGCATTTGAGAAAGCAAATTATCACCTGGCTATTGAGTTAGTATCAGTCCAAAAAATTAATTCTTACATAGATTCAAAACTAACATAAATGAAATCATGCGTAGTTTTTATGTTCAAAATATTACAAAAATTACACATATTTTTATTTAGTGCAGCACTTTTTATTCCATAAATTATTATTGAATATCTGTTTTAAGAGAAAGCTAGAAATAAATTATGAAATAGAGGTTCATTAATTTTTAAACTTTTTAACGTACTTTCTGAAAACAAAATCTAGAAGGCCGCTTCATCCTCGTTGTTCTGATTTTTTTTTCAGAAACGGATAGTATTTATAATTTCCGTGTCCAGTTATATGAGCCAAATGAAAAATTTTGTTAAATAATATTTGAAGAATTAAATATAATTCTATATCGAAATAACATTTTTTGAAGATTCCCGTAAGATGCATACACATTCAAAATAATATCATCCCCTATCAAAAACTAACTCGTGTCCTACCAGGGACATACTCTTAGGAGAAGCAGCCACAAGAAATTTCCCTCCATTAAAATTAAATATTTTTTTATATTATAGAATCTGCAAATGACAAATAAGATTGATTCAACATATAGAACGTATGTTAAATGATGAAAACGGAACGTGACCCTAAAGAAATGTTCTGCATTTGCATGTTATTGTTGCTAACGGTAATTGTTGTGAAACCGGCTTGACCAAGTCAGCGATTTAAGCCGACAGGAGTGTCATTAAGTTTTTTCAGTAGAGCCATGTATGGCGATGAGCATGACTCAGCTACTCATGAATGACATGAGCTTGCACCTCTTTTTACGGAGTGGGTTTAATTCACACTGTTCACTGATGGAACACAGATGAAGAACACCAACCACGCATGAATCGAGACTTGAACCCAGGACGCCCAGATCAAAGAGAAGATGCGCTAAATGTATGCAAGGACGCCACCACAAATGATTGTATAAATCTTAAATTAGGCCTAAATAAATAACACACGAAATGAATCTAGGATAAAGTATTTCATTTTATTCTCTGTAACCACACTTTGAAGCAAACTATCACATTTAAAAATACTCCAAATTATTAAAATAACTATAGTATAATTAATTTTATTTTAATCAACTAATTTAGTTAATTAATTACTTAAATTACCTCTTTACATTAATTTATTCCTTATTTATCATAAAATTATTAGAATGCATTTATTACACAGTTCCATATGATTCAGAGTTTAAATAAGCCTATGAATACTAATGTAAAATCTCATAACTTCCTCAAAATGCTTCCGCCGTTTCTAAAATACTTCAGACCTTCATGAGACAGTGAGCTGTAAATCTGTCAATCGATTCTACGTATTCGACAGCAAAAATAATGCATTGAGGAATTTTTTCAATAAATATCTATATCACTCTAGTGCGACAGCACCCTAATTCACAAACCAGTCTTTAATTTTTAACTCCTTGTTTTGGCAATAACAGTGATTGAATCTAAGCATACGCTAGACATATTTAAAATAGGTATGATTTGCATAAAGCAAATCATAATTTGTTTTGATATTATTAATGAATTATTAAATTGGCTTTTAGTTTTTTTTATAGAAGAAGAGTCATGACATTCACTATGCGAACCAAACAAAAGATTAACAAATGTGAAAAAAAAAGAATTCATTTTCTGTGTTTTCATAATTACCGAAATTTCGATCAACAATTATACATTTTCAGTATCAATTTTGAACTAGGCCTGGAAAGGAAGATATCCATACCAAAATAGCACAGGAATTGCTTTCAATTAGAACGTTAATATAACTAAATGAAATAAACTTGTAGCTTGATTTATTAAGATGGTTAGAACAATTTTCTAGCAAAAGTGGAGACTACACTGAATATTTATGAGTGTTTCGGAAGAATTTTTCTGACTGCGTCTGCATCGTAATATGTCACTGTGCTTCTCTCTAGTTAGGAAATCGGGGAAAACGCTAAAATTGTTGCAATTTTCAACAATGGAGTATAATGATGCAGTTGAAGCATGAGAATTTTCTCTCTGAATGTTTTGGTGAGTAATATATCATACATATTAGAATTTATATTTAAGTGATAACATTCTTTTTTCAAGTATTTTGTAAAATAAATGTGATTTATATGAGATTGAACTTGCATCTATTAAATATGCACAAAATTTGTCTTGGTTAATTTAAAATACAAAACTGATTACCATAAAAATAAAACAAAAATGAATTCATATTATAAGCATATAAAAAGTACTTTCTTAAAAATTAAATTTTAATACCATTTTTAAGAATTCGAATAATAAAAAATTAGGTAAAAATGAAGAATAGTGTGCCCTTTGCTGCACCAAAAATGCCAAGTCGCCAACAAAGATGGCGGACAAAATAAACAGACAGTGTTTTTTTTTCTTTACCCAATAGATGCCAGTTTTCCACATGGTTTTCTTTTGTACTTGGTTTTGGAATAATCTAGCATCATAATAGATTGATGATATGTTATAAACAGATGTATGTGGATAAAGCACTTACTTATTTATCGAATGCATAATTGTATCCATTATTTTAAACATGACGTTTTATAGTTAAAATTCGTGCTCCATATCCAGGAAAGGCTGCGTAGAAATTCAGTTCGCAATACAAAATATACTTTTTAAAACAAAAATTCCCTAGTAGTATTTCCTAACAGTAAATGACTATTTCCACTAGTATTTCATTGATGTTTTTATAACAATGCTGTTATGTTGTTATATCAATATATTGATGTTTATATCAATTGCCAAAACACTGGAGTCATAAATATTTTAAAAAATAAAAGATTGAAATCAAATGGGGCAAGCAATACAGGAAATTAAAAAAATTAGCAATAGACGAGTCAAATGGACAAAATAAATCATCCTATTAACGTTTAGAGTTCGTTTCAACTATAATACACAATATTTATTTTCTGACGAGTTTTCTAGGTTCCAACCAAAATCATACTATCTGTAATAAACTAATATTGTTAGAATACATTGATACGCATTGAATTTACTTCTGCGTACATAAGCTTCCAGGATAGTTGAATGATCGTTGTCAGGACAATATGGAGGCATGAATTACGGCTGAATGCAAATGAACATCGCCGAAGATGGAAGAATCGCCTCTCGTAAGATGTGCACTCCATGCTCGAAATAAAGATAATCCAAATCTATAGTATCACAGAATTACAATGCTCATTAAGAAATTTCAAACAATTGAAACACCTGGAAGTCTATCCTGAAACTATATAAGATTTTTTTTCTTTTTGAGACATCCTATATATTATTATTTTATAGTTATAGTTGTCCCAGATTCGTAAAAGTTATGTAAGGGGAGGGTAAATTTTAAAAATTAAGATTCATAGATTTTCAGGACAAGATTTTTTATAGAGCTAGTAGAAATTATTTTATTCCTTTTAGTCTAGTTTTAGAATGCAGTGTATCAAAAAATATTTATTTTGTTTCCCACCTGTCATTTGCATAATCTTTTCACATGTTTCTCACTTTTCATCCTGTATCATTCTATGATTTTAGAATCGTTCTTATATCACTCCAGTCAAAATTCTATGCAATAATGCGTAATAGTTTATTTTTGTTAAGTAATTTTAAGCAATATGGTGCAAAATAAGTAATTTTAAAACAGTAATGTAGATATGTTAAGTAACTTAAACATAAGACAGGGTTGTTTTTATGAATATCATGGCAGAGGGATTTTTTTTTCCTACATTTTCCTTCCAGCTTTCGAAATTATATTTATATTTGGCTGATAATTTTGTCTCTAAGAACATGGATTTTGTTTAATTTTAATTTATCATGCATCACTTCGTCATCAGAATTTCACGAATTAGATATATAATCAGTACTATATTCGGAATAGTTTATTTTGTTTAAAAAATATGAACAAAAATCAATCAAAATTCTGCTTTGAACAATTGAGGTGAAACATGTCATTAGATTAGGTATTCAAATGATTTAAATTTCAAATATCAACTAAATTTTTGCTTAAATTATCCTTTAAAGAATTGATCAATAGATAAAGAAATTGGTCAAATAGATCATAAATCAAGTATCATTAAAATCACTTTGCTTATTTCATATTCAAGTAACCTAAGTTCTAAAGTATTTTGTGACTGGCATTGCAACTCCAAGTCAAATACATTAGAATGACATTTCATTATCTTAGTATTTGTGCAAGAGAAAAAAACCCTGTTTTTATTCTTAGTAAAAACATATTTCATGTATAAAAATATGTTTTATTCGCCAATTTTCTATAATTAAAAATAAAATGATAGTCATTTTATTACATGAAGAATCAAATAATTTTTAATAGCTAAGTCAGTATTTTGTATCTAAATTAAATGTATAAAAGCATGAAATTATAAATTAGTGTTTATTTTCTGAAATTATTAAGAATATAGCTTTATCCTATAGCAGTCTACACATGATAAAAATAGTATGATAAAAATTAAATATTTTCCCTGTGAGTGTTTGATTAAAAATCTAAGATTTTGTTGAATGCATTTTTACCCTTAATTAAAACAAATTAATATAAAGAGATGTTTTAATGTAATTATAAACATCGTTTGAACTTGCTTTTTGTCAAAACACTTATTAATATTGTATGTCTGATTCATCTGCATTAAAATTATCTATAATGAAATAACTCAGATTTCAAAATTTCTACACGGCACAAAGAACAAGATATTATGAAATATATACCAATTGCATGCTTAAAATGGTTTAAAATGTTAGAAAAATAATATTTTCTATATTGAAAAGATTAACTTTTTATTCGGAAACTGACTTAGGAAAAACTCTCTCTGAAAACAATTATATAAAACTATTGTAGGTATAACTATTTTAACTGAACCATGCAATATCTTTCTGTTCATAATACTAAGTACTGTCAAGGATTTTTATGATTCAAGGACTTACAACATTCATTTATATGGAGAAGCTAGTCTGTTCTGGACGAGATGGCATAATTTCCCATTTCGAGTCTGTATCATCTTCCACTACATTTACACAGGTTAAGAAATTCGTAGACGACTGAATTCCCTGTTAGCTATCACTAAGCCGGCTTACAAATAGACATTTTGCTTTTCTTCAAATAGAGGCATGCTATTATTTAAGGAGGGAAGGCGGGCTTAGGTTTCCAAATTTATTTTGTTTATAATAAGAATGAACTACTACGGTGCAAAGTTAAGAAATTTTTTTGTAATATTCTTAATAGCAAAATAAAAATATTTTTCATAAATTTAATTAGCCACAAGGTAATTGTATATTTAACCATTCAATAATTACTCTTTATGCAGATATGGGTTATTATGTTGCATTTTTTATGTAGTTTAGTTCATGACATTTTCAAAATGTAAAAATGATTTGAAATGCTTTGGGATATTGAAAATGTTTTGATTTTTTTACATCTTATAACTTCAGTTAATTTTACTTTGTCACATTGATTCATTTTGTAAAGTTGTGAAAGGTATTAGCACTTTAATTATTATAAAGATACTTTTAGAATTTATTTATTAAATTAAATTATGTTCATAGCTGTCAAAATAATCTAATTATTTCATCGTCCAACATAATAAATATAAAATTACTTTCAAATCTTCATAAAAGAAGCAGAAAAAAAATCTTTCATCAAGAGAATCTATTTTCAGGTAAAAGTATTTCCCTAGTAGCACACAAATTTTGGACAATATTGTATGATATTGATCAGTATTCGAAATATTGCTTAAAATTGTGGAATATTGTTTGATATTATATAATATCGCACAATATTTTGCAATATAGTGCAACATGGGTTCATACTTGTTGAAATATAACAATAATTTGAATACATAGTAGCATTTGGCAAGAAAAATTCTTATGCCATCAAAACTTTTCAAAATTCTGGGAATACTGAAGAATATTTAATGATAGGATGTGCTCCCTGTAATAAAATGAAATAATGGATACATTTCCCTAAATCCGCAATTGAAAATTATTTTTAAGACATTAGTTATTAAAATTAGGCTGTAAATGGTTAAAACAAAATAAGTACATTAACGCATTTGGAACTAGTAAAGCTTCAATGCAAATGAAACAACTTAATTAACCCACTTTCAACTGGATTTCGAATACATTTAAGTTGTGCGTGCATTTAAAATAGAGATCAGAGTGGTGCTGAAGTATCAGAACCACACTGATAAAAATTTTTTCCCCTCGAAGTATAAAATGTACAAAGTGAATTTGTTGTATTTTAAGTGAAATCGCTGGCAATTTCCTAAGACAGAGAATCACCATCGATTTATTACCCCATTATACTTTTTACCTAATTGGCAAAATTATTTGTTAGTTTGTACAAATCACTATTCTTTAATGTTTGCATTGAGCCAAACACACGACAAAATTTCCACAACAAAGAATTTTTTCCCTCTTTATATTCATTCACGCTGGATATGCAGTTTATATTTGGGATGGATAATTTTTCACCGATGCATTTTCCCGTATTAAAAAATTTTAAATTTCTGATGAGATTGTCTACGCCGTCATGACAAATTTATTGATAATAGATAAGGAATTTGATTAAAAACTATTCTTAATTTTTTTTCCTTTATATTGAGAATTTCAAAGAAATATTTAAAACCATAAATTTATCTCAACTTAATAAATCCGTTTCTGCTGGTGCACTCCAATCAAGTAACCAAAATTCTTCACTGATATCTATGTATATTTATTACCAGACCATGATAAACAATCATTTTCTTACAATTAGAACAGCAAAAGAGTTAAGTATTTATCTGAAAATTTTTCATATTTATACCATTATATATTTAGAATAGCAAGATTACGTGCATTTTTATGTATTATTAATGGTTATATGAAATAAAACTCAGTATTGTCAACATGGAAGTTTCCACAAAATTACCATATATAGCTATCTTATATGGCTTTTCATGGATTTAGATGCAATCTCTGCGAATTAACATCAATAGGTTTAAATTTACTCGATCCGTATAATCCATCCACCCCCATAGTTGCTAACTAAGTGGGAACATGTACAGGATTATTCGATGTTGTAAGCATTTGATGAGCTAGATTCTGTTACAAATCCCTCATAAGACTAATTTCATATTAAATTAGAATGATTAGACTGGCCTTCATAATGTCAAGTTATATCGAGCTATGAAGAGCGAAGCTATGTGTCACTCTAATAAGAAAAGTTTCTAAAAATATATTTATCAATGTATTTCACACGTTACATCCGTAATCCAAGATATAAAAAGATATAAAATTAAAATATTGAAGGAGAATAATAAAGCATATATTTATATGCCTTTTCTTCTTGATTAAATAAAATTAACAATTTATCTAAAATTTATGCAATAAACCTAAATTCTCGAGAATAAATTTTGATCTAGAAGCTTCATATTTCGAAAGTTTTAAACTAGGAAGTTCTTTTAAAATCTATTTATGCATTATAATACTCAATCAGATGCATAATATTACAAAATTAATTTTGACACAATTATTTATTTAAATTTTAAGGAATGCTATAAATATTCATTTTATTTGTAAAATAGTTGATTTTTAACATCAAAATAGATTGAAATGCTAGTAAATTAATAGTAATGTCATTTAAAGTAATCGCATTTGCAAGTTCGAAGTTTCTTTCCTTAACGACCACCAAATAAACTACATTTGTGTAGTCCAAATTGGATTCTTAAACATGCGTTTACTATGATAAATGTAATATCTGATTTGGTGGGGAAAAAATAACAGAAATCTTAACATTTTTATTCTTTTTCTAACAGTGTAATTAATGAGTCCAAATTTAGCTATACAAAATTAAATTTTAAAAAATATGGAACCTTTAACCGTTTTTTAAAAAAATATATACACTGATGGAAAAAAAATCCCAACACCGAGGAAACATATTTAATTGATTAAAGTTTCAAGATCACAGATAGAGCCATTGGCGAGAAGAGCCATTTCAAATGTGAAAAAAAAAAACCATGAAACCGTAATGAAAGTTGAAAATTTATTTAATACTTCTTTTTACTGTATATTAATAAGGTTAAAATAATTTTTGAAAAATTAATTTTCGCTATAGGTAGAAAAAGAGATGTAATGCTTTTATAAATAGCAATAAAGGAGTAGCATTTTGTGAATTTTT
The DNA here is from genome assembly GCA_026543055.1 of Argiope trifasciata. Taxonomy (NCBI): domain Eukaryota; kingdom Metazoa; phylum Arthropoda; class Arachnida; order Araneae; family Araneidae; genus Argiope; species Argiope trifasciata. The sequence continues at coordinate 116,600 of JAPMOQ010063519.1, forward strand.
CCATTATAACTTGTTATTGGAAACTTTCTTCGTTAGTAATGAATTAATCACACAATAACAATATTTGCTGCAGTTTAATAAGTTGGGTAAAAAGTTTCATGTGAGAAATATTGGTGACTTTTTTAAAATTTTGGCTGTAATTTGAGCATATTTAAGGAGTTTATCAACATCCTTCATTTTTAGAATACTGGAAAATTTTGATATACATTTATTAATTTTGTTAAAAAATTGAATTCAGAAACACTTCTCAGAATTACATGCATCAACTTAAAGGGAATCCATTTTTCCACATTTCTTAAAACAATATTTAATAGTTAGTTTTGTATAGTAATAAATCTAATAAAAGCATACTTTTATGACAAACTTTGTTGTGAATATCCAGCAGTCTGAGACGTAGAAATTTGAAAAATTGTTTTATGAAGAGCAAGTGTTCGGAAAATATTTTAAATAGTTGTTCCAACAGCATAAAATTCATCTGGAATTTTATACTCTTTAATGGTTTTTGCTCCCTACAATTGATCAAAATAAGTTTTTCAGCAATGCAATCTGGATACACATTGTTTTTCATTCTTTTTCATGCTAAAGCGAGTAGAATTCTTTAAAGACAGTCACAATATAAATGGTCGAAGAAAGTTATTTGTCTTATGACTTTTTCACTACACATCTGCACAGTTATAAATTATAGTTAACATACATTTTTAGTTGGAAAAAATGAATTTTGCAAAGAGTAAACTAGAACATTTTTTTAATGAAATAATAGAAGAACCCCTCTTTAAAATATTGCTCTGAAAAATTCAAATTTCATGCCTTATAGAAATGAAGAAGCTGATCTCGGATAATTTTATCGATTTTTGCTTGATCTAGTAGCATAAATTACATAAAATCTATATTATCTTAACAAACTATAAAATTATAATTAAATACAAAATAATTAATGATATGAAAAGTATTTAAAACAAATATTTTAAAAACGAACTTTTTTCATTCATCTCAATTGCAACATTTAAATGAAAATGTGCAATAAATACAGTTTGAGCTTCCATGTAGAAATATGTTTTCACATGTATTTAATTGGCAGATTTATATTAAATGGATTTTCTTTTATTTCAAAGAATTTGAATATCCAATGCACCGGGTACATGTATTTCAAAAGGCAGAATCCTATTCAAGTGCATGTATTCAATAAATTACGTATTTGAGTTTGTGATATGTTTCATATTGTCAGAATAATGAAATTGAAAAAGTAATTTACTCATTAAGTGAAAATTTTGCCGAATAGAGCTTATTTCTTTAAAACTGCAAAGAACTGTATTTTTTAACAGAGGGTTAAAAGAATGTAAATTGGTAATATTGCTCAAAACTTAACTTTCTAATACATCGTTGCATAAATTTTAAGCAAATTATATTTGTCATTCGCTATTATCTTGAAATATTCACTTATAAAACATTATTGCTGTGTATAATATCATCAAGTAGGGTATTAAATAGTAAACAATTGTGAAATTAATATTATTCCGTTTAGAGCTATAAACTTATATACATTTATGTATTTATTTTGTAATTCAAAAGTATTAAAATAAATGAGAATTTAATTGGGTTTTTTTTTGCAAACAACTTTCAAATTTAAATGTTATTATCTATTTTTACCTCATAAAAATTTATCAATATGAATTAAATTCCTTTTAACTTTGCATGTACATACATCAGGCATCTACTTTTGAACAGCTGAATTCAATCAAACTTTACTCACTTTCTATATATGACAAAAGGAACGTGTGGTGAAGAGTTTCGAATAAAAAAACAATATTCTGTTTGTGAGAAATTAATGTACTTTCGTCCATATTCTACTAAACAACCAATACTTTCTCTTTAAAATTTCTTTTAATTCTTATTTTTGTCAATGATTTTATTTATTCTAAATCAGGGATTTTGCGATGCTTAAAATCAAGCGGATTCCAATTATTACATTTCAAATGCATAGAGAAAAAGGAAAAAAAAAATTAAAATAGATGTTTATTAACACGAAAGGCTTATGCCATTACTGATTTTTCCCCAGGAGTGTTCGTTCAACATTAACTAATGTTTTTAAAATTAGATTTTCACATATCAGTTCTGATCTGGTAACTAGTAATAATAATAACACTAGTAATAATAATATAATTAATTTTAAAGATTATTTATTGAATGAAGTGATAACTTTGAAATATGTTTATCTATACATATAATAAAGCTGACGCTGTACAGGCTAGACAATTGGACCTACAGCCACCAAATTTGGTACATATATACCTAGGATGTCGGGAATGAGCACAAAGGAGCCCTTTTTCCGAATTTTAATTAGAATTTGAATTAATTAAAAACTAAGCGAAATTTGGACGTTTTTCCGCTATAACTTCCAAAAATATTATTACACAAAGAGGAATTGTACATCAAATTAAAGATTAAAAAATTATCATTCTAATGATATGAGTATTTCACCATATAACTTACACTTCTATTTTTAAAGAAATATTTTAACTATATTTTTCTACAATATACTTCGGATAAAAAATAAATTTTAAGTTGCACGAGCACGTTACTTAAAGGAAAAAAATAATCTTTTAACAATATGTTGCCATCAGATTAACGAAACTCAAATTATAAAAAATAAATAATTATTACAAATTAAACATATCAAATTGTAACTCTCAGCACGTGTCTGCCTGGAAAGAAATAAACGTGAAATATGTTTTTTTTTTTTTTCTAAAAGGAAAATATATAGAATTTTTTTTTTCACTTTTGCAATATTATTAATCAGCTTTAAAAGAATCTAAATGAAGTAAATAAATACATAGCATGTAACATGAGTCTAAAAATGCTTTAAAAAATGAAGGACATTTAGCTTTTAAATAAAATGAGATAAACTTCAATCAATTCAGTCTCTAAAACTGACTGATTTATGAATATTTGAAGATCACTATTCAATGAAAACTGGTAATTTGAAACCAATTCATCGACCATTCCAAAGATGATACCCCAATCAGCCTCCAGGACTTCTCAAGACTGACTGGACAAATAATGAAAATGGTCATTACTCCAAACATTTCTATCCAATGTTCATAATTCGACAAAATTATGGTATAAACCTTTATTTATTAAAAACAGGTGGTAGAAAACTTTTATTTTTTATTTGAAAGTTGAAGTGTCAAGAATATTTTGTGGAATATAATTTCTTATAACTAAAAGATGTATACTATTTTAAAATCCATTATTTTTTTTTAAACTATGATAACCAAAATGAAATAAAATATTGTTATTCGCATAATTTAAATCTTTTTGAAACTAAAACTGAAAACTGAATTTTAGGATGAATCTAAGTAATTTTTGTTGACTAATTCTTGAAATATTACATAAATTATTGTAATTATTCATTAGTATACATAATGATTCTCTTTTACTTATATTTAAAAAAAATGCTTGGTTTAGTAAAAAAGTATTTTTATATCAATTTTTCAGTTTAATCATTGCCACTTTAAACTAAAGTTGAAATTTTGCGACAGCTTAGAGATAATTAGAGAGACATATAATATATTACGGGCTTAAGGCCTTTATAACTGCATGACTGAATTATATAATTATTAAAATTTGAATCTTTGAAATATTTTGTTGTAGTTACTGTTACCAGAAAAGCTACATAAAGTATTTAACTGATAATTTTAAACAACAGTAAGATTGGTGTGCCAGCTGGTCACAAAGAACGGTTAGTACTATATATAACCAATAAATTTATACTTCACTAAGAATATATACTTATTTTAGATAAACCGTTGTGCCCTGAACTAATTCTCAAGTTCTCATAAGTACTAACAATTCAACAATTTTTACTTTTCCGACTCTCACTATTTCTATTGCTTAAGCAATCTGCCGAAATTTTTGACTTTTTCTTCCGTGCGTCGCTGGAAAATAAGAAACTTTGGAAAAAGTTAGAATTTTTTTTTATTTGCTGTTTTTAATGTTTGTAGGAATGAAAGACAATAAATTTCACTTTTTTAATGCTAAACAATTAGTATAAGTGTTATTAATATAATCTCAGAAATTACTCACTTCGGCTTGTTCATCCAAATATATTTTGAAAGATTTTGCGTTCAAATTCAAGATAAAAGAATTTTTGAAAAACTCCAGCGACTTTTTTCGATATGTTTTTAATTACTAAAATATAATTATTTGAATATAACTAAGTTTGCATTTTTTTATTTACTGTTTCATATTTGTAGGACAGAAAGAAACGAAATTGCAATTTTTTATGTGAACCAATTAGTACATATGTATAAGAATCTTATACATTATTCATTTCTGCTTGTTTATCCAAATATATTTAGGTAGATTTTGCGTTCAAATGCAATCTAAAAAAATTTATCGTCTCTTTTTTTGCAGAATAAATATATTTCAGTAACATCGCCGTCTTACTTCAATATATGGTGCAGGAAAGCTAACAGAATCAGGACCTTGTACTTATACTTCCTGTGTTTTGCGAAATATCGGGAAGTTAAACCTTTTTACTAAATTTATACTTTGGATTACTGCAACGGCGACGCCGGAAGTAATTGCAAACAAAATGGCGCAACTCTAGAGGAAACGGAAAACTATTCGAGGCAATACTACTCGTTTTTCTGTCGAAATAAGTAATTTAAAAGATGACTATTTAATTGAAGCTGTGGAATATATTTGCAATCGTTTAACAACTACCTTTAATGAAATGAAATTAACGGATAACGAAATACTTAATTTACTTTCTGATGAAGAATACGAAAATAATATTTTACAGTGTGAATGCTATAACAATAATGCCGAATTCGTGATCTTTAAAGCCAAACAAAGAATTCAAAATAAATTAGTGCCTTACATCAAATAACTCTACTGATTTGGCTATTATTAATAATTTTGTGACGAATTTAAACCCGTGTATTACAACGCTTGCTATCCAATCGTTTTCTGTAAAATTACCTGTAATTAAGCTAAAACCGTTTAACGGTGATGTAGAACACTGGCTCAGTTTTTGGGAACAATTTTGGTCTTCCATAGATAATAATCCAAATCTTTCGGTAATTGATAAACATGTTTTTTAAAGAGGCTATTTACAAGATGAACAGAAACGGTTGGTCAATGGTATAAGCATTATTGCCGATACATATGAAGCTGCTAAAAAACTCCTTATGGAGGAATATGGCGACAAAAATATAATCATTCAAACTCATTTGGACCTTTTATAAAATTTGATGCCAATACGAAATCCACCTCCAACCTCATTAAATGAAGTTTTTATTGAGTGTAATAGGAGAATTCAATCCATACATGACTTCGGAGAGGATGTCAATGCTTATGGCTGAATTTTAACTTTAATTTTACTAGCATTTCCTGATGATATTTGTGACCGTTGGATAATCAGAAATGTTCGGAAGGTGACATGACAAAATTAATATAATTTCTTTCGGAAGAAGCAGAAGGTGCATTTAAAACTCTGAAAATTATAGGTGAACAGTCTGTACATTATGATTTAAAACCTTCCACTGGTAACTTGTATGTTAATTCCAAGAACACTACGTCAATTAAAAAGCTATAAATGCAAAATCGTTGCTATAAATGCAAAAAAGCCATCATGTTTCCATCTGTCAGACTGTAACTGAGAATCCAAATTTAACTACTATTCCAGTTACTTCTACTAATGACGTTGGCACTAAAACTCCCGAATTTACTCATCCGTAAACTGCTCGCGTGTATGTAACTAGCCCAACTGGTAAAACAAATGTAACTCGGTGTCTCTTTGACGGTGGAAATCAGTCTAGCTTCAATCGTCCTAGTTTGATCAACTTCCTACAATTGAAAATCATTAGCTCAGAAAAAATGAGCCTTCAGGCATTCGAATCCATTGCAACAAATTCCTAGGAAAACCGGAGAGTCAAATTTATCTCGTCAAGCATTAGGAACAACTCAAAAATAAATATACAAGCATTTGAAAGTTCAAATACCTATGCCTTTCATCCATCTTCGTCCCAACCTGTCTCTTCTTATGCTCATAGTCAAAAGTTAAAATTTGCTGATCCATCAGACAGTTTAAACGACTACCTATAAAAATTCTAATAGGTGTTGATTTTTATTAGACTATAGTACATACTGAATCTCCTATTAGACTTTCTGCGACTCATGTCTGAATACCTATGTCGTTTGGATGGATTCTTTCCGGCAACCATTCATTCACTACTATTGTATATTCCTCTGTTTCATCAGTTCACAATTTTAGAGCAGAAACTTTGGTACTTGGTCTGGACGATCATTTCAGACATTTTTGAAACTTGCAAACAATTGGCATTAAAATTACACAAGAAAAAGGGATGAATACTCGTAATTCTGAAATTTTAAATGACTTTCATATTTATTTTGTAAAGTTGATGACCACCGTGTTGTAAAGTTACCATGGGAACCGGACGTAATTCTTTCATCGAATAATTACAAAATAGCACGTTAATTCTTCCAAATACTCCACCACAAACTCTTTACTCATTTAGACTTAAGAGATACTTATACAAAACAGATGCAAAATTATATAGATAACCAGCATGTTGAACTTGCCGATAATAGTCCTTGCAAAGAATCAAAATTATTTTACTTGCCTCATTATATAGTGATAAAACAAAAGAATGACAAAAATAAAATGGTGAATTGTATTTGATGCTTCTCATTCACCAGGACATCCTTCCTTGAAGGATGCTCTTGAACAGGGCCCTAATTTGTTTCCAGAAATATTTGCAACATTGTTACGATTTCGGCTTCACAAATTCTCAATAACGAGTGACGGACGTCAAGCATTCTTGCAACTTATTTTGACTGAAGAAGATATAAATTGTACTAGGTTCATGTGGTTTAGGACAGAAAAGGATGCAAACGGGGAAAATACACTTACAAAATGAAATACTTACCATTTTTCCCGTTTACCTTTTGGATTGATTTCCAGTTCATTTTTACTTTCTGCTACTCACTTCATAAATTGGCTACTATGCTTTCTGATTCCTACCCTACTGCAGCTCTAAGCACCTCGATAATGATATTTTCATTAACCATTTGAGCAAGCAGCAACTTTTTACCAAGATTGGCAAGATTTGCCACAGACAAATTTACTTTTGACCTAACAAAGATTTATCAGCCGAAGAAGGCTTCCTCCTACTATATGCAGGACAACGCCACTACTTTCCATACAACTAACGAGTAAATTTTTCTTTGGACTACATTGACTTCAATGAAGGGGCAGCAATTCTATGTTTACAATACGGTAAAACGGAAGTTTATTGCACCACGAGCAGCTTGGTGGGAAGGATGGTGGGAGCGACTCTTTTTGTTACAACTTTCTCCTAATTTCATGTTTTTCCAGCATATAACTTAAATAATGCTTTTTAAGAGAATTCGCTACATAACTTTACATTTAATTACTAAAAGTATTTAATAAGTTGTTTGCCGTCGTATTGGTATAGGAGTTGCTCATCTCTCCTGGATGTCTCGAGCTCGGGTTCCGGTTCAGGCATAGTAGCTCATTTTCATTCAATATGTGAAGAGTGTGTATGTGCCCCGCTATAAAAAGGGTTGTGCAAGAGAATATGTTTGTTTCACTTTCATGTGGACTAGAATTCAGATTTCTGTTCTGTGGAAGTTCTGGGACTTTTACCATCAGAAGCTACTGCTCCCATTTCTGTGGAAACACGGTCATGACATCATCATCAACATCTAGTTGTTAACAATTTTAAATTTCATTGACTATTTTACTATACCTAAAAATATAACAAATTAATGTATTTAAAACAACAGGAAACTTATTTAAAATTTAGATTTTAAGTAAGCCCTAAAAATTAACACTAAATAACACGCTTATGCATTGAAAATACCAGATTCGTTTATCTCCATCTTTCCCCCGGCGAACAACCGTTAATGTGTTCATGTTTCAGTTTCAACCGTTCATGTTTCAGTTTCAACCGTTCATGTTTCAGTATACAACATATGCACTTTTTTCAAATGTCTACAATTTCTATATCAGTTTTACTTGGCAAAATCTCTCATGCTAATCCTTTTGATTTAAAAAAAAATCCATAACGTTTTATAATTTAATTGAAAGGGCTGCAGTGGCTTGGTGGTAAGATTTCAGCTTTAGAGCCGGAGGGTTGCAGGTTCGAGACCTGTTTCCACCGAAGAACCTTCATGTAAGCGGGTCTGGTGCACGTTAAATCCGTCGGGGCCAAACGTCCTCCCACTGATGAGGTTTGATGTGGAAGTGTGGAGAGAGGGTGGCAGCTCAGGTGTTGTTCTCATATGACCACGGTGAAAAATAACGAAGCCAGTCCCAAAATAGCCCTAGTGTTGCTTCAGAAAGGGACGTTACTAGTATTAAACTAATTTAATTGGTGTCTTAGTTATTATTTATAAAATTTTAAACTCTAATATTGATATGATTTTATTTCTCTGGTCTGTGCAGCATAATCAACATCTTGGCTTTTGTGCCAAACAAATAAATTTCTCTAAAGATAATTTTATTTCAAACACAAATCAATATTGGCCTCATCAATATTTATCGAATAAATTTGCTATGAAGTAAAGAACAGATTAAATACTAAGACAAGAAAAAAAGTAATTGGCCATAATTTTTTTAAACAATGGATGCTTCTGCAATACATAAATATTGTTATCAATTTTACTACTTCCATTCGGGTTATTTAATATTTGATCGTCGTTGAAGAAAGAAACAATCCTTAATAGAAAACAATGCACGACGTTTATTCGACATGAACACAAGAATGACAAATACATACAGCTGATACGAGCACAAGATTAGACACAAAAGAACACTAAAACAAACTGTAATCCACAAGTTGGAATTGGTAGTACTAGCAGACATTGCAAGCAAAGTAGCTTGGCATGATACAGCAGAATCTTCGTAGCTTCACTCCACAATCTCCAAACGATTGTAATTCTCCACAGTATCCTCGCTTTAACTGTATCCAACTGCCGACACACTACTATGCAACTGGCTATTCCTTATAGGATTTGATGCTGTTTCCACATTAAACACCTAGGCTTGACACATTTATCAATGAAGCAATAGCTTAAACCCCACACAACGCTGACACTTCGCTGGACTATTTTGTCTTTGCTTTATTATCCTGTCGATGACTCATTACTTGACTCTGACTCCGGATACGATTCACTGTAGCTTAAGAATGCCAACATATTATGGTTTCCGGGTGATGGGCCGAGAAGGTTCAGGATCAATCGGGAGTATCTAGGTTCCTATTTATGGATCATTGAAATGATCAAAGTGTCCAGTAATATCTATTTTGTTGCCAAAATCGTCACCTTCATCATCAAGTCGCTAAACTTAATGTCGCTTACTTTATATCGCTAAACTTTAAAACCACTGCTTCGGCCACCGATCAGCACCCACAGCACCGCTCGTAAGACTGTTTTTTCTAATAATTGAACTAGCCATACTGCGTAGTAATATTCCAAGTTTGTAATAAGATAGAAAAAAGTCTACGTTCAGACTTAAAAAATCGAACCTGTTAAATCAGAATTCCCGCAATCAACATTTTAAAGATTAAGCTAGTATTTTTATTATGCAAAGGGAATGCAATAGCCTAAAGAAATATTTACTATTTATATATTTTATTTAAAAAAATGGAAAAATAGACATGTAAAAACAAAAGTTTTACCTTCTGAGATAATTACTGTTGTTTGGAGCACTGCACCCATTTAATTAGATTTTCTGAATTGTTTCGTGATAAACTTCAATATTTCTTTTACTCTATGGACGAATTCAAGAAAAATTTAGAAAAAGTGGAGAAAAAAAATCAGCATCAAGGAAAACAATTTCAGAACTTGGAAAGTAAATATAACAGAGAAGCAGAATGTTTTTTTTTTGTATTATTATTTTTAAGAGACATAACTTTTTCTTTTATTCGTTCTTCAATCCGAAACTTTGTTTGTTTAGAATATTTGGTGCTTCTAATTTTTGACTGTACAGGTTTTTCTGTAGATAAATAAATTTTTCGAAGTTAATTAACAATTAACTGGATTTAATTTTTTAATTGTTTATGATGACAATGGAGTTATCTTGAAATGTGATATTTATTTGATAATTAATATAGAATACATGATTTAATTCAAACATCGTCTACATTTGGGAAACTAATAATGGTGTTAAAATGTAAATTTAATGCCATAAATATATTTGTCTACACTGCTTTCTTTCATTAATCTTAAAATGAAAATTTTACCGTAATCTTAAAAATCCAAAAAATTTTTAAAAATTCAATTTAAATTAAAGCTATTATTTTGGTTATTCATATATTTTTACTATTGATTTATTTAAAAAAAAATCGAGGCTTTAAATTCCTGAAGGTGATTTCAGACACATTAGTTGCTGCCCAGTAGAAAAACGAATGATTAAATGCATGCTTGACAAAACCCATTCTTTCTTAACTGTAAAAGACCCTAGGGAAAACAGATTAGCATTGTGCATTCAAGATTAAAATCTTACACACTCTTGGAGGAAGGACTTTAATCCTTCTTTGGTCCATATAAAGATAATCAGTCAACAGTATTAATGTCAGGTTTCAGAAGACATAAACTATTTAGATTGAAATCGAAGAGCATTGTTATGCTGAAGAGATAATGGTGATATGCATACATTCGAAAATGCATGCTTTAAGAAAGTTATAGATTACATTTTGAACTCTTCAGGGGATTTTGCTTTTTTAATCCATATATGCAATGTGATGAGACTTTACTTTGGAATTTAATTTATATTGAAGGCATTTATATTTAAATTGCTATAATCAATAAGAAAATCAATACGCAATTTTCACCAGTTGGGAATTCGTAGATAGATTTCTATGATTGAATCCTCCTTTAAATCAGTTTAACAAAATATTTATTATATGTCGTAACTCTAATCCAGTAAACTATATATTTATAAATATAAAATACGTTTTGGAAACTTTGTACTAAAAAATTATATCAGAATGAAATACAAAGAGTTTATAATTCAAAACCCTTTTTATACAAATTGTTTAATGTGTGCCAGCAATTTTTTTATCGTATTCCAATAGAAAAATCTGCAATCAAAAAAATTCTTTTAGTAAAATTTTTTGCGAGAAGCCTCAATTTTATTGATTTGCCTTTCTTAATGAAATTTGATTTGTCAGTTATCAAATTTATATTTTTAGTAAAAATTCTTTTCACAGTTCAGTTGATAGAGCATTAAAGTTAAATCTGCTTATCTATGGATGAAATTTCGATTAAGATGGATTTTAGAATGATCTTAGATATCCTTTGAATTTTCTCGTGCACATAATGTTGAAAGATAACATTGTGAAAGAAAAATCAATAGAAAGAAAATCAGGGTTTGGACAGTAGATGTACAGAGATCAGAATCTAGTAGTCTCAAGAACGTATTATTCTACGAAAACAGGAAAAAGATAAATGCCGCAGAAAGCGTACACAAGTTCAGCACTTGCAATAAACAGTAGTAAGCAGCAAATCGGTAATAAGCAATCATAACAGTACTAGACGCTTATAAAAAAAGGCACAGGAGAAGACATTTCTAACAGATACCTTTCATATCTCTTACTTTTTACTGACGGCCAATCGATTAAACAAAATTTAACTTCTAACTAATTGGAAGATTTCTCAATTATTCCCGACTCACTGACTTTAAGAGGTATTTCTATCAGCTTTTGAACACAGTAATTTAGTCTGTTTAGTTCAAAGTTAAAGTTTGTGTATAATTTTAATAAAAAAATTATGAATTTTTATGAAACTGTGAAAGAAATCCATGTAAAGAAAGTAGGTTTCGCTAATTCTTCGATACCGATTGATAATTATAGAAAGAATCATGTCAAATTTTTAACTCAAACTTTAAAGTGGTTTATTTTTTTTCGTTAGTTCTTTCGCAGGGATACAAATACCTTAATTTAGAAACAAAAGGTTAAGATATAATTTGGATATAGTTTCAATATATAACATCTGATTTCGTTGATTGCTTAGGGTTTTTTTTCAAAAAAGCCGTATCTGGCCCAGTTGAGCCAATCAAATGTTAAAAAGCATTTCAATGATATTAAGAAAATATTCCGATTAAAAACTAGGCAAGGTTAAAAATTCCAATTGCAAATCGAATCTAACATCTGATAATCTAGAATACTCTAAATAATAATCAAGTAATCTAGAATATAAATTTGCATGAAATTTTAACGGTGAAACTCATCCTTAAAATTTAGAACTATGACTTTCTTTGGAAAAATTTGTGTTAAGGGCCAGTGTAATCAACTATTTTTATAAACATGCTTACATTGGCGGCTCATTCATTGAACCCATAGTGCTCTCGCAGTCATCAAATATTAATTTTTTTTTTCAATCTGGTCATTTATACTCTTTAATTACTTTGATATTCTGAGAGTCCTCTGATCAATGAAAATGGACAAGAGTATTAAAAACTAGAGAGAAAATAAATCAACTACAAGAATTCATGTCTGAGGTTAGTTTATTTATATTAACCAGCAGTTTTAAAGTAACACTAGGCTCTTTTGGGATGGACCTCGTTATTTTGAGCCGCGGTGAGATGACGATAAAGAAACCTGAGCTTGCACCCCCTGCTCTCCCCACACCAGTGGAAGGACATTTAGCCTGGACTTTAAAAGTGCTTCAGACCTGCTTACACGACAGTTCTTCGATGGATTCGGTTCTTTCCGGTTTTTCATGTCTGGATGACCTATCGTGCGGCTAATGGAAACCTACAGCACATACAAACACGTGACTGATTTGAAGAAAAAAGAAAAAGAAAATCCCTTATTTAGAGGTGTTTGAGCTGCAATCAGAAGAATTACATCTTAGAGCGCTGCTTTTTTTCCCACTCCCATCCAAAGTTCTTCATTGTTTCAATTTTTATGTCACTTTTGCTGAAGTTTTATGAATTATGGCTTTGATTCCTGTTGCCTTGAAAGAAATACTATCGTATAGCAAAAGTAAATCAATTTACTTTTGCTAAAGGTTAGTCTTTGAAAAAAAGGTGCATGGATATTTTTGAAAGCATTATGCAAAGGAAACTCTTTATGATTTTTTTATGGTTATTACTTCAAAATTTTTATTACTTACAAAATGATGAATGCTTTAAGTCATAAACTTCATACTTTGTTTGATACTGGATTTTGGACAAGCACTATGCAAAGACGGGAATGCATGTTACAAGAGAGTTTCTGATTTTTTTATGCATTGGTATTTATTTCTAATTTTCACATAATTTTCTCAGAGAACTCAAGTTATTTATCTTATTTACTTATTATTTGATGTGCTTGAAGTATATTAAACTTCATATCTAAATGTTTAAGTTAAAATGTTACTTAGCTTTTTTAATTAAAATCTCTACAAATATTTTTTGAAGTGCGTCTAATCTCCAATTCGATGCATCACTACTGTTTGCTGAAAGTAGATACATTTATGATTGTGGGTTGAAAATTAAAACTTTATCACAGTTGTAGGTGATCAGATTAACTGTTAGCTGAAATGATCTCATACAGCTTTTCTCTGGACATGCTTTCTAGGTTTATTATAATGCTAAATATATCAATTGTCACTCATGAAAAAATTATATAGTATTAACAGAAACAATAGATATTTGACAATGGTAAATAGATCAATGTTTAATGTTCATTTTATGATATTTATAAAGAGTCAAGAATAAATTCGTGTCAATGGCAAAAGAGCATGCGTTTTATAACTATAGTTGTCCTTCTGCTGGTGTTCTGTTGAAGTCAGGAGAAGGTGTGGCAGCTCCGGTGTCGTCCTCTTTATTTGACGGGGGTTTAAATTTACGCTGTCCATCCCAAAATAGACCTAGAATTGGTTTCAAATGGGATGCTAATATAGCTAAACTAATAATTATTATAATTTGTATAGAAAAAGGATGATAGTAAATGTTATTATAAAAGGCATGCTTAAAGCTGATTATATTTTGAACTAATTAGAAGTGGAAAAGTAATACCTAATTTATTATTGA
>JAPMOQ010063519.1:130677-222172 GCA_026543055.1 Argiope trifasciata
TGATTCTAAAAGAATGAATTTAATGTATGTACTGAACACTATTTAAAGTGATATATAATTTTGAATATTGTATACATAATATCGTATAATACTGTGCAACATGCTTGCTGTCTACAAATGGTTTTTTTAATGCAAAATATGCAGAAATGCTCAAAAAACTTACAAATTATCTATAAATTGTGGTATAACATATATATAAAATCTGTTCCTGTAGCATAATTTTCAAAAATTCATAAGCAACATCGGTTTTAAAATAGTTAAATTTTCTTTTTCCTTTATTTTCACAATTTTTATTAATTTTTTTTTTGTGAAACTCTTTATTTAATGTTATTTTGTTGTAAGATGCGGCTTGTAGTTTGAAAAAGTAGATGTTTTTGTATTTCTAATTCGTCTTTTATTCAAACAATAGCTTGAATACAAAAATTAATTTATGATTTGGAAAATGATCCTTCCATTTGTTAAAATATCTTGGAAAATTCAATCCTTAGTACCTAATGGAGTCTCATCAGATCAATACAAACTGTCTAACGCGCTAGTATATCAGGTTTACCATGTACACATTTACTGTTATAATGACCCTACTACACTTGCCGTAGTAAATTATTCAAGTGCTTGAGGCATGTTTATTTCAATTAAGGCGTGTCTGCTAGCATATTATTCTACTCAGAACTTATGATAATTGTTTCCTTTATGGTTTTTAATAAATGATATTTAATTTACTTTTTCAATCCCTGAGAATTTTGGTTTCTTATTTTATAATGAAAGAGGAATTATGATTATAAAAGAAAAAAAAAATCTGGACAAAACTATATTTTCTGCAACGATGTCATCTCATTGTATAACGTATAAGAATATATATCATTAAATAAAAAGAGAATTATCATAAAAAGTTTATTAAATCCTTTTCAAATATCATTTAGGAATTTGTATTAATATTTATAAGAATACAATGAATATTTCATTCCTCAATAAGAAAAGCCTAACGTCATCACGCTAGTGCTACTTTGTTTGTGTAGAGTGTGTTGAAATTATAGTGTCTTCTGAATTATCTGTAAAATTGCGAGATTATTTCTTAACATTGCTAATATATATGTTTATGAAGCAAATATTTGTTGGCTATATGAAATCTTCCTATTTCTAAATCAAAACGGTTTTGTCGATTTATCAAGCTGCATAAAAGCATGTTCCCGAATTTCTTTTCATGTTTTATTGGGTTTTTTGACATAATGTTATTGGTTAAGCCTTTTTGAAATTAAAGATGTTGACTAAATAAGGAAAACCCATCTAATACAGCTTTAACTATTGACTATAAGACTTCAAATGGTTTTGAAGCAATTTCGATAAACATTAAAAGCATTTCAAACCATTTATAAAATTTCCAGATTTTACTAAATCTATCTACACACGCATTTTTGATCAAAAAAATGTCACCTTATGTAACAACTATTTCACTTTTATATTAAATGTATATAATGTAATATGTAACATGATTTCTATTAGAAGATATTTAAAAAGTTTTTGCCTTATAATTCTTTCAAGACTAATTTATTTTTCTTTACTTAAAAAAATTGTTCAGAGCAAATGTTATGCAAACCTATTTACTGAATTTTCTATGAATCACGAAATAAACACTAAAAAAGCTTATTTTAACCGACGTATGGGCTTAGGAAATACCATAAACCACTTTTGCGTGATCTCTATAGATTCATGTTGCGATTCCTAGGTATTCTGTTATTTACATAGCAGTAATAATAAATAGCAAGTAGAAAAACATGCTTCTCTTATAGTTGCATCTTTAAAGCAGATATTTTTTCCAAATAAAATATAATGTTTTTTCCTAATTTATATATTAATCACTTAGATGGTGTGAAAACAGTTTTCAACTTGTTTGTAGAGTTTTTAAAAGTAACTGTATTGCATTAAAAAATTATGAAATATCTTTGATGTAAAAAAAAAAGATTATATTGTGAAATTTCAAATATATTAATATAATAACCAATCATTGACAATTTTAATATAACTCAGTCACCTGTAAAAAAAGTTGGGGTTTGGCAAAAAATCAGAAAACGTATTTCTTATTTAACCATAAGAAATATATTTTGTGATTGATTATTAAATAATCATCTTTGGCTGCAAGCTGCTGCACCAAGACTGCTGGTTTGTACAATTTTGAGTCAAATATTTTTGCAGCTTGTTTTTAATTTCCTCCTTTTAAAAGTATCCATATATAGTATGCGTTTAATAAACATAATAAATAAAGCAATGTTTCTCAATCTTCTTTTATTGTCGTGGCATGCTTTTAACAATTTCAAAATTTGGCAGCACACAAGAAAAAAAAATAGTTTGAAAGATTTTTACTTGCCTGTAATACACTGTGAAAAATATTTTATGATAATAATCTTGAATGTAAAATAAAATAATATGTACTACAAGAATAACTGAACTTCTATTAAGGGATTAATTATAAGCTAATAATAATACTTGTAATTTGTACTTTGAGCTTGATGTTCTTTGATAATTTCATTTATATTTATAAAAACAGGTTTCTTTTACAGTGTACTTTTCTTTAATTTAAACACTTTACTCGCAATAAAAAAAGCATTATAATTTTTACTATATACTTTTCTAAAATTTGGTGGCACACAAAAGTGCCGTGGCATAGCTATTAAGAAGGATTTAAATGAAGTATATGTCGGAGGAACATATAAAATGTGCATGACAAAATAATTGTGGTGACAACAAATTATTTGCTTTAGAGCAGTCAGGTGTGTTGTTGCAAAACATTATAGCAACGAATTAAAAGTAGAAAAAAGAATTGTATAACAATTAAATTTGAATTATTAAAATAATTATTAAATATTAGGATGATGTGTGAGCTTCTTTTTCTACAATATTTTTGGCACCTATGAAATAAAAAGGGTGAAAATTCCTTTTAATTTTTAATTATTAAAAAATCTTTATCAGAGATTCTGATTTTTCTTTCCAAAGTACATTTGTGCGCATTTTGTTTCTTGTAAGTCTCACAATCTGCTCTAGAGAGTGCTCCCACTTATACGTGTACTGGATGAATAATTCAAACTGCTTTTATTGATTTTGGGGTACATATTTATTTTGCACTATATACTAAACTATTTGAAGATCATAAAACCGAAATTTCAATATGTCTTACCCAAAAAATTAAATACCGGAATATGAAGCATGTTTTAATTTTTATTGATTTTAATTTAATTAAAATATAGGGTTTAACGATCTGAGAGAACACGTACTAAGACAAGAAGATGCCATTGTTACAGTCTTATATAGCTCTCGTCATATAAATTTAATAATGTAATGTCATTTTTCTGACAATTGGGACTATCCTGCTATCTACTTTTAAATTTAAATTGTGTTTTGCTTACAATGTTAGAGAAACTATAGGTCACACAGCATAATGATGGAGTTATAATTCAGAATTACATTTCTGCGAGAATACCTCTCCAATAAATCTACGTATAGTTATGTTTACTATCTTAACTATACCAAGCTTTCAATTACCTATTTATAATCCTAAGTAGATGTCTGATATCTTAATGCTTTAGTCTTGTAGGGAATAAGTCCAGGAAACTAAAGGTGTGTTTGATGAGATAACATAACCTATTTCCCATTCCGAATCTACACCATCCTTCATTACATTTATATTAAGAAATTCATGGGTTGCGACGCATAAATTCTAGTTTTTTACAAAAGTAAATACACAGAGTGTAAATTGAACTGTATAAGAAGCCTTTTAAAATGTAAGATTTAGTAAATGACTGAAAAGAAATTTTAAGTGTAATCCATTATTTACTTTAAAATGAAGATATTTCGATTTTTTTTACCTGCATTCTTAAAATATTCTGCGTTACGTGCGTATGGTGTAAGCAAAATTTAATTTTTTATAAGGAATAACTTTTTCTAACTGTAATTAATTGCTCATCATTATAGTTAGTTCTGCATTAATTGTTCTTTAATTTTTTCTACAAATGCGCGTATTTTGAACTTTTTTTAAATTTTGTATGATTTTGAGCCTTTATATATCATCTTCGAATTGTAATAATTTACGTCTAATTATTTGATATCTGTATCATCTAGAAATAAATAATTTATGAATGTATACTTTTAAAGTGGCCAGAAACATATTTCTGATTTTGCTGGTTCTTAGACAAATTTGAAGTTACTTACGATTGTAAAATGTGAATTCAAAAACTGGTTTCTAAATTATTTTGCACTTTTGGAATAGAAAATATTGGTGAAAACTTGGACTTTTTTCCCTTAAATAATTGTGTCAGTTTATTAAATTTAAATTGTGTTCATTTATAAATCTGTAAAATCAGTTATTTTTTAAAACAGAGTAATAGTTTGGTTTGTATATTTTTTTTTTCAATAGTTCAACGGGCTTGCTTCAAAGGACACTACTTTAGAAAAATTTTAATATTGACTGACAGAACTTTCCTGCCTCTTAATAATAAATATTTATAATCTTTTTAATTTCTGGATTTGCTTTTCTTGTTGAAAGGTGGAACAAACATATTTAATTTGTCTTTACCCTATGTACAAATGCTTCCGTATTCAAAGTTTGATTTGCTAAGTGTCTAGACAAAGCACATGTAGAGTATACGTGCTTTCAGAAGTTAAATAATCTTCTAATATCAATTTAAAATCTTCTATAACAAAATTCACGTTAAGAACATTTAATTGGATTTAAGATAAAAGAGGAAAACGACTTGCAAATATCAATCTTTAAATGATATTAATAGTTCATTTTTTAAAAAGATTTAATTATATATATGGATGGCTAAAGTTATGCACCTTTTTCCCATCTATGCAATGGATATGAATAATGCTACACCAGAGAAAAGATCAAGAATATTAATCTGGTGTTTTTTTTTTTTTGTTTTAGAGGTCGGTCTTCGAACTTCGGTCGGGGGATTCCAAAATTTTCTTGAAATACAAGTAACGAAATATCAAGTAATGTTTTTGCAAAAAGAACAGGTATTATTTGGAGTGAATAAGGAATTCCTAACAGAGAATCATGTGGAATCTAATTTTCTGTTTGTAATATTATCCTGATAAATATAATACCATTTAACGTAGCTCATTTGCATTATTAATTTCCTCTTTTAAGTAAAATATGAAGATTTTTAAGAGGAGAGAATAAAAAATCATATGAATTTAGTGAGTCGATTTATGCAGTATCTGATATATATCCGAAAATATTATTGGTACGTTTCTTGAGGACATTTTTGGTATCGAAAGATATTCACTATCGCAAACTTTGAAATCTGTTCTTGTTAAATAATATTCTGGTTTTTTTAGCCTAATTTGAACATGTAAGCGTGCTCAAAATAATTTGTGGAGTTTCTCATAATTTCTTTCAAACGATTTCTTTCTTGTATGTTTCTGATAATTTATAAATATTTAATGTAGTGCATTTCTTTTTTAAAAATAATCTTTCGATACAAATATTTTAAATTAAATTTTAAATGATTTTTGTCTTCGGAATATAATGGATGTAAGTTATTTTAAGAAACTGAAATATCATTATTCTCTTCAAGATAATGCATAGATATATTTTAGAATTCCAATTTTGCTATTCTATTTATTGCTATTTAAACACAAAATAAATTATATTAAATATATATTGAACAATTTATTGTAATTACTTTCACTTATCCAAATACCATAGCTGCATTATGATTCTCATTTTCATTACTAAAATTATTATTAAGTATAGAATACAGATCTAAAGGAAAATAATGTTCTAATTTTTTTTTTTTCATATTTTCCCTTATTTAATTGAATGTTGGAATTCATACTGTTTCCACCCAAAAGAAATACCGAATTAAAATTCATAAGTGAGTGAAAATTTAAAAATGAATTTTATTGATACTTCAGAATTTATCACTGAATATAAAAATAAACAGTAAATTATATGTATACATATATAATTTGTTTATACAGCACAGGTATATCGTTTTAGAAGTTGCAGCAGTTTTATATTAATCGCGAAATACTTTCAGTTGCTTTATATTTATATGAATATTTCCCATATTGTCGAGATCAATGTAATATTACTTTGCACTTAGTCATTTTTAAGTATTCCCAACATATTTTTATCGCTCCCTATGACTGGACTGCATTTCCGGTTCAAAGAATTGTATATGGTAACCCCCTCCCACCCACACACCAAAGGAAAAATATGGAAATAGTTCATCCTTTTTTGAAATATAGGATAATCGAAAGATCATTGGCGGCAATTGGAGTACAATTCCTCGCTTGAGAGATATTGATGTGGAGGTAATTTTGCCTCGCATTCTTACTAATCCCGTCCAAGAGGCCAGAGACAGCCACCGTAAAATAATATTGTTTTTGGCTCTCAATTCTTTTTTTTCTGTCTATATGATTTTATCATTTCTGTATTCTGTAAGGAATGAAATAGATTATATCGAAGCGAAACATAGAGTATACCGAAGTTCTCACAAATTAAAACAAGTTTTTGCAATAAAAATTAAGCTGAAAGAAAGAGTGAAAAATTCAAACACATAATAAAATGTATTTTTCTATAATTACTAATTTTGATATAATTTGAAGTTGCTAAAATTGTATTTTTTAATTCTCCTTGTAATGAGCATTTACTTAAAATCTAAATAAATTAAATTTGCAAGCTCTAAATCCAACGCCCAGCTATATACAATAGTACTCTACTTGTACACAATGTGGATGAAGTATGTCAGCCTGAAAACATAATCGTGTAAAAATCTAAAGTCTTAAAAGCGGAATTGAATTTAATTTCGAAAACAGAATTCTGTTGTGATGTTTAATTAAAATTCTTCATCAAAGTCTCTGTCGATAACACAAACCAGGTGATTATTTTGACATTAATCTAATCTTAAGCATAGCTTTGAACTCTTCTCGTATTGTACGGCTTGAGGATGTAAGTTTAATTGAAGAATTTAATGCTGTAAGGCAGGGCGTCCATAATAGTTTGAAGTAGAGAATAATTCTGAAAACAAGATGAAATTGGGAACAATAATTTTACTCTTGGAAGGTATCAAATATTCACATGCCATTTTACAACTAATGTAAAACGAGTGGAATTTCCAAAACGATACATCTGCACTCTGTACAAATCCGATAAACAATTAATAGCATGAATACCATGAAATGAACAAAATTTTTTGAGAAAAGTATTGGAAAATGATATCTGATATCTGATAAAAGAAATCAAATAGGAAAATACACTAATTTTAGTATAAAATGAAAAAAAAAAATATATTATTGTTTACATTTCTATGTTCAAATGTTTCGCTTAAAAGGTGTTTATCTTCATTCCTAATCATCGTAGAAACAAAAAAAATAATTTTGAAATGAAGAATAATTTTCAACATTTTTGCATACCTTAAAATATATTAAGAAAATTTAAAAATAACAAAATGAAAATCTATGAAACATTGATCTCAACAGTGTGAGAGATATGAATAACTACTTTTGGCATTGGAATATGATTTTAATTTAATTTAAAAGTTAAATTTAACTGCGTTTCAAAATTTTGTCTATCACAGATAGAAAAAATAGTTATCTATAATGACATGAATTCTCACAGACCTATTTTTGCTCCCTAAGTAAAATATCTTTATAAGAAAGATTACGTTTAATCAATTTTTAAATGAATTCAGATGCTTGAATTTTGTCTATCACAGATAGAAAAAATAGTTATCTATAATGACATGAATTCTCACAGACCTATTTTTGCTCCCTAAGTAAAATATATTTATAAGAAAGATTACGTTTAATCAATTTTTAAATGAATTCAGATGCTTGACATTTTGCCTTCTATTCACTTGTTTATCAAGTTTGGCTGTACTAGAATAAGTAATAAGAGTTACTTTTAAAATAATTAGTATTGAAAGGATGGCGACATATTTAAAACGTATCAAAAGTCATATACTTTACAATTTTTTTCCGAATCTATTTTTTTAATATTTACTATCGTATATTAATGGATCACTAACTTTCTCATTATTTCTAGCCGTAAAACCAGGTTTTAAACTATTATTTAATATTTTTGTTAAATTTCTAGAATGTCCGTGCCATACTCCAGTTCCATTCGTTATTTTAGTGAAACCGCGAGGTAACAGCTGACGAAATGTAACATGTGGTGAGAACAGTCAATGTGGTTTCTCCTGGCAGTGTGCCAGATGCAACCAATGTAGAGAACGGTTCTTGTGGTGGTTAAGAATCCCCCATTTCTATTTGGAAGCTATCTCATGTAGTAGATGAGATTGATGTTAAACATGGCTTGAACTGTTGCAATGATTCTTCCTAGATGTCAGTCTTCCAGTCCATCTGGCGTTGCTTACAGTCTTCTGGATGTGTGAGCAATGGCCGACAGGAATGTTGCTATCGAGGGCATCAGAATCTGGGTTGCAGTGCAGAATGGTGAATGTAAACGGAGAATAAGTGGGGTATGCGTAAAAGATAAACGATTGTTTGGTAAGTGCCAGTAGAAGTGCAATTTATATTTAGAATTAATATAGTTTGGGTGAAATAAACTGTTTTGTTTTGAATTTTGCCTATTTTTTCAATCAATAAAATATTTCGTTTTCTTAAATTGTAATCGAGAATACATTTATTTTTTTATTACTTTGACTGCCTTGTTGTGATGTTTATCAATTACATTAAACAGATTTGTTGCTAATTTATTATAGTTTGTCTGAAAGTGTGTGCGTATACGAAGTCTTTAAAGATTTCAGTGTTTATATTGGGTCAGATGCCTCCAAAATTTTTGAGAATAACCATACAGCTCTCTCTCTTAATTATATCAAAATATGACCTTACTGAGTTCCCATATTTCACAAGCGTAGAATAGTACTTGACCATATTCCTGTGTCCCTATGCACTTTGGAATTTTGAGAAAATAAGGGAACATTTAAGGATTTCATCTAGGTCTATATTCTTTAAGTATTTAACATGATACATCCAATTTAATTTTTTGTCCAAACATGCACATATTATATCGACTCCTAAGGGCATGGAAAGCCATTTATTTTTGGGACGCTTTAGTCACTGTGAGTTTGTGAAACAACACTGCAGCATTTTTACCCCGTTTATCACGATTTCATACTTTTGGAAGCATTCCGATATATTTTCCTGGTATTTGCTGAGTCTTATTTGAACCAAACGCACTGTGGTGTTTGGCCAGAATTGCGGTATCTTCAGCGCATAGACACAATATGGTGTTAAATTTGCTATGGCATATCGCTTAGGTAGCAAGAAAAAAGAATCTTCTTCGATTTGATGGCTTTTCCTCAATTCCCACTGTATATATTTTTTTAGATCCGAAAGTTCATTTCATTCTGATCCTTAAACTCTAATATCTTAAGAATGATTCATTGATTTCAATTGGGTGAGAAGGGCGTCTGACTTTTGATCATTTCATAAATGAATTCAGTAATCTATATACGATAAAAAATGATTCGATTATCTAGTTTTTGTTGTTTGTTGTTTCTTTGTTGTTTTGTTTATTTCGAAATCCAGACTCGAAGTATTCAATCACTCTCAAGAATTGTTTTTAGGTGGAGAGGCTTGTTTAAAACAGAGCTGCTCAAGACAAAAAAAATCATTTAGGTGTTGATTTAATCTTTAAAAGATGGAACTTTCGGCAATTTTGATAAAGGATGAAAGAAACAAAATGGGGAAATGTTCATTCACGATGTTTTGCACTGTTAAGCGTTTTAAAGGCCTCGATTACCCTCACTTTAATGTTGTCAGATATAGCATAAACTTGTGCTCCACATATAATCACGGTACACATACATCAGGACTATTCCAAAATTTACTTTTATAACTTCAAAATGTGATGTAATCAAATAAAAATAATAAAAAATATTCTCACATTTTAAACAAAATACAATATACTATTATTTGATGAATTAAATTTTTAATCATCTTTTATTTTTCAATTTTCTTCTATTACTTAAATTACATGCTAAATCCATCAGTACAAACGCCATTCCCTTGGTGAAGTGTGGAGAAGACACTTAATTATCAGTTTCGTCGTCTGATCGCGTTTCAAAATTACGAAGATCTTCCCATTCATAATGTTGTTTTAAAAAGGGATGGAAAAATGTAATCAAACTGAACCAAACAATGTAATATTCAAAATTAAGAAATATCTGTTATTATTAGCTTCAAATTTTTAAATAATTTCTTGACTTCTAAAACCGATTTGATATGCATTATTTCTTTAACTAATTTTAGGTTTTTTTCAAAGCTTACATAAATAAAACATTTTTCTTTAAAAAATGTTGAATTTATTCATTCAAAGTTAAGATTTATCTTGTTTACAGACAAAAAAATAGTGTTTTTTTGAATAGCGGGGAAAAAGCAAGTAATAAAAAAATGAATAATATGTTCATTCTCCCTAAATAATATACCTTACAAATTTTATTTTCTTCATAATGTTTCTACATCATATAATTTATCAAATAAATTATGTTCCCGTTCTCTCATGTTTAAATTTTAACTTTAATTCATGCTAGGCAAAACAGAATTTTCAACAGCACTTATGTATTCTGAGAAAGGATGATATTTTTGTTCAGATTTCACGTTGCATTGTTATAAATATCAATTAATGCATATTTTACTTATAGATATAAATGTCTTCTATGAGAGTTGAGAAAGTTTTCTTTCGGATGCATTTTCAAATGGATTCTAAAATGAATATTATCCAGAATGATTCAAATCAAAGCACCTACACAATTAAAAAGACAGAAAACTGTTTATTTTTATTTTCCAGTTTGTATGATTTTTTCAAAATAAAAATACATAATTAATATCATGCTAAAAATATCTTGTTAATTAGTTATCTTCTAAAGGACGCCATCCTTCAATTTGAATATTACCTCATATTTCTTCGAATACTGCCTTAAATTGTCAAAATTTCCAAACAATTTTATTTAAAAAGTAATAAAAACAGCGAAACTACAAAATGCGAAATCAGTTTAAAATGACCAAAGAATCAGTTAAATTCAGTGAAAATAAAATAATGAAATATTTATATTTATGATGCGAAGTTGTAGAGTTGATAGGAAAATAAAAATATATAGAGTAAGGTGCAGTGAAAAGTGTAATTTCCTATGCTTTTCACTGTCGAAATCCCCACAGATATACTCAGAATACCCTAAACATTTAAATTTCTAGTGAATGTCACAGCTAAAGAATGTGAGTCTAGTCATTTAGTCATTTTGGCCCATTTACATCGTTTCCACCAGATGACATTTTTGTCAGCTCTTAAAAACTTAGTTTTGCTTTGCTTTTCATATTTAAATCGCACTGTAATATGGTTGACGGTTAATGATTCAATCAACTTATTTTTCCATAAGAATACTTGCTAGCTTACCTAGATATTTCATTTTAAGTATCTTTTCTTTATAAATTGTGAAATAAATAATGAAGTCAAATTGTAAATAGTTGTCGTTTGCAATTAAATTACTTAATAAAAATTAATTTAAGGCAATACAATAAAGGAAAAACTACTCTTCCAAAAAATTATCCCAGTGATCTTACTTACCGATTAAATACATGGAGTAAATTTGCATAGTTTCATTAGCGCTTGGATTTCCATAAGTTCGATGATAGCTTATCAGAAGGAGCTTTGAGAATATCCATAGTGCACTCATAGCACTCTGTAATAAAACGATATGAGATGAAATTTATCTTAAATAGATTTATTACGTACTCATATACCGGAATATTAAGTTATCCGACTCATAACGTTAAAAACTCGTTATCGATCACATTGACGAATTTTTTTTAATTACTTCTTGTAGTTCAGACTTTTCTCTTTATAAAACTGTTTATCTTTTCTAAAAAAAGGAAGGTCGAACTTATCATCCAGGGTCAAACATTTTTTTCAGCTAAAATTTGGCGTCAATTTTCTCAAAACTTTAATTTTCCTTAAAATTATCCACAGTAAAAATGAAATCTCAAAAAATAAAAGAGATATTTACTTAAAAATTTCACCGTGTATTTTAAATATTATAGTCAATGAAATGAACCAAAAGTTATATTGCTGGTGAAATACGTTCAAATTTATAGGTCTTTACAAAAAAATTATTGTGAATTTATAGAAAATACACACACACACGCACACACACACATATTGCCCATAACTTCTTTGCATATCTAAATTTTTCGTAGAGTGTTAACCGTTTTGGTTAAATTTTATTTAAATGTATTTCAAATTTTTCTATTTCTCAAAAAATATAACATTCTCAAATATTTTTTTGTATTTATAGTATTTTTTTATAATTGGAAATGCATCTAAAATGCATCGCTTTAAATAATTTTTTTTAAAAACCAATTTTTCCAAATTTTTCATTCGAATGTAGTCGGACACCTTAAATAAAATGAAATAGAAATAATGGCATTGAAATCCCACACAAAATTGTGTATAAGAAATCTTTCTTTATCGAACTATCAATAAATTTTGTTTTCGAATGGTAAAATACGAAATATGAGAAGTTTGCATTTTCCCCTCTTCCTCCTGACTATAAAATGTGAATAAAAACGCGAAAATTTTGATCTAGCCTTGCCTTTGATTCGGCTTCTCTTAACAATCCGGCAGTTTATGAAATGGCACATTTTTAATCTTTAGTTTTATATTTCAGACCATAAAGATAATAGATATCAACACATTTTGA
The DNA here is from genome assembly GCA_026543055.1 of Argiope trifasciata. Taxonomy (NCBI): domain Eukaryota; kingdom Metazoa; phylum Arthropoda; class Arachnida; order Araneae; family Araneidae; genus Argiope; species Argiope trifasciata. The sequence goes on from JAPMOQ010063519.1 coordinate 143,400, forward strand.
AAGTACTTATCCAGTATTGCACAATTCGTGAAATCTAATTGTTGAATTAAACAGTTAGAAAAAAGGGATATAATCTCGATTCGTAACATATTATAGAATCTGGAACACTATATATTTACTAAAACTGATCCTTGAATTCCGTGACTAATTTTGATAAATTTTAGTGGACTTGCTGTATTCTAATTTTTAAAAAGTCATCATAAATTTATTTTAGCTAACGATTACAGGATCAATGCTGATTTACTTCATATCTAAAAGTAAAAAAAAAATCATTTATGGGCAGTGATGTAAAAAAAAAAACATTTTTATACATCAATTACTACTATTCATTTCAGAATTCCAAGGTTAACAATTTGGAATGATTTAATTTCGCAAAGAATGGGATAAACAGCAAAATGTGCGAATGTCCGACATTTTTTTAGTCATCCTGCCCACCCGTTAGATGCGTTTTCATTCATCCAACATCTGTTTTGAAAAAATAAACACCTTCTAGTGAATACTTTAAAAGTGTGAAGGATTTTCATATCTGTGAACTTACTATAACATTTTAAGAATTGAAAACAAATAATTCGCTTAAAAATCAATCTAGAAAATGCGATAAAGCCGCATTTTAATATTAATGATTCAATTAGCCAATCAAAAAAATCTCTTTATCATTTAGTTCAGAAAATTTCGATAACTTAAGTTCTAATGAACTGCAAGAAATTGAATCCATTCAATTAATGAAGGGTTAAATGAATTATTCAGTGAGCTTCTATGGATAATAATTACTTTGTATTTTATAAATATTAATGCATCCAATAGGATGAATAAGTTTTCAGATTACGGTGTTATCATTTGAGTATATTCTCAAATGGTAAAGATGTACCAGTGAATTAATAATGTACCATTGATGATTAAATGTACCATTTTGTTGATAATGCACAACATTGTTTATTTTTCTTTCATGATGTTCCTATATTTCAATATACTTCAGTAGACGGGATTCACTCTTTTTTCCATAATCTTTCTTCTCGTTATAAGATAGGGCATTTGCATTTGTTCCAAATACATAATAGTTGCGATTGAGACTTTTATTATTTTTTCAACTTTTATCCATCTTGCCTTTGTTTCTTTTATACAAAAGAGAGAGCATTGTATACTGAATGAAATAATGCGTCTTATCTCAAGTAAGGTTTTATTTGAAATCAACCATTGAATTGCATCAAGCGTATCATTAAAATAAATATAAAAACGTCTTTCCTTTTTTTTATTTTCTTTAAATTTCGAAGTAGTAGTAAATTCTTTAAGGTAAGCAGCTTCTGGAGCCCCCATAAGAATGAGAAATTTTCAAAATAGCTTTATCGGTCTTCTGTTCTTTCTGCTTAGGCAATGTGTTGGAGTTTTTGGCTTTGAAATACTTTTTTATATAGGTCCCTTAAGAACTGAAAATTTTCCGAAAAGCAGGGTAACTTAGTTTAGTAATCTTTTTTATTCCCCCAGAATGGAAGAAAAGAAGTTATGGTTCTTTTTATGTCAATCGTGCAGGTCTCGTGTGAATATGTATCGTGAATTTGCATTCCTTCTGTGGGTTATTTCAAGAGATTGTTCATTTAAATCGTATCTTCCCATGAGACAAATCAATAATTTTATCAATCTATTCAAATATTGCAATAGTATTTTAAATTTTAATTTTTTTAAATGTTAAAATTTTATTTTTACCATGCAAAATTTAAAGTAAATTATCTTAATAAAAATAATCGGAACTTGAACTTAAAATATCTAATAACAATACTTCTGTATTATTAACAACATGGAAATGACGAATTTTAGTTATGAAAGAATCTAAAAACAATTGTATTGGTGTTTAATCACTGGAAAGTGGTTAAAACACAAACGTCAGAACACCGAATGAATACTTTGACTGATTGTATAATTCGACTCTGACTTAAATTTGCAATCACAAATTCACATATGAAATTCTCATAAGTCTCATAAGTTTTTGAGTTATAGTTTCTACATTCTAGTGAAAGAACAATCAAGTAATAGTTAATATTTTGACGGATTAACTCTAATTTTATCATTTTAAACGTTAAACTCGTTTATACCAAATTTCAATTATCTAAAACTTTAAATTTTGTAGCTATTATGTTTACATCTATGACGAAACCTGGTTAGGCAGACTTCTTCAGAAAGTCTTACTTTCATCATTTGAAAACTACACATTTGAAATGTATATAGTACATCAAATTTCCTCTTCTGGTTCAAAATGTTTTAAATTTTTGTTCCCATGCATTTGTTAATTGCATTTTTAACGATATCTATACATTAAATTTATTTACTTCACATAAGAGGAAATAAACAAATTCATTTAATTCAAAAACTACCAAAGTGTTAAATGTCGCTAAAAAATTAGTATAAGAATTCAAGAAAATCAGGAATATAGAATTGTTCATGATTCCAAATATGAAGCTTTTCTCAAAATACCATTATATAAATCTACAGCTGATTTAGTATTGCATCTTCTTTTGTTTTAAGTTGCCTTTGCATTCATACCAAATAATTTGAGTTTTCAATAAGTAAAACAGCTTAGGATTCAATTTTAAATACTTAAATCCGTTTTTTCCTTCAAATGTATCTGAAAAGGCTTTCATCAGATTTGTTATATGTATTTAGAAAATTCGTATCGTTCCTTTATATATATTTATCATGACAAATTATAATGAAAAAATGATACTTGAATATTCAAATTTAATAAAAGAAAGGGATTGGAAATTAAAAAATAAATATTTATGTGTCATGAAAAGTAAACGAAGGAATGGAGATGATATGCTTATAAATGAATATATATTTTTATGAAATATATATTTACAGATATATCTCGAAATGTATATTTTTTGCATAATGGTAATGAATGAATAATTTAAAATTTATAAAATTTAAATTACATAGATACTTTTATAAGAGAAAAAATTATTTTTTCATTAGATGCTACATTTAAAACAAATGTGTATATTAAATTTGCACATTCAAAAAAAAGTTAGATAGTATAGTTCAGCGGTAGTCATTTTAAAGGTAGACGACTTTATTGCCCTCTTAAATTCTTTAAATTGCCCAATCATTTTTGATAACATTTAAATTCATTTTTATGAACCAAGCTATAATTTTTTTTTTATTCTAAAGAGAATAAAACCTAAGGAAAAATCTTTAATGGGGATGAAAAGTATATATTAATGTAACAACCTTTAGAATTTTCAATTTAAAAATTATGCTAACTTAAAAAAGCTTATTCAAAATAATATTTTTTATTTCAGCATACATTTTTCAAAAGAATACTAATGGAATGAAGTATTTTTGCAAGTAATGCAGCTTTCACATATCGTATACAAAATCCTGCATAAGTGTTTGTAGCAATGTATTTATATGTTTCTGGGTCATTTCTTCAACACAGATAACAATTCAAAACTGTTTGAAAGAGATTTCTGGATGATACGTTTCACTAGGCTCGGAACATTTTTATATTCATAGAAAATATGAGATTGTGGTTGATAACCACATAATACAATTTTAAGAAATATGTCACACAATATCAAATTATGTTTTTTGACAAATGAATATTGCCTTGATAAACTACTTTGAAGTTTATGAAAATAAAAATATTAAAAAATTAAAATCCCCTTATAGACATAAAGATATGTTTTGCTCTTAAATTGTTTGGAATGATTACTTACCTAACTGTCTTTTCCCAATTTATTTCTATGACCAAATATATATATATATATATATATATATTTCTTTCTGGGGTAGTTTCATTAAAGAATTGTATACCTGAAACTATGTAACTTAATATAAATAAGTGAGAAATCAGTGAGGATTCTCTATTTAATCAGATGATTTATAATGCAAAATAAAGGAAAAATTTAAAAATAAGAGAATTCAATCATATCTCGGTTTTTTTGTCTATTAATATTATGTAAAACAAGGAATGTCGTGATTATATTACGAAATTATCCAAATTATTTATAAGTATTTTTAATAACCAATTAAAGAGTGCATAAATAATCTCATTACATTTTCTTTGTAACTACTGTAAGAATTTATTTCACATCAGCAGCACATAATTATTTTTTAAATGATAAACAGTAAAATCGAATAACTGTGCCTCATTATCTTTCAATTGCATTGTCAACATTAGTTGAATTAGTTGTGAATGAAATGTATAAAAATTCTCTAAAATCATTATACTTCAATCACTATGCAGTTTCGCAATCTATAGGGTCATGACAGTTTAAAAGAATATTTATACATTAAAGGAAAGTATTAGCATAATTCCCCTGAAAAAGTGCATCGGTTGTTTAAAATTAGTCAGAATCTTCTAAAACTGAAAAAAAAAATCAAACAATGAAAGCACTTAACATTAGTATTTAGCCCTTATTGTAAAACCTAGATTTTGATTTAGAGTTAATGAAACTCGTTTTGCTAGATATATGAGAAAGAAAGCAGGCTTATAATCTACATAAGTGCTGCTTTAAGATTCATTGAATTTTTTTCAAAGTAATTTATTTCAAAGTATTTAGGTCGTTGCAGCGAAATTTATTGTTATATAGATAAATTTCAGAGTTACTAGAGTTACCAGTAACAGACTGAATGCATTTGAAATAAAAAAGTACTATTTATAGTTTGTTTCTTTATTCTATTGCCAGTTTTTCACAAACACAAATTATTTTTTTACCGTCTTTCAATAAAATTAAATTCTATTTCAGGGAATATCGCTTATTAACTCTCATAGCCATTTAATACTTTCAATGTAGTATTAAATAATAATTAGTTTATACCCAATTTAGAAATGAACATTCGGGCTTTTCAGTAAAAATAGAAATTAATATTTTTTAAGAAATATAATAGGAAAATATTTAATTATTAGAAAGGATTTTTAAAAATTGTAAGGATTAATAGTTGAATTTAGTAATAGAAAATTTACGTTTTGAGGAGAGGAAATATGAATCAGAAAGAGGTGTTTTTGAAGTTTTAAATATAATTTCAATTAATAAGAAATGAAGCAAAATGTCAATATTTTCCACTATTACTTATGAAAATATTAAAGAACAAATTAGAATTTTGCACATTTTAAAATACGAAAGAAATCATCAATTACCAACTTTTTTACCAGATTTTTCTAATTTTTTTAATCTTAAAATAGCCTTTTAAATGCATTTTAAAACAATGTTTCATTGCAGTAGAAAAACACAAATTACTTCATTGATGCTAGTAATGTTTTGTTCTACTATTTTTGTTGATAATTAAAATATGGCTTAGTTTCCATGTTGAATAAATTTCTGTATTATGCACTTATTTAATAAAATCTTTGAAATCTTGTTCACCTGACATTTATATTTTAATTGCAGACTATAGCAGAGTACATATATTGTGAAATGTTTTTGAAGCCCCTTTATAAGTATCGAATACCTTTTAAGTACAAATACATTTTTAGAAAATTAAAGAAGTGTAAGTATAATGAAAGGAACAATATAAGGCTTCTAAAGTTTGAATTATGTAAAAGTTAATTTATTCAAAATATTTAATTGAAATATTTATCCACCATTATTCCTGACTAACCAATTATTCACCAAAGACGGCTAGTTGAAAATAACTTTACCCCTCATGGAGAATTTTGGTCTTAACTACAAAGCATGAAGACCTATTTCCTCCACTTCTGTAATAAGAAGTAAAAGGGAGAGGATGTTACTGAGGATCATCAGCGTGACATCTTCTCTCTCTGTCAGGAGGCATTCATTTCAAATGAAGGACCCTTCTCTTTCGAAAACAGAGCAGACCTTGATGACAGGTATTTGACAACTCATCACCGGTGTATGTGGCTCATGAGATCCAAACATGGTATGTAATATTCATTCTCAGTTTTAGGTGGAATAATTAGAATTATACGCAATGTCCCATGTTATAACGTTCGATAACTGGTAAAATTGAGCTTTGGATTATTAGCTAAAGCTTTGGAATATTTAATTAAAAGTGTCTAGTAAAACTAAGATAAAGACACAAATTTAATGAAATTTTAAAATTCTGCGATTTTGAGTTCTTTTATGGTGAAATTATAAAAACGGAGTTTTGTTATAACCATAGCTTTCTTTTTGATGCGTTTTTTCTAATCATAGTTAAATTTTATAACCATAAGAAACAGAAGAGGCTAGTTGATCACGATGTTGAAGATACGACTCAATATGAAAAAAAAAATGCTCTATCTCATAAACCCAATTCTGACTACAGCATTGATTACAAGTTTATGTAAAATTTTCAGAAAAATTTCAATCAACATGTTTGAAAATTATTATTATCTACATCAACGCAATATTGAAAATTTGACAATGGTGAATTTATAATAGATATTGATACAATATTAAATTCTATATTTCACAAATAGAGATGTTCTAAAATTAAATAACGAAATCCCCTAAAACAAATTTCCATTAATTATTCTTCTAGAAAGCATTATATTGGCATTTGCCTTCATTAACTTGAAAATAAAGTTTCATAATGTGCAAGAATTACTCTTTGAATTCAAGGTGATCAAAATTAAGTAGATATTAATCATTTCTGAAAATGAGGGTAATTTCCCACAAATAACCGACATGTGCTTATGAATATGCTTCAATTTTTCTAATTGAAAAGCTTATGTTTTGGATACTAGGGTAAATAAAAAGCCCTGAAACTGGCTCAAAATCCTCATCCTTTAAAGAAACGTATGAAACTTTCTTTCGTCAAATGAGAACATCATCATGAAACTGATTTCGAAGATATCAGTAAAATTGATGATACCTTTAATTTGTTATTAAGAAATTAATTAGACTTTTGCGACAATTAGCGATTTTCAAGAGATAACTTTTTTGAAAGCGATGCTCAATCTTTTACAAATATTCGAAAACTGATCATGTGTTTTGAGAACATCTTAACATTCTTCTTTGAACCCAGGTGAAACTAATGTCCGATACTATTACAGCAAATTGAAGATATTGTATTTGTAATAGTAGAGTTTAAGCCGCAAGTGTACATGGTAATGATTTATGTCAAAGTATTTGATTATGCCATATGTGACAGTTTAGATATTTGTGTAAGAATGCCTGTAACTTTATCCTTTTGGCAAAAAAAGGCCAATTTGAGCCCTTATTTTCTGTTAATAATGAGGTGAAGAAAACCTTACCTTGATCTTTATTACTTGAATGAAATCTCATGATGAATAGCCATGATGTAAGGACTGTAGATTGATGAAATTTATTTTAATCGTATGGCAGTTTTAACATAAATAACTTTCATAAATGTGTGAACTAAATCTCCATAAATTTCAAAACATCTCATGATATAGAAGTGACAGTACATAGAGAGTCTTCGCTTCATCTTTCGTTAGAAACCCTTACATCTTTAAAGAAACCATGTTCTCAGAGCCATGACGTGTTCCGTTACTATCCATAAGAATGCATTATTGCTTCGAAAGTTTGTCATTCTAAAACTTTAATGGAGAAATTATCTCTACAACCAAATATTCAACCAAAATGGTGAACCCTCGTTTAGATATTTGCGTGTTCAAGTTATATTATGGTGATAGTCTCAGATATCATTGTGATTTCGGAGATCGTTTTGAACCTCTGAGACATCTGTCACATTATTTGAACTTTTGTGACTTTTGCCATGGAAATATTTCATGTATGATTATAAAGGCAATATTTTGAACTTGGATGCTTGAAACTGCATAACTTCATAACATACATCCTAAATACGTCCGAATAATTTTTATTCCTTTTTGAAATGTATTGTGAATTGAAAGGAATTCCTAGAGGGCTTCCAAACTTATTTGAAAAATCTGTTTATTTATATAAAATAATTTGCAATTTATTTTATGATTTCTAAAAAGTTATTGCGCGCTAAGCACTTTTCATTTTGATATATTAACAACTTCATTTGAAAGGACATATTAAAAATCATTGATTAGCAGGTTGGAAAATAAATAAATGGTGCACTTCCAATGGCTGATGTATGAACCATTTTCCATCTTGAAATCCAGACGGAATGTGATTCTTTCTTTCAGAAAACGGAAATATCAGTTTAATTTCTCTTAAGTCTGAACGTTTCCGTTTATTTGCTTTCGATAATTTGGTATTTCTTTATTTTAATTTATTTTGTATTATTTGCCAATAACATTTTTGTCCTTTTCATATAAATAATAAAATACCCTTGTAATGAGCAGTTTTTTGTAAAATGGATAAATATTACGATCAAAAGACTTGACCCAGACAATAGATAAAAATTAATAATTTCACCAATCATTTCCAAAATTTCAATACAAAATATATACCTGACCGTTAAGTATAATAGAGTTTAAAACTATTAAATTTTGGAAATAAGCTATCTAGATACTATTTCATTTATGCTATAAAAAATTGAATACCTGAAAGCTAATACCGATAAATATATCATGATTCAATGCCATATACGAATAACATTCATATATGCAAGAACATTAATATATATAAAAACATTAATATAGATATATGGTTTTAATTTTTAGTTTTTTTTTTCCTATCTTAAATGTAACCTTATTAATTTTAATTACTAGGCGATCAATTCGCATAATTTAATTTCATTACACGAAAATTGTTTGTTTGTATCGAAACTAATATTTTTGACTTTTTTTTGATTAAACATTGATTAAACTCATCTAAAACATTGATTTTATAATTTTATAAAATTTCAACTTCAATTAATATGTAAATATTAGCATTTCTTTTTTAGAATTCTTCAGTTTTCTTCCTCTGTCTTGAGATTAACATTATTTTTGTACTGATATTTTTCCTTCCTTTTAAAATAGCTGAATGTTTTTTTACTAATTTTTAGAATATTTTCATAAATATATTTTTTTACTTTTTTTAAAAATTTTTTAATTTGAATTTTATTATAGACAACAGAAGAAAAAAACTTTTAAGATTAAAAGACTGAATATTCTTCATGATATTATGATTTTCTTCAAGGAATCATCTTGCATTGTAGAATACTTACATTTTAGTATTTTTCTCAACTTGAAATTAAATTTTACATAAAAAATAATGCAATTACTGATTTTTAAAACAACATTAATCAAATATTACCAATTGCCAATATAAAATCAATTGCCTGCTCATCTAATGTATTAAATAAAATAGTTTAGGTCGACTTCGTACAGATATAGTTTAAGCAATTTAAACTATTTATTCAGCATACACTAAAAAAGTTTATTGAATATTTTTTACTACTGGTAAATACTGACTGGTCTCTTTAATTCCATATAAGATTTATTCTTTCTTGAAATACGATATATCATAGCACAAGAAAAATGTTATTTACGTTGTGTTATTTTTAATGCCGAATGTCGTGTTATTTTATTTAATATAATTTAAAGCTCATAATATTAAAATTATTTTGAAAGTAAAGAAGAAAAAAATATTCGCATGAAAGCAACCTCCATACTTGTATATGATTGAACTGCCAACTTAAATCATAGTTATCTATGATCCAACTTTTCAGGTATTCTTGAAAAAAAAAAAGGATTCAATATTGATTTATTCAATATATTCGTTTTAGATTTAAAAAATGGAAATTTATTTTTATTCTATATAGAAAAGTTTGTGAGTGAAATAACAAAATACGGAATTCAATTTAATATATGTGAAGAAAAATAAAATTTTTATTCGGTATTCGTATTATTACCATTTTATTTCTCAATTGTAGAAATAGACAAGCACACAATAATAGTTGAGTGAAGTGTGTTACATTGAATTTCTAATTTACTGAACATAATATAACACCTTCATAAATCTATGCTAATAATATTTTATCGTTTGATAATGATTGCATCATTTTTTCTTTCTAATCTCATTGTGAAATATATTTATGCTTCACATATCATATTTTTTAGCCATTTTTAATTAAATATTTAAAAAAATTATTTGATATAATTTATGTCATATGTCTTCTTCCCATTATTGGAAGAAACACACTTTATTATAATAAGAACTTTTTTAAGAATTAAAAGTTAATATATTAAATGTCATTTGCAATAATTCGTTATTTTTTTATTCTGTAACAAATCAGATAACATATAGATAAATCAGTGTATCTGTTAGCATAACTTAAAAAGCAAAACCTTATCTAAATACAAAATTTTCTCCAAATAGTTAGAATATTTTGAGAGATACACGAAATGAATGCATATGCATACAAGATTTACTCATTTAACTTACCTTTAAAAAATAAATATTTCATTTGATGACTCTAAAAAGATTTATGATTTTTTTATCTTACTGAATCATTATTTAATTATGTACGTCTTCCTTTCTTAATTGTTGTTTTGTAAGCACAAATAAGTCGCAAACGTAACGCAAATTGAAACAAAAAAAGCCGATAACGTTTTTCAAATAGCATATGAAAATATTATTATAATGCAATTATAATGTATAGGAATTTTAAATTTTAGAAATTTTATCCGAAACCAATACTGGGAAAAAATTTCTTCCAAAGGAATTTTCCATATTTTATTTCTTTTAAAAATGCCATTTTTAAATTATACACTGCCACAAATTAAAATATTTCATCTTTTCTCAAAAATTGGCTGGAAATATTAATCTACATTAATTTGATGTTTAATACAGTGTTATGCAAAGAAAAAAATCGATTTCATGATTAAAAAATTATAGTGAGAAAGTTTGTTATTTCCCATAAAAATTTGAAATGAAATGTTACATTCATAATTTTAAGATGAAATTAAAGTTATTTCAAACCAATTAATTGCTTTACGTAATTAAACTGAATATTTAATAGAGATTCCGTATTGTAACTGTTATTATTTTATAATTAAAAATAACATAAAACAATTAAATAAATTCGAAAATAAACATGAGTTATTTTATCAATATTTCCTAATATAGTATTTGGAATTTCAGCAATTATTTACTAATTAATTTTCTCATGTGTCTATGAAAAAAATTTAAAATACTTTTTTTTTAATTTTTTAGTTTTCAACATATGTTTTGAAAACCAGCTTAATGATACATTTTTTTTATTATTTTAAAGCACATTACCTATAATTAAAACATACTCAAACAATTATAATATACCATATTATTATATATACGATAAATGTAAATCAACTTATTATATTGAATATTTATTTTTGCATTTTATAAAAACATATTGTTATGAAAAAAAAAAGGAAATTATTACACTCAAAATGTATATTGTCCTCATATTATTATTCATTATATTACATACTCATTATATTATATACCCATTATATTATTTTATATCAATTTAATGCATTTATTTTATGTTCAGATATTTAGAACATTATGAATTTTTACTTAAAATTCTGATATAAGAATTTCATAAATTATTCAAACAGAAACATTATTATATACAGACCCAGAAGTTCATTCCAAACTTACAACTTATAAAATCACCTCAGAATTAATACCAGAAGGCTTCTGAAACTGAAAACATTTCCATTTCTAGCGTATTTAATATCATTTCCATGCAGAAAGCGTTTTTTCTATAATTTTTCTAGGAAAAATTAGTGCCAACAGTTGTGACAAATGGCTGCTTCTTAAAAATCCGCTAGTAAACTTAATACCTTCCAAAAAGAAACAAAAATTGCATTTGATACTGAATTGCACATTTTACGAATTCCGTCTCATATACTTCCAAACCAGCCATCTCCAGCACAACGGGGGGGGGGGAATCTTCGCAATTCCGAAGAATGGCCCATTATGAGGACAGCAACGTTACTGTTAAGATAATTATGTTAATCAAACAAAAAGATTTTGACAAAGCTGCTCGTTTGACATACTTAAAGTATAGATCTAAAGTTTATTTGTCAAGGAAAAAGAGTATGTTAAGGAAATGGTGATAAGATTAATGTTTGCCGCTCGATTTATTTTAAGGTTTGATTCAAAGAGATGTTACGTTGCTGTGACTTTTGGAAGGTAATGCATTATGCATTTTGGAGTTTATGTGCTTATATTGCGTATATTTCAATGGCTTTATTGTGTATACTATAGAAATGTATGAACTTCTGTTTGCACACCAAATTGATGGAATAAAATGATTTTGAATAGGATCTTGGGTTTATTTTACAGGAAGAATATTTTATGTCTTTCTGTATTTTAATTTGATAAAATTTCTTAAAAATATTTCAGTTTTTATAAAGTTTAATCTAATTTTATATTTTTAAACATTCCTTTTTATATAATGGTACTTAAAAAGTATGATTTAAATATTTCTCATAACTTCGTCATACGGCTATTTTTTCTGATTGTACTCAAAAGAACACTCGAAAATGTAACCTACACAGCAAGTAGCTAAAAAAAGCCTGAAGTAGAAATTGAAAATATTTAATTATCATCTAAATCAATTAATTAAAAATATTCTAGGATTCACTGGGATTATACTGCAAGGAAAGTTAACTACTGATGTGGAATTAAAGTTGAAAAACTGATGATAAAATAATTCGTTAAATGAAAGGTGAATAGATGAGATTCAATGATTAATGAAAACTGTTTAGAAGCGACGAAATACCAGATAAATATAAAAATTTTAAAAGTTACTTTTATAAGTAATTTTTAAGTCAATCAAGTGAAAATATTTTATATTTATTTACGAATAATTACTTTATTGATTATATGACTTAGTTTCGGTAAGTTTCATTAGCATAAATTATTTTCCAATTTTATATGAATTTTAGCAAATACATATGTCAAACAAAAAGGAAAATATTTATTTTCTAGTGTTACATCGAATGAGTTTCAAATTGTATTTCTTATCATAAAATTACTTAGAAAATTATAATTTAAATTAATTTAATTTAATGGATTTGAAAGTATTAATGATTTTTCATTCATTTAACCTTTTTATCAGAAGTAATCAATTCATGACTGCTCAGGAATTATAATTTTTTCTTGAATATTTCTGATTTGTTCAATTATTTTATAATCAAACACCTCATATTCAGCTAGGCTTATAATTTCCTTAAAATATTTAATTATTTTAGTCATAATATTTTATAAAAGTCATTAATTCTATTTGTTCTGTATCCTACACAATTACATTTCATTAGCACTTATATGCAAATAATATTAAATTACCTAAATTTTCTAATGACATTCATAAAAGAAATGTACGTAGTAATTAGTTTTATACAAAAGATCATATTCCTTATAAAAACGTGGTGTAATATATATTGCGCATTTTGTGAATCGCATTTCCTCCTGTATTATTTAATAACGGATTTGTAAATTGTGTTTCTGACTATTATGACTAACAAATGTTTCTTGGAAGATATTATTAAACTTTCTTGCCAATTAAGGAATATTGCAATAAAATATATGCTTAGAGTTTCATGAATATGATGAAAAAATTCATGAGCTAATAAAATAATTGTATTCTCTTAAAATTTTCACGATGATAGTATTAAATTACTCATTCTCAAGCAAGCTAAAAACGACCTAAAAGTTATTTTGAAAATGACGGTGTCCTTTGATTTGCCCAGGATCTATGGGCAACTTTTGAACTTGATGAATTGTTGCATATTTCAGTTGCGTGGTAGAATATAATAGGGTCGCAACGCATAAAAGTATGTCAAGGTTGCATAGTTCAGAGGCGTCAGTATGATCGACTGGACTTTCTATCTAGTCTGGAATACAATGGTATCTCAAAAGCGGTTAAAATTTGTACTGAAAGTGTAAATCATATATCCAATTATTGGCATAAATTCATTGTTTTATTTCAGTACAACACCGAAGTATCAAAGCTTTATTTGCAAAGTCATAGCTGTGGGTAAAATGTTATTAGAACTTTGGTTATTTCAATAAAATACTGTAAATTACCAAAAGAATGGGATTCACATGAGATTTTAATGAAATACACTTCGATATTTTATTTCCATTGAATGAATCAACAAATCCTGATAATACTGAAAATGCGCAAGACTTTTGTAAATTCCAAGTCTCAAATTATTTTTGTGATAATTTCTTTACTTTTTGAATGATTTGTTTTTCTGTCCTTCATACCCATAAAAAAGGTGTAAAAGAAATCAACCAAGAAAAATTTATTTCAATTTTGTAAAGAAAATTATCGAAGTCATTTAGAAGATTGTTAATTATATTGTGAGCCACATATCCAAAATTATACCGATTATTTATTAGGAATTATAAACAAAAACTCTTTTAATTCATAGACTGAAAAGAATACTCAATCATTTTGAATTTAGAGACTTTTGTATCTTCTAATTTTTTTTTAAATTTGAATATAAATGATATATTAAATTATGAATTATAATGATTATGATATATATTAGGTATGAAGATCTTTTCACCCCAAGCAATACAGAGTGTATCAGCTCATATATAATATGAGTGAAAACTGTATTTTGGGGATTATTAAATAGAAAAACCCAACTATAAGAAGACATTGAGAAATGCATAGGCAGATAGGAATCTGCTATTGTTGTATTAAAATCACATTCTGATCGGAGTTTGAAAATACTACCTCATAAGAAGGACAACAAACAACTATGTCTATATAAATATTATGCAGTAAAACTTCGGAGTTATCAATAAATTTCATACCACTGTGTAACGCATTGTTAAAATTTTTAGCAAGGATATCATACATTAAAATTATTCTCAAAAGAGAATAATAGTTTGCTTTTAAAGCAATAAAGTTAGTGAAGTATTTGATTAAATTCATCAGAATTTAAAGAGAAGAACAGCAACTAAGTAGGGATTCTGACCTATAACTTTGAATTCTTCTTTCACTCGATGCTTCATAGCTACATTAGTTTAATCGTAAGAATTTCACTTTTGTCAGAGATGTCTTAGGTAGAATAATTCTGAGGATGAGTTAAAGCTTAAACTAGAATTATCTCATGGGAAATTTGAGATTCCCCTTGCTTATCCATGTTATATTAAAACTATGTAAATTACTTGACGCTCCTAAATTACTATCCTATCATGATAAGACAGTAAACCACAAAGCCCAGAATGTTAAATACAAAAAATAAAATAGGGAATCCCATTTTAAAATACTATTTTAAATTTAGCAGAAGAATATTATTTAAAATTTTTAAAAAATTATTATAATAAAAAATACGGTTTATAAAAATAAATACAAAAATATAACACGAGTAACAGCTTTTTATGTATACATCATAATGTAATATTTAAAATATCATAAAATATTTTGTTTGATGGTGATGAACGAGATAAAGATATTTAATGACTTCGACTAAAACTAATTTTTGTATTCGAAATCTGTTGGAATTTAATCGTTTTGACATACTTTCTAATAAATGTATTTGTATATTAAAAACATTAATTAGAATTATGTAACGAAATATCAAAAGTTTTACATGCGTTAACTTTTGATACCATGTTAACTTATATTCGAAAAGCTGAATAAATAAACTTCCTCTAAGCAATTTTTGCTCATAGAGATTTGCAGTTTTGGAATATCTGACCAAATTTTTTCTGTCTTTCTAGAAATGATTTTGTGTTATGTTATGAGATGAGCATAGATAAATGTTTTTTTTCTTGCTCAAAGATTTGAAAAATGAGCTCATATCAATATTTCAAATATGTATTATATCTGATATCAAAATTTAAAATATTAATTATTTCTAAACTGTCTTTCCGTTTGAGTTGGATTTTATAAATATTTTTAAGTTACCTTATATGGGAACTGAACAAGGGAAAACAAACCGTTTTCATTACTTGTTTATCATCTTTGCGAAAAAAAGGTGAAGATTAATGCCAATGAAAACAAATTATCACAACTCCAAAAATCAATTATCTATTATATTCACATATTTAAAAAAATATTTTTTTAAGAATTTATTAAAAATAAAAAATGAATGGCATAAATATTTGAGGCATTAAAAAGTATTTTTTTAAAAATTATATCATGTTTCTGTTTAGGATATTTAAAATTTATTTCAAACTGCTAAAGGAAAATGAAATTTTTGATTTCAAATAGCTAAAAAATACAATATAATTGCCTTAAATACGGTTCTACAAAGATTCTTCTTAAGCCATATTGAAAGAATAGTTTTAAAATTTAATATCAGTGATAAAAATATGCAATACTTTTCACGTCTTTCTCTATTTAGATTACTTGACATTCTTGATTAAAAAACTAACCATTATTTAAAATCGATGTAAAATTTGATTATATTTAAGTGTTGAATTATATAAAATGTGCAATTTATCCTCTTTCTATATTGGAAATTTCATCCGTTAACTTTTTCTCAGTAAGTGGCTTTTAAAGTTCCCATATGAATGGAAAATTCTCAAAATAGCTTTATCTATCTCTGTTTCAACTGCTTTGAGAATCTGCAGGAGGTTTTGCCTTCCAAATATATTTTTTTCTATTGGTCCCTTAAGACCCAGAAATTTTCAGGAAAATAGAGTAACTCAGTTTAGTTATTTGCTTCTTTTGTCCTGGTAGAATGCAGAAGAGAATTTATGATCATTTTTATGCGAACCATGAAAATCTCAAGTGGATATACATCTTGAGCCTTCTTCACTCTCCGTACCTGCTATTCTTTAAAATGTCTTATTTAAATCCTGGCATCAATTCAATAAGAAAAGAATTTATTCGGTTACTCCAGTTTAACAAATTATACTTATTTATCATTATGCAATTATTTAAAAGCTGATTGATTTTTAAAAATTGCTTAATAACTTATTACTTATAACAGATAATATAAAATACTTGGCTATTTTGTAAATTAAGAATATTCACTTACTTAAAACTAAGTTTACCAAAGGGTCATTCAGGCCACTCTGAGGAAACTTTTTGTTAATTTTCTTCAAGATAATTGTTGCCGTATTTTATTGGAATACTTTAATCAATTTTTACTTATATTGATTAGACATATAATCGCAAATATTTCCTTTTGTTTTTTAAATTTCGGAGGAATATATATACTATACTTTCTTTTACTGAAAAGGTCATTTTGATCTTTCAAATAAAGATTGAGAATGCATATATTTCTATTTAAATGTGTAACGTCTTAATTGGGACGCACATAGATATATGTATATGTATGTAAATAAGTATGTGATAGTAAAATGTATGTACATAAGAAGCAAAAAAACGAAGCTGAAAGTCATGTAGAATAGAATATATTATAGATTTTTAAAAAGAAAATGTGGGAGTTAATGTTTTGGTACAAGAAGAAGGTAAAAATAATAGATAGCAATGAATATTTAGATTAGAAAATAAACCTTTTTTAAAGAAATAAACACAGAAAATAACCCTTTCATCAAACCACACCTCAACATATATATTGGAAATATATATATATATTACTTTAACTTCATAACAGATATATTAATTTATATTTTTATCCAATTAATACCAAAAGGGGTCGTTTTGATCCCTTTGGTAAAAATAGGTATATGCCAACTCATGGTAGACGTAAAGTTAATGCTCTTTCAGCAGATTTGTAAAAACACATTTTGCCATTATGGATATTTTCATGGTAGTTTCTGTTTCCACAATTTCATTATGCATAAATGGCGAAAGACCAGAAAATTATTTAGTAACAAAATATGTAATTATTTACATAATATTTGAAGGCTCAAAAAATAATTATTATAATTAATTCTTTTTAAAAAAGGTTTATTTTTATTTAGCAAGCAACATTACAAAACATACTGAATGAGTCACAAGAAGAAACACTATATAAATTTCCTGTTTTTACAGTATGTATCATCTAAATAAATATATAAACAAAATATTAATAGTTAACAGCAATTTAATAAATTGACACTCATTCAATGTACAAAGAAAATCGTATGATATATCCGTCTCTTGAATATTCCTTGCCAAAAAAATTTCTCATATTTATCTTTCTTTGATTACCATTCATCTAAACCTTTTGATTCTTAATACATTTTGTTTAAAAAAAAATAGAAAATTTTTGATTACGTATTTATTTTTAAATAATGGAAATAGCAATTATGATGTAATTTATAAGGGCATTCGAATTAACAATTTACTCCAATCATGTTTTTCATGCATGTTTCACTCAAATGCACTCTATAAAACAAAAATCCTTTCGAGATACATTTCAGAATACCTTTAGCATGTTTTATTATTTTACTCATTAAATTTCACTGCGTTCCATGCAATTGCGTAATCAGGTTAGGAATCAGGAAAAGGAAATATGCTCTCATGCTTGTCGCTCATAAAAAGGAGATAAAAGGCTTCCGGCACATTGGCGGTTTGTTAATTCAATAAAGGAACACGAAAGAGTGAGTGATCTTCTATATTTTATAGTTGTTAGTCAATAGTGTTTTAGAGACTTGCCTATTTGAATGATTAAACAATTTTTATAAATTTATCTTATTTTTATCACACGTAATATATATATATATGGAATTTTTTTTGCATTAAAAAGGGGATTTAAATAACCTTTCATTTTAACACAGAATGCTATTTAACAAAGTCATCTGTACTCTCTGATGTATTGAAGAAAACTAAGTGTAGATGAAAATAATTATCTACATAATAAATAATCAAAGTGTGTAAGTAGTCTCTCCAAGTCTTTCTCGTATACTCTCTAATAAATATATCCCAAATATTAATCTTTGGTGTGAATATAGCATTTTTAGTGAACCTGTAGAATAATCCTTGATGAGTTATTTAGAGAAAATTCGATGGCAAGGAGGTAAAAGTGTTTGGAAATCCAATTTTTGTTTTATGAGCTTTTTTTCGAACCCACTAAAGCGAAAATTTGCATACAATTATAAATATATTCGCAAAAACCGGTCCCAAAGTAGAAGTATTTAAGTAATTGCGTCTTTGAATGACCACGTTTTCATACTTTTAAAACTACAGGTCGGCAGACAGTGGTCAACTTTGTATTGGATTTCTTAAATATTTGAAAGGTGTTTAAACAAGAGCTGTTAATTTTACGTACTGAATTTCATCAATCAATCTCTCTTCGTTTTGAAATTATCGTGTTAAACTATATTCGAACAGCTGGACAAACTTCCTCTGGGTACACTTTGCTCAAAATTTAAAGGAAATCAACAAATGTTGTCTAAAGAACGTATACCAAATTTCATTCGTTTAGATGAAGGATTTTGAGTTATTTTATCACAAATAGACAGCAGACGATCATTTCTCAAAAATAAGATTTTCAAACACAGAGAAGTCCAATAAATGGAGATTTCTCAAAATCTAGATTTCGATTTTTTTTTCTTTACTATTACCATACTTTCTCCATGCTACGAAATATGTGAAATTTAAAATAATCACACCGAAGGCAACTATGGAAGTAATATGAAATTTCAAATAGCAAATAAGTAATAAAAATACAAGTTTCAAAACACTATCATAAATTAAATTTAACCCTCAATGATTTCAACAGCAATTATTATTGATCAAATTCCATTTAATATTATACAGTCTTATAGATCACTTACATTTCACATGGATATTTAGAATTTTAATCGCCATTATATCACAAAATTTAAATGAAATCTAGAAATAAAAGTATGTGTTTTCCAAAAGTTTTATCCTTATTTTATAGCTATATATTACTTTTTAGATATGGAAAGTTTCTTTTAACTAGAAAAGTTAAACGAATTCTTTATCCACATGAAGACATTTATTGAATCCATAAAATTTCATAATCAGTCGAATTAAGATTCTGAAGATATAGTAAATTATTTTTTAACCTTACCTCATCTGGCAAAATATTAACCATATGTACTGAAAATATTAACGATAAGGTACTTTTTGGAGACTAGAAGGCAGGTAAGAGGAGTCTAAAATGTCCCAAAATGGAAATTCTTACACAATGAAATAGCAAATGAAACCAAATTAATTTTTTTCTTCAAAAAGTTTGTTTTGTAACTTTAAAAAATATTCCAGAAAAATGTATTATATTTTTATACTTTTAGCTGCCATTGGATTTGATAAAGCATTTGAAATCCTGTAAGAGTCTTTTGACATAACCTTTAAGTGAAAAAAGTGAATATTAAATCGAAAATTAAATAGTGACACTGATTATCGAGCTTGATATTTATTATAATGCAGGACAAACTAATTATTTTGATTTTATTAAAGGTCGCTTATTAGTTTTTATTAGTATTTGAGCAAAATTCACTAACTGCTCATAACCTTGATTTCCGAAATACAAAATAATATTAAAAATAAATATTAAATACTGCAACTGACTATTTAGCTTGATATTTTTTAATATCAAAAGTAAATTATTACAAATCGTGTTTGAATCTAAAACCATTTTTGGAATGTGAAATACGTACAGTAAAAATAAAATATTAAATGTTATTACTTTTTTAAAGCTTTTAAACAAAATTATAATACATATCTGTATGTTTAATGTTTGCTATATTTGCATGGAGTAACCGTTATTTTAATCTTATTTTTAACAGATTCAGTTTGGACTTGAAAGACTTAATAAATGGTTATCATTAAATAAACAAATGATGTTACTGTATATCATGATAGCATCATAAATTTCGGAATAAAGAGCGATATGTTTTTAATTAGCTTGTGGTTTCAGATTATAATTTTATGACAATTCCTTATTAAATAAAATTAAATATATATCAATGCGATTTTGAAATTATTTGCACTTAATCCATTTAGATTATAAAATAATGACAGATTGTAATAAGTATGCAAAATTTGTAAACCATGTTTTAATAATTTCAAAATTACTAAAACATGGAAATATTTTATTATCTAGTAAATTGAACTGTAATTTGATTAATTATTTTTTGCTTTATTTTGTATTTTAATTACCATTGTTTCCTATCTGCAAGAAATGAATCTTTAATTACGAAAAAAAATATTCATTTTATAGCCAGAAGATAAAATCAGTATTCGCCATCGAAAAATAATTAGAAATTATGTCATCTCTTTTCTTCCGACTTGATCCCTGCAAAAGACAATTTCAATTAATCCTAGCGATTCAAATTGCTATTTCTTCAGTTTTTTTTTATTTCACTAAGAATAGTAGATGAATATACAATCTTGTTTTAAATCCTAGAAATCCTAGATTGTTGAATAAAATGTCTTGGAAACATTTTATTATTAGTAACTTACTACTAATTCGAAATATACCGAAATTCCTTTCTTCAGGTCTAATTGTCTGAACTTTTCATTTTATTGAAATATTTTTATAACTTAAGATTTACAATATATGATCTCTAAAAATAATTTGTTTTGAACAAAAAATATAAATAACTGAGACTTTTTTAATGAAATCTCTGATTGTAAATGTTAAGTTATCATGTGATAACATTATTACTATTTAAATCATTATTTCCCTTAATTAATTTGTGTTTTTAACCAGTTTAAACTGGTTTGAAACAATTACGAAACTTCTCTATTAGTCACTAAACCTATACTATCTCCTATACATATACCTATACCTAGAGTATCTCTCTCTCTCTTAATATATATATAATATAAACTTTTTAAAATTTTAATTTAAGTTTAACTGTTTTAACTTTTTAACTTTAATTGTTTTAACTTTTTAACTTTAACTGTTTCAAACCACTTTAAACTGGTTAATGACGTAAATTACGAGAGTTTGTAATAATTCAGAGAATGAATAATATGAAAATCAAGTTCTAACTTTAGTTGGCGATAAATCAACAAATGTGGTAACCTTCTGTATCATTTTCTAATGATACTTAAAGCATAGAATTGATGTCTCAAAAGAAATAAATTACATATTGCTTTAGTGCTTTTTGAGGCCCCAACAATTTTTTGCCAATGCATTTTGAAGTTTAAAAAACCTCAAACAGCAACACATTCTTACGTGATAAAATAGTTAAGTTTGCTTTTACTGTTTTTGAATCTACTGAGGAAATGATATTATGGTTTTTTTTTAAATTCTTAATACAGTTCAAAAAATTAAATACTTTTGTCAATTATTTGCCAATTATAAAGAATTTTTTTTGCATTACAAATTGGTTTTAGATAGAAACTGGTTTCAAGAATTCCCATGTGCATAACAGAGGTTTTATAAAATTATTGAAATATCAGAAAAGGCCAAAGGGTTTTTAAAAATTCCTAAACTGATTGTACTTACATATCCTTCAAGTTTAGTGAATAAGAAACTTTTATTCTATTTTCCGGCCAAATACTTCAGGGGAAAGGTTTGTAATAGACTTTTTGACGAATATTCATTTCTTGGGATTTTGAATTGAGGTAATGTAGTTTAGAAAATGAAAAGGAATTTTAATTGCAGTTATAGTTATGTATTGTCATTTTTAATCAATTATACTGCACTTGAATAAAATCGCTTAACATTTAAAAAATGGCAATAACTGCCTATGTCCCCTGACGTGCAGATTTTATACACTACTAGCCGCCTTTGGCGACCAGCTGGTTTGCCAAGAGTAATGGGTTCTAAAATTTTCAATTAAATCACATATTCATTAGCCTTGAAATAACTCCGGGATTTGATTGGCCTGAAATTAATATTTTCTTTAAGATGATGAACTGAAAGTTCTAAAGGAACGCGTTTTCCTAATAATATTCCTTAATTTTATAAATCAGTCAGTTTTTAATGATTGATTTAGAAGACTGATTGATGTAGCAAATTTTATTTAAAATATTAATAAAAAATATTTTGTAAAATGTGGCTCACAGAGCAAAGTATGGAAAAATCTAAAACTCATTATTCATTAATGCATTGTTTGACTCAAACTACATAAAATCTAATCATTTACTTCATTTAGATCAAATTATTAGTATTAAACAATGTACATACCTATTAATAATATTTTACAAATTGGCCATTGGAAAGGAATTTGAATGCCTATCCTGTATAAATTTAATCCTGTATAAATAAAGATAATTTATTCAATTAATGATTTAAATATTGCAAAGGATCATAGAATCCTTTGCCTTGCATTTTTTAAAGAAAATATCACATTTTATTTTTATTTTATCCAGTCACATGCTAAAAGTTGCCTTTCTTAACTTTTATTTTGTGATGATAGTTTTTTTTAATTTGAACTTCTGTCAAAATGATGGCAACACGATGACAAAAACTAATTTTTTCCCTTTGACGTACTTTTACAGATTTTATAGAAACCTTAGCTTTGCATCTATTTTTTTAGAAACTATCACATTTTATTATGAAAAAAAATATTGAATTAATGATACAGATATTGCAAACGATAATAGAAATATGCCATTAAGTCGGGATTCCAATGCATATCCTGTCTAAATTTGATCAGGTTTACCGTAAAGAAGATTTAATTAATTAATTATTTAGATATTGCAAACGATCATTAAATCCTTTGCTTTGCATTTATTTTTTTAGAAAATATCACTTTTTTATATGTATGTTATTTTATCCAGTCCCATGCTGAAAGTTGTCTTTCTTTAGATTTGATTTGCGATGATAGTTTTTTTTATTCGAACTTCCGGTATTCTTTTATTTTATCCAGTCACGTGATAAAAACATGGTTAAAATATTTCCTTAAAAATTCGTTAAAAATAAAAGCTTATATTATAAATTTAAAAAAACTGATACCGTTAGAAAGCTAATTTTTTAATCTTTAAATTGATATAAAAATCATGTTTGTGCAGTGATATTTTCG
Organism: Argiope trifasciata; assembly: GCA_026543055.1. Classification (NCBI taxonomy): domain Eukaryota; kingdom Metazoa; phylum Arthropoda; class Arachnida; order Araneae; family Araneidae; genus Argiope; species Argiope trifasciata. Next base: position 167,072 of record JAPMOQ010063519.1, read on the forward strand.
GAAGTTATAGTGGAAAAACGTCCAAATTTCGCTTAAATTTTAATTAATTCAAATTCTAATCAAAAATTCGAAAAAAGGGCTCCGAGGTGCACATTCTTGACCTCCAAGGTATACATGTACCAAATTTGGTAGCTGTAGGTCCGACGGTCTGACCTGTAGAGCGCCAACACACGCACACACACACACACACATTGAGCTTTATTATAAGTATAGATATAGATTAGTATCCCTCAATTTATCTCTGTTACATACTTTTACGGCCTCACCGATATTAGTTCATTAGTTCAGTAAGAATATTAATTCAATAAAATATATGTGGTTTTACTTTGAATGAAATACATATATTAGTGATTTCCCTTTGAATTAAATAGGAATAGTAGTTGTTTCACTGTCATTGAAATATTTATTCACAATTTAATGTAAATGATTTGTGCTAGGAAATCAATAACATAATAATCAAATTTTGACAGACATGGCCAAGTTATTTTAATCGTCGTACACTTATTCTTTTTATTGTATATATGAGCCATCCTGTTGGAAACAAGTCTCAGAGGAACTGTTAATAATGCTATGAATTAAATAAAAATTTGAATAATTATTTCTTAAATTTAGGGATATTTTATTTCCTATCATTTTATCCTCAAGAGAATTAAACAGGTACTGAAATTAATTCTTATTCCACATCTTTAAAAATTGAAAAAAATGCGACTTAATATTAAATGAAATAAAAGAAAGTTTTTGAATTCAATTTCTGAAAATCTTCCAAAAATTAATAAATTCAAAATTATAAAATTGAAATCATCATAATCAGCAATTTCATGAATAATTTAAGTTGTATTTTTAAGGAAACTAACTGCCTTGCAAAAAACATATTTATTGTAAAGTAAATAAGTTATTTTATGTTGCCAAGTAAAATAAATTATGGGAAATAGTTTAAGTTAGCGCAAAAATGCTTAAATTCTGCTCAATTCCTTAAATTAAATTCTACCTTTGTAAAATTGTAACTATAAAAAAATCTGTCCAAACTGCATTTGTATAAAATGTATTAGTTCTAGATTAAATTGTTTATTCGTTAGACTGCTAAAACGCAGATGCGCATTTTTCTTTTATTAGTATTAGAGATGAGAAAGTTATTCATTATTCGTGCAAGATTGAAGCAAAGCTTGAATAAATAAGCATGTTTGTACAAAAACTGCAATGGCAATTTCAGAATACAACAAGGATGAAGAGATCGTCCATAACTTGTTTGGATACAGCCATCAAAACGAGTGAACGAGAAATCCTTTAACCGCCTAACATTTACCGAAATGTCTCGTACAACTCTTTGAAAAATGTTCAACTTTTTAGTCGGTTGCAGCTAACTTAATGCCTTTTGAAGAAAAACGGAATTTCAAATGTACCGTAATGTGCATCCTACCATTCTGCCTCATCTACTTCTAAACCAACCACCTCCGGGTGGAAAAAAGAAGTTCTTAGCAATTTCTTGGAATGGCCGCCATAAACTGAACTATTACCTAACGGTTTGGATTATTGTGCTTGGCAGATGCAGTGATTTTGTCTAAGTTGTTCGTTTAGCATGTTTGGAGGTTAGTATCTAAATCTGACTTCTCTCAGAAGAAAAAAAAATGTTAAGGAAAATACATTCGAAGTTCAGTAAGTAAATGGTTACTTAAACGGATTACTTAAAGGTTTATACCTAAGTAACATCATTTTACTTCTCTATCTAATAAAATTTATATATTCATGACAATTGACATAGTGTATCTAGGGGTTCTTATTCTTAGGTTTATGACAGACAAACTAATAAATTAAACGTTTAGCATAAATTATATACTATTCTTGCGTTATATATAAAAATTTTTCCTTGTGCTCCCTGGAATCGTATCATTTATTCCTTCTTTCCTTACAGATATTACACATAAATAATACATCATAGATATTCATTTTGAAAATGTTAAAAAATATTAATGTAGGGAAACGTTATGCTTTATATTAGCTACTATATATATATATATATATATATATATATATATATATATGATTGTTGTAGACATTAATTATTATTCATTTTTTATTCTATTTAAAATCCTATATTTGCTTGATTTTGATAAACATGAAACACATTTTTTTGTGTTTCTTTTTGTTAATAAATGTAATTCTTTTGGAGCTAGGCGTTTTTTTCATGATTAACAAGTATGTTTGCTCTTAATTCTTCATTAGGACAATATATTTTTCTATTCGTAACCCCACCCTTTCAAAATAAGAGTTTTTAACATTCTTTATTTTATTCAGAAAAATATTTTTATTTGAAAGATAAATTTTAGTTTTATCAGGTCTTTGCCAAGGAATTCGCGATATAGTTTTTTTTTAAAAAATTATTTATTAATTGTTTACTACGTACTTTCATTTTCTTCATAAAATCGGAAGTGAGTTTCACTAATTTTTTTAATAAAAACCGCGTTTTCTATTGTGAAATAAAATGTTTGCACTTAACATCATATAATACTAGCTGGTACCTCGATGAGTTATTTGGAGATTATTGTTTGTTAAATAGGTGCCGTTGAAATCCGAATATATTAGAATTGTTTTATATTACTTTAGTATGACTATAATCATCCTGTAGTTGTATGCAATAAGCTGAGTAAATTTCATCGCAATCGGATAAAAGGATAGGACGGTATAAGAGACGCACAGACAAACATTTATTATTTTTAATTATATAGATAATATAATACCGGGTGAACCAAAAATCAGGACGAATTTTAAAAATGAACAATTCGGAAGATAAAAAAATATGCAGTTGTAATAAACGGATGGAAAAAAGGCTAGATTTTGCGTGGCACCAAGACAGAAAATACTTTTGGTGACCAACAGATGGCGTTGCTGGATTTCTGATGTAGGATTATGAAAAGCGATTTAAAAAAGAACACTTACAGCAGGTAATAGTAGTCGAAGCTAGTATGCATCTGAATGCCGTCCATAGTGGAGAAATCCCTCTTAGTTAAACTGTATTAGAAGAATTCTGACAGTACCACTACGGCATTGCGAGCTTATCGTTTCATGAAGGTTTTTTTGAGATAGCAAAGGACCAATTACGACTTGCGCACTGTAAAAAAAGATGAGAAAATTCGAAGCTACATGCTCTTTGTTGCCACTTCCAAGAAGTGAATGTCCCACAGCAGCCACTGCTGTTGCCATGAGTGAAGCAGATGATACAATCCATGTCATTCGTTTCTACACTTGGGAAGTGCAGTGCTCGAGAAGTGTCAGAGATTGTCGATGAAGTAAGACTCTCTGCGTGAAGTTTCGAGGAATGCCGTATGGAAGGGCCTAGACAGCATTGTGAATAACTCTGAAACGGTACACCTACAAGTTGCAGTATAACCAAGAACTGAAGCCTCCTAACTTCAACTCTTGCCAATATTTTTCGAATTTGGTATTCAATAAAATGTAAGAGAATCACGACTGGCTTCATACTGTGCTTTGTACAGATGAAGTGCATTACACTCTCTCTACGGCTATTAACACCGATAACTCTTGAGTATGGACCACAGACAATCAGCATGAATTTGTTGAAGGATCCTCGCAACAGCCTAAAGTGAAAATCTAGTGTTGCTTCACTGTTGGTTTCATATTTTGGATATTTTTGTCGAGGGAGTCACAAGACGGGTTTGAAAACAGTGTCGGTTACTGATCAGCGGTATGATTACTCATACAGAACATTATTCCATGAGTGACAGGTACTTCAAACAGTCACCTTTTTGAAAGATGGAGCACCACCTCATGTTGTTCTTCCTGTGAAACGCCTGCTACGCTCAACATTTGGGGGAACCGAACTGTCGGTCGATGCTTTAATCACGCATAATATCGAAAATCTCCCTATATGACCCCCTATGGCATTTAACTGTGAGGATTCTTTAAGTCAAAAGTGTACCGAGATCAACCTTCATCACTAGCAGCATTGAAAGATTCTATCCACCAAAATGTGTCTGTCATAACGCAAGAAATGCTACTAAATGACGTGTACAGTGGGGTGACTTATCTCACAACTGTAATTATGAATGATGGACAATTCATTGAACATTTAACTAATTAATTATAATTAATGTGGCGTGAAAGTTTTCAATATTTTTTTCATTTGTAAATCATCTTTTGGTGCAATAAAAAAATATAGCACCATTTGTTGTTCTCCAACAGAAGTATTTTTGTTTAATTTACACAAAAACTCCATCTCTTGTTCACTCGTTTAGTGCAAACTAAATCTTTTTATCCTTATATGTTTTCGAATTATTCATTTTTAAAGTCCATTCTTACTTCTAGTTCATTTAGGGTATACACTGAAGTGACAAAAGTCATGGAATGACTGTTAATATCGTGTCGGTTCTCCTTTTGCCCGGCGAAGTGCAACAACTCGACGTGTCATGGAGTCCACAAGTCGTTGGAAGTCCTCTGCAGGAATATTGAGCCATGCTGTCTGTATAGACGTCCATAATTGTGAAAGTGTGCATGGTGCAAGAGTTTGGGCACGAACGGACCTTTCGATGATGTCCCATAAATGCTCGATGGGATTCATATCGGGCGATCTAGTTGGCCAGATCATGCGCTGGAATTGTCTGGAATGTTCTTCAAACCAATCGCGAACAGTTCTGGCCCGGTGACGTGGCGTATTGTCATTCATAATAATCCCATCGTTGTGTGGGTACGTGAAGTCCATGAATGGCTGCAAGTGATCTGCAAGCAGCTTAACATAACCATTTCCAGTCAATCATCGGTTCAGTTGCACCAAATGACCGAGCCCATGCCATGTAATAACAGCCCATACCATTATGCAGCCACCACCAGCTTGAACAGTGCCTTGCTGACAGTTTGGGTCCATGGCTTCGTGGAGTCTGCGCCACACTCGAACTCTACCATCAGCTCGTAGCAACTGAAATCGTGACTCATCTGACCACGCCACGGTTTTCCACTGGTCTAGGGACCAGTCGATATGCTCACGAGCTCAGGAGAGTCGCTGCAGGCGATGTCGTGCTGTCAGTAAAGGCACTTGAGTCGGTCTTCTGCTGTCATAGCCCTAGGAAGACTAATTTCGCCACACAGTCCTATCGGACACGTCTCTCGTACGTCCCACATTGATTCCTGCAGTTATTTGACGAAGTGTTGCGTGTCTATTTACATTGACCATTCTACACAGATGTCGGCGGTCTCGGTCGTTAAGTGCAGGTGGTCGCCCAATGCACTGTCCATGATGGGATGTGATGCCTGAAATTTCATACTCTTGGCACACTCTTGATACTGTGGATCTCGGAATGTTGAATTCACTAACGATATCCGCAATGGAATGACCCATGCGTCTAGCTACAACTAACATTCCACGCTCAAAGTCTGTTAATTCTCGTCGTGCCGCCATAAATCATGAAAAACCTGTTCACATGAATAAGTTGAACACAAATAAAAGCTCTGGAAAACGAACTGCGTATTTATACTTTTTCGCTGCGATACTACTGCCATCTGTATATTTGCATATTGCTATCCCATGACTTTTGTCACTTCAGTGTATATAATATGCAGTTATTACCCATTACACTTATCCCATTATTATTTATGCATTATTAAAAATAGAACGGAATATTAATAGAATACCTATATTAACGGCGTGGAATATCTCATACGCAATGCTTATCGAACTAAGTGTCAATCAAATTCTTGATGAGTCTTCATGCTTCAAGTCTCAGACTTGGGACTCGCTACTTTAAGAAATTTTTTAAGCCACAAAAAGAAGTATTCTGATCATTAATTAATTATTCTTCAGATATTAAAAACTATTGCTGGAATTAAATGAAATTAAAACCATCATTATTGCAGCAAGAAACCTCTTTATGAAAATCGTAATCAATGATTATTGCATAACTAATAATTTTTTCTTCATTTTAAGTACTAAGAAATAAGATTGCATATTTCATAGAATTATTTTTTAAATCTTTAATTACTAACAAAAAATATGGAAAAGTTATTAAATTAATTTTGACAACGGATATCACTACAAAATATTTCCTTGTAATTTATACTGAAATTGTGGGTAAATAATAGTGTATCAGTTATAATTTAAATAAAATTTTAATAAATTTATTTCCTTAACTTTATTTTAAATTTCGAATATGTTATAACGTTGTTGCTGTTACTTATGGCACTTTTACAGAAAGCTGTCAGCGATTTAAGCCTAAATTAGCGTCCCTTGTTTTTTCAGTACCACCAACTAGTGTCAAGAGTATGACTTAGCTACTTCATGTTTCTTTTTCAATTACACAACCCCTTTTGAAAGGAGGGGGGTGGGCACATTCACACTACTTACAGAAAGAACACGAAATAACAACCATACCCGAACCGGCAATCACATCCAGTACGCCCGGATCACAGGGAAGATACTATGCCCCTATGCCAGGACAACGACGCCTTCACTTTATTAATTTATTGATACGAATGTCTGTTTTTGTATAACATACATAAAATTATTTCATTATTTTATAAGGAAACTATATTTGAATGTTATAAATCAGAAATAAAATAAAAATTTTATTTCTGAAAGTAATGCCTTTCTTATAACTAGTTCCTATTCAGAGTTTTAAAAAATGGAGAATGTGCTTGCTTATAGCTTCACTCATGCAACGCTCATTTTAAATATGAAGTAAATAAAACAGAAATATTCATTTTCTTTATTTAGTGAATACAATAGTTTTTAAAAATTGAAGAAACTTATACCAATTTGTTAATACAGAAATTTCTCTAATAACCTGAAAGGTATAATTTTATACACCATTTGTAATCTTTTATTTCTTTAAAAAAGTGAGTAGAGTGTAGGAGCTAAATTTTAGTTCACATGAATTTAATTTCGATATTTTGAATTTTAAGATACAAGGTAATTCGGAAATTATATTTTTTTCAAAGTGTGATGTTATAACTTATATAAAGATGCCTTTTAAAAATTCAGAATAAGAAATAAACGTATGTTAATAAAAGAGATAGCGAATTCCATGAAAATATTATATTGATCATTAATATTTGATACTGTTACGGATTTTTCCTCCTTATCCTTAAAAATACGTCGGTTTCTTATACCTTTTATAGTGGTTGCGTATGGTGTTAGAGATGAGATGACGAGCACACAAGGATCAGTCCTTTAGTAGACGACACAACACAGACGTTTATTTACAGGACAGCACACAGAAGGCAAATATTCACAACACAGCTATGTACAGGAGACAACTATATACAGCCGAAACGAACACACAGGACAGCACACTACAGATAGTAGCTCACAATAGCAGCAGTAGTCCCCAGGCAGAAATTCCGTAGTGACAACGTCCACAGCTCTCACAAAGCGGTAGGACAGGATTCAGCAGGAGAGATAATCTTTAAAAGATTCTTTTCTAAGCTCGGGTAGGTCTCTCCAGAACTGGCTGAAACAACTCTTCTGTCTCTTCTTGCCTTCGCTGTCGACTCTTTACTTCGCACAACTGGACTACGTCTCAGTTCAGGACAGCCCCGTTCCCTACGACGACACAACAAGCTTCAACACACGACACAGACTTTGTCAGTATATGCCACACAGCAATCCAGCGTTCAGGACTCCTCAGTTCAAGACCTCTCTATTAGGTCTTCTTCTATTCGGATTATTCAATTGTGATGCTTCTCGCTTGATTCACTTCACCGCTTCAGGTCTTTTTTCCTTTTTTTTCCGCTGCTCAGCTTCGACTTGACTCGCTTGATTCATCCCCGCTTATGAGTTGGATTTTCGAGGCGCCTAGCCCGGGCAGATACAATTAATGGTAATGGTAGTGTGCAGGAGGCCTTATGGCTGGCCCTTTATATACCGGTGGGAGGCGGGGCTTACATCTTCTGGACCAATCAGGAGCATTCTAGAAGTATCTTGGCTCCTAATGGATGGATTGGAAAAATTCTCAATGTTTCGGGTACTTTCCATTTTGTCGCCAAAGTTGCCAAATTCGTCGCCAAGTTGCCAAATGGTCACCAAGTCTTGGCACCTCTGACGTCACACCCATTTACTATTCAATACATATAATTGTAAATCTCTCGTCCTTACGGTGACAGTATCAGTGCGGAAAGCAAAACCACAGGTTCGTAACAATACGTATTGATATTAACACCATGTGATGAATAATGTCTAACAATTGCTGATTGTTGTAAATTGCTGTTCTTATTATTGCTGATATCATCCGATTTTAAAACTGGCAAATAGGATATAATCTTAATTTTGTAGCTTTAACAAGAAATACATGTTTATAGGATAAAATGTTTTACTTGACATTTACTGGGAAAGAAATGCAAGTTTCTTTTAAGTAATCAATGTTATACTAAAGTTTGTATTGCTATTTACTCAAGATCAAATTTTAGTACCCACCTTTTTTTATTCATAGATTAAGGTAACTATTTTCAGTATTTAGCTTTGTAATATGATGAGAGTCATAGTTTCTTAGTGGTCTCCTCATATTACTTACATATTTATACCAGAAAATATTCATAAGTATATTTGAATTTGAGCCAAATATACATATCTATATTTGTATTTTTCCAAGAAATCAATGTTGATCTTGACTAAATTAAGTCTGTGTCTGGCCCCGAGATATTATGGCATGTGCCAGTAGTGATTTCCACTAAGAAATTCATAAAATAGAGCATTAAACATTATATGTGTGTGATTGAAACTTTGCATATGAAATATCACATTTTCCTCAGAATAGATATATAAACTCTTTGGTGATGGGCTGTCATATATGCATCACCTGGAGCGTCTATCACAACCGGGCTTACAATCTTCTCATTGCTGGAAATCAAACGTAAGGAATGGTGATGTTATGAGTATTTTAAAAATTGGAACAATTGTTTAATTCTTGAGTTTGGTGTGTCAATTATTCAAGGATGATGGCTCCTGACTCACTGTGACCATTACTTTTTAAATAAACATAGTTTTAGGTTCTTGACCATCAGTTTGCTCATATTCAAATTGACTTTGATATTTTGAGCATCAATTGTTGTAGGTGGGAAAAGGAAGATAGTGCTCGTATGATGAATGGACTAATAACCTAAAAAATATAGTAAAATTGGCAACGTTGGGATTTAAACTTTAATTTTTATATATTTTTTTCAGAATTACTCTTAGCAACGCAAACTCAAGTACTGTGGGATAGTTTTTTGTGCTTACCATCAGTCCGTCACGTGCGTATATGGATTATACGAAAAGGTTAAATACGCCTATTCAATCCATATAAATTTTAATCGTGCACATTTATTATTATTTAAAACTATGGAAGTGACGTCATTGTATTTTATTCTTCAAATTGATTTTTATAAACTTTTAAAAGCATGTATTTAAAATTATTTGTAAATTTCAAGTACCGCTTCATAATTATTATTTGTGATGAGAAAGAAAGATACATCTTACAACATAAGGAATTTATGCAATTTATTTACATTTAAAAAAATATAATTCAAATCTTAGTTTCATTTTAATGAATTGAAATGTTTAAATCTCTAACAAAAGGCCTTTGATAAGTTTAAACATTTTTTTCTCCTAATTAAATTTATTTTCTGGGCTTTTCTTCTTATATTCGGGAATTTAAGCCTATTTGAATTGCTTCAATACACTCATCATCCAGAATGGTTTTCTAATTAGTATTGGTAGAATTCAATTATTTTCCAAATTTGCAGACAATACAACGAAGAGTTTTCTTTTTTTATATAAAGTTTTTGAATAGAAAACTTTTTCGTAGATTTTACAAAGAATGGCACAGTGGAATTGATTTCTTTCTCCAAAATTAAGCCCCCAATATTTTTCAATGTAAGACTATTTTTAAAAACTTAATGAGAATACTTTACTTTTGCTCATTCTTATAAATTATGTTTGAAATGTATGAACATTTATTAGTTCCATCATTATGCTATTTAAGGTTAAACAAGCAATATAAAAAAAATAAATTCAATTCCTACTTAGGTCAACAAAGAAACATTTTATTTAGGTACTTTTTATTAAATAATTGCAGTGAACATAAAAATAAATATACATAAAACAGAATCACAACTATAAGTGGCAAAATAATTTTTTTCCAGTGATATACATTCTTTGCCACTGACGGTATTCATTCCTAAATTTATATCCTGCTAAATATCTTCTATAAGAGATTTTTTTTATCCTACATAAAACTAAACTAATTTATTTATCACAAAAATTATTGATTTTCGCTAGGTTTGAACTCGCATTCTTCACGTGAAAAATACTGAAATCCTAGCATTTTACCGATCGAACTACTGCCTGTTCATTTCAATTGCCATTACAAACTATTAAAACTATATTTAAACTAATTAAATGAATTAATTAATATTTAAAAAAAACTGTATTGGTATCAAGAGTCATCTAATACAGGTTTTAAAAATGTATTTGAAGAGTGGATGAATTACAAGTATTTTATTAATGATTGAAAATTTGAGCAAAATACATAAATATATATAGAGAGAGAGTATGAATTAATAGCAAGAATTAAAAAATACTTACAATTAGTTAACAGGTTTTTAAAAATGAAACTTATATAACTTAAGAGCTATTTTTTAAATGGTAAGATATGTAAAAATAATTTGTAAGTACCAAAGTTATGGCAAAAAATTTTCAATCTGTCTACCTTCATTTCATCCCTTTCAGAGAGTGTAGTTATTTTTAGTAATGCAGGTATTTCTTCTTTGTGAGAAGGAAACTATTATTTCTAAATTATTTTCGATTTCATTAAAAGGCGTGGAAATGTGCAATCTACAAACAGGCACAAAGGAAAGATAAAATTTAGTTTTTATTTGTAATGATTTTTGTAATTTTGGAGTAGGAGGAGGGCAAGAGAGTTTTTTATTCCCCATGGTGAAGAAAAGAGTTTAAATATTCCCAATCATTAAAAGAGGCAGTTCATTTGCACTGTTTTGGTTCAATAGCATTGAATGTTTTTGAGAAAGTTAGGAGTTTAAGGTTCGAGGTGCATATCTTGAACTGTATAAAATCTAAAATAGTTTGTTTTCTGTTTAAACTGTCCACCAAGGTTTTCTGTTTAAACTGTTTGCAAATGTTTTCTGATTAAACTGTTTGCAAAGGTTTTGTTTTTGATTAAAATATTTACAAAGAATTTCTGAGATACTTATTGCTAAAGATTACAAATATATGCCATGGAATATTGCTAAATTTTATAGATCCTGTCGATATGTGTGAAAAGAATAACTATGAACTGGTATAACACCTAGAGTCAAATCCTGAAAAGATAGGAGTAGTTTTTAGAAATGCTTTGTCTTCTTGTATTATACATCTACTGCACACATTTATACTACGGCTGGAACAAAAGTGCTGAAATCGGTTTTTAGTAATCTTTGAAAAAAGCTACCTAGAATGAAAGGTTTGCTATATCATAACATGACTGTTCTACCAGCATTTTGTTAACGATCTGACACTAGTAAGAAAAATACAATTCGAAATATTCTTTTCGAAAAACATTTTTATTTCACATCGCTAGCTAAATTTATAAAAGGGTTTTCAGAAAGCTTTCCTACGTCAATAAAACTTCCATATCAGAAATTTGAATCTCTTGAATAATTATGGCTACATTTGGACAATTCCGACCACTTAATTGTCTGTAACTGCATTTTTAGGGGCTTATGCCAAAATATAGTCTTTAGAGTTTTTTTAACAACTGCAAAATGCCAGATTTTGAAAACTACAAATGCTCTATTTTCCAACTACAAAGAAAGGATTATGTATGAGCAGATATTTTTGGAAATCAGTTTCATTTGCATCTCATAATGGGAACAATTAGTGAATGTATCAATACACATTAAGTTAGGCTAACCCTATTTATGAGTACAAATGAATCTTAATCTTATGTTCTTGATGCACCTTCGTAGTATTCCGAGGATATCACAGGACACATAGGATTTCATAGCGCTGGACGAGGAATCAAAGATGTTGTGAAGGACTGGGTCACGTCACGGCCGCCGGAATTCTGTTAGAAAGGAAACCTTCATCTCGTTAATCAAGATGATCATTGTTCTCAGGCCTATGGTGTTTGCTTTGAATATAATCTTCATTTGTACCCATAGTGTCTTTTTATTTAAATATCCCTTATATTTTAATGCCACACTAAATAAAATACTAAAATTTAATTATTCCTCACTATAATTGTTTTTCAATTAAATCAGTAATGTTTAATCAGTAGATCAGTTACCTCTATTGTACTTCTAGGCAATTACTAAAGAACAGTTACGTCTTTCATAATGATTAAAATTAGACAATGATTGAGAAAATGAAACTAAGTACATATTTAATAAACAGGATATGCATTTATTATGGAGCAAAATGGTGCAGATATCGATACATTGAAAAATTAAAAAAAATAATATTTAAAAAGGTGCTCGAATAATTTCCAAACAGCCTCACAAAAATTGATCTTCAGGTCAGAATGATGCAGATATAAGTACCTTAGTACGATGTGTGATGAGCACATGTGTTATGATTAATGTATATTTTACATATGCGTTCCATGTTCTCCACTAAATTATTGAGGAGTTCTAGGTTCCCACTCCTTCCTCAAAATGGTTTGAGATATCCCACTCATACGGATGGTTCTTTGCGAAACAAGTTTACCAAGAGCAGGCCATTGCATACGGTCAATAGGTTCACTTTGCAGTATGTTCGATACCTCAGCACTTCTTTGTGGCAGCCCTTTATCGTCCCAAAAAAGTCTGAATCTATAACACCCATAAAAAGACGAACATGATCCAGAATAGCCTCTTTGAAACACTGTTGTGATGCAACGCTTCGTCGCTCAAAGATTTGAAACGAGGTTCTGCCATTGCGCATGATGTCTGCTCATAGAATCACGTCTGGGCCGTACCGATCATGTTCACAGCAAACAGTTGTATATTACGTGCTCCACTCTTCCTCCACAGTAATTGGTGGTCAGAATGATTTGTCTCACTGAAACGAGATTCGTCTGAGAACATTACTCTAGATCAATTTTAGCTGTCACAACCAACCATGTTCATTACACCAAACTAATTTCTCACAAAAATGACGTGGTTGAAGCGGAATGCTACGAACAGATTTTCGTGCATTTAAACCAATTTGATTTAATCACTGTGATATTGTTCTTGCAGAAATATGTGTACCGGTTTTAATTGAAAGATTTGTAGCTATTTGGCCAGAAGTTAAGTTTCTGTTTTCCTTTTTGCCACAAGGCTACATAGCAATCCTCTAAAGGAGTGATATTCCTAACAAGATCCCCGATATGTATTTACACCTTCAGCGGCCTTCTCTAATCACGAGATGACACTCTTTGATACACCCAATGCAGTAGTTGGTGTGGTGACACTTTGACCTGCTTCCAGTTGCCCAACTGCTCTATCACGGTGGTAGACACTCCAATAATGTCTTGCTGATATTTGGCTCTTAATTATTGCAAAAACCAAACAGAATTTCAGAGAAAAAAAACTTTTATAACTTATTGCTTTGACTTGGATTAAATATAAAACATCATGAATTTTCATACGAATAATGTACTTGTATGCAATGTATTTTATACAGATAATTAATCTTGTATTATTATTGCCTCACGACTGTTGAAAAATATTCATTTGCAGCACCCATATGTAAATAATGATTACATTTTTTTTTTTTTGAAATATGAAAATTAATTCCTTAGAATAATGGAATTTATTACTATAATATTATTACCAAATCAGTATTTGCTTTATCATTCATTTATAACTTCATTAGTTCTTAAATTTATAATAAATATTAGTAACCGTAAACATGCAAATTATTATATATTTTCTTATAACTTATTTGGGGCTAAACATAGTTACCTTATTAAGTAGCAAACTGAATAAGAAGAAAACATATTTTTTTAAAAAATGCTGAACATTTTTAGAAGTAACTTTCACATAAGACAAACATTGTTGATATTGCATTTTATCTCTCTTTTACTTTTCCTATACTTTAACTACTATAGCAAACATTATCAGCTTGACTGAAGCACCACAAAAAGAAACAGATAAATGTTTTCCTTACGCATATCTACTCCATTTTGTACTACTTTTCCCTAAATTTAAACATTTGTGGACCTTTTATTTGAATGATGCGAAAGCTGGCCGTTAAATAATTCATAATTTCTGGAAGGATATGTAACTAAAAGTATGAACAAAATGGAAATTTATTCCATGCATAGAATGCAGAAATTGTGAAGAAATAAAATCTGCACCAAGTTAAGGACTGAATATCGTTGACTTTGCACTTAAGGTCATCGCATTGAGAATTTTGCCCATAATCCAGACAGCCCATAATGTTATCTCTGAGTTCCTTATTGTATGTAACACATTCTTTACGCACAATGTATATCACTTGAACATTAATGGAATGTTGCATATTCCATTTCCCCTACGTTCATTATAATTAATGTCCTATGCTGGCCTAAGTTGGCAACGATATCTTTTACCAGATAATATTATAATGTTTTGCTACATTACCTCCACATGCCGTCTGATATATGTTTCAGGGATTTATTTTCTTTCCATGTATTAGTTTAAGCAAGGGAACTCCAAAGAGAGAATAATTTTATAGCCATCCTATATATACTCCGAAATACCGAAATCTGAAATATTTGGATGAAGAATACATTTGTGACATGATGTAACAGAAATGGCAATTTCTAGAAAAGTAACATTGATAGAAAAGTGCATTTAGTACCATATCTAGTTAAAATGAGATATTTTATTATGAAATATGCATGGCATTCGGAGTGTTATGGTAATGTTTCTTTTTCTGTATACTGTTATCAGAAAATTGACCTGGCTGTTTTCCTATATATGCAGTTACGTTCAGATGGAAAAATGTACTAATTCTAAGGTACTACTGTTTCTTAATATTTTTAATTCAAAATCGCTTTCCTGATCGTACAATTATAGATAGTAATAGTTTTTTTTTACAATAGCTACCGATAATACATCAAACAAGTAGACATCGTAAAGTAGTACAAGTAAAATAACGCATACCGGATTTTTTCAATCATCTATCAAGTATCTTCAATGACTTTTACGTAGAAAATGGAGGGGGAGATTCATTTCTAAGTCACATTGATCTAACTTTATTGATTATTTAAAAAAGGTTTTTTTGTTGATTTTTACTTTGTACAGATTGCTTTTGAAAAATAGAAATACAAAGAAGTATTGAGGAAATACGCTATAACTATAGTAGCCATTAATTATTTTACGTATCAGCATAGCCTGGTATGTAGGGCGTTGGATTCACACCATTTGGGTTGTGAGTTGGAACCTCAACATCCCAAGACATTCCGTGTGTGTGGTGCCTGGTGCACCTATAAATCTATCATGACCACAAAATCCTTCAAGTAGAAACAATACCACTGTGTGTATTGGATCAGAGGTGATCGTCCTCTAATTCAGGTTTAAATTAAGATCTATAGTTGAGTAAATGAAAAGAATGAATTAAGTCCGCTTTGTAAAAAAAGGTTGTTACTCATGAGCAGCTAAGTCCTATTATTGGCCCTAGATAGCGCAGCTAAAACAAGAAACCATTTCTAGCTTAAAATCGTTGCCTTCGTCAACGGGCTTGTCATGGCAAATGCCATAAGGAACAATAATAACATCAATTATTTTTCATTTTATTATCTGCTCTATGCACTATCCAGAATAATTTAAACTGAACAGTTTTTCTTCCTGGGAATGGAGACATATGATTATATAAATTTAATATTTCCTCAATATTGATGAATACGAAGCATCTTTTTTTATGTTTCTATTGTTAGTAAATTAGCTAATATGATTTTTTTTTAAAAAAAAGGCGATTTATTTTCATGATTAACTAGTATATTTGAGTTTTATTCTACATATAGGATAAAACGGATTTTTGTACTAAAAATTCTAACCTTATAAAATAAATGTTTTTATGATTTTTTTTAAATCAGAAGAATAGTTTTATTAAAAAATGATTTTTATTTTTCATGTCATCTTTCTTAATGAAATTGTTATACAGTTTTTATTAAATAAATATAAATTTATTAATTGCTTAATAATTTCTACCTTAATAATTGTATTATTTTCCCATAAAATAAGAACTATCCCTCTGATTTTATTTATCCAAAAGATTTTTTTCTGTAGCAAAATTCAGCAAAGTACTTATGAAATATCTATACTTGCCTCCATAAGTTATACTTATGTTATTATTTATGAACTATACAAATGGAGTCCCCTTTATTTTATTTATTAAAAAGAACGCTTTCTATAGCAAAATTGAGTGGAGTACATATGAAATATCTATATTTGCCTCAATATAATATATTTATCCTAAGAACTGTTATACTTATGTTATTATTTATACACTATACAAATGGAATGGAATATCTACAGTACGAAGCGTCGATCAATTATTAGATCTATCTTAATGTATGGTGTCTAAATCTGGGGACTGGCATGACAGAAATGGCAATTTTCCGAAAAGGAGATTCGAAGGGAAAGTGGATTTTTACCTTATCAGTTTAAAATAAAATATTTTCCATTACATTCGGAGTGTTATGGTAATGTGTTTCTATTTATTTTTCATGTCAGAGAAGTTTAAAAAAATCGATATGAAGTATTTGAAGATATTTTCTAAAATCTATAATTCAAAATCACTTTCAGTATTTTGCAATGGCCGTAGATTTTTTAGCTATTTTCTTCCAATAACCAGCTGATAAGATGCCATACAAATAGATATTATAATAATACATGTGGAATATTGCATATATTTATTTTTATATTGAAGAGAATCGTCGTTGATCGAGTATCTTTAAATGCAAATGACTCCAGAATTCCCCAAATGAGAAATAGATGAAAAAATTTAGTTCTAACTCATACTGATGTCGATTCAGTTTTTAATTGAAACGTTATTTTTCGTTAATCTTCAATTGTATTAGATTTCTAAAATATTTTTATGATCTGTGCGAATGTTAATGCGTTTAGCCATAATTTATTCTCAGCTGATGTGGAAACATGATAATCGGATTTCTAATTATCTAGGCTGATAATCCCTCAAGTATATTGTAATCAATCAAACATAAAAATTTAAAAGAAACTGGTGAAAGAAAATGAAGCTTCATTGGAATTTAATTATCTATCAAGAGGATAATTTTGGGTAATTTTCCGTTATATGGGCGCAGTGAAAAAACCAGTTAAAAGTCGCCAAATAAACGCTAATCGAAAAAAAATGAAAATTCGCCAAAAAATGCGAAAATATGTCTAATTCCCGTAGTCACTCTTGGCGAGTTTTTTGTGTTTTGTTCACATTGGTGACATTTGTTTTCACATTCGTTTCGCTTTGCGCTTCACTCGCGTTCTGCTCACATTGCCGAAATCTTGCTCTCATATAACGGAAAAGTACCTAATTCTGATTTAATTTCTTTCCACATGAAAGAATATTAATGGGTTTGAAATATTTAATTTAAAAATTTACTAACTATTATGATTTTTTTTTAATTAATAGGAAGGGTTTTGAAAAATCAACGGTTTTAATGTATTGAAATATCAAAACTATGTTTTATAATTCTGATGTTCAAAACAGAAATTAATAACCAGAAAATGTTATAAAAGAGATAAATCATCATTAATGTTTGATAATAATAAGAAAGCCCACATAAAAAGAGGTGTAAATTACAATTTATGTGAAATATTCACAGTATAATAAATGCACATTTAAAAAAAAATAATTATTATTTAAAACTGAAATAAGTATTAGCAAATACTGTGGGCTTCCAAAATGACGTTTTGATTTTTTTTTTTTAGTAATTTGATTTTTTTCTTTTGCTTATTCCTTTTTCTAAAAAGTCCTCTTTGAAGTTAAGATTATCAGTTTGAATTATTCTTTTTTCCAGTATTTAGAATCTGCATTCAAATTCAACGCAACTTTTTCTTATACACACATGCAATGCTCTGTTTTGGCCTTTTTCTTATCATGATAAAGACTTGTTCTTAATTTAAACAATTTTTACACTTTCTTATGTGTATTTCTGACTCAACTAAATAACGTTAAACATTCATTATCATTTAATTTATTCCTTATTTTAAATAATTTCATGATTTCCTTTGAAAAAGTTTCATTGGAAGTGATTTCAGTAGCAGAAATAAATTGTTAACATTTTCCTAAACTACTGATTTTTTATAGAAAAAAAAACCTTTTCTTTGAAAGAGCTGTTTAATTTTATTCGTAAATTAAATTATAGTAAAACCCATTATTCCTATATAAATAAAATTTGAACTAAATAACTAAATATATTTTATTCGTATACTGATATTTTAATGTAATCCTTATTCAGACATTTAAATCCTTCTAAAAGATATTTACAGAAATTTATTTCAAAAGTTAGAGCCTCATGTTTTAATGTTGTTGTACGATTAGAAATGTATTTTTAACTTTTAGCAGTGGTATTTTATTAATATAATATAAAAGTTTAAATTGAAATACTTAAAAAAAACTTGAAATGAATAAAGACTATGTATAATTCCATTATTAAGGATTATTAAGACTAAACACTTTTTTAATAATTTTAGTTTTTTTTAATATCAGAGCAGTATTTTTTTAGTTATCGGACATTTATGATATTATAAATTATTTGTTTGTATTTTAATATAAATTTTAAATTTAATAGAAATGTGTCTTTTTGTTTTTAATGTTAATTTATTTTTCAATGTTTTTTTTTTCCTTCAGATATATTAAAGGAAAAATATTTTGACATAGTTATTTAAAGAAAACCTTCAGAAATATACTTCAAGTTTGATTTTATAAAAATAGCTAAATCCCCAAAAATGCCTTTAAAAGTCCTTCAAGCTAGCTTTTGAAAACAATTTTTAAAACATTTATTAATGAAAACAATTTTTAAAACATTTATTTATTTTTAACATTAATTAGCATTTATTAATGAAGTACATAAATGAGACAGTTGTGATATCTGATATCCAAGAAAATCCTTAGGGAAGGTCTTTGCATTTCAAAATGTTCTACTATAAATTGGTATTCAGACATTTAAATGCAGCAGCATGCATTAAAAATCCAAGCTGCCGAAGTGAATTATATCTAAATGTCAAAAGCATAAAGTTGCTGCGTTGTTTGATTAAAATTCATCAAAGCAGTCTGAGGTGCCATACATCAGCACCCATGTGGGGAACTTAACATTAGATAATTTTGACGTAGCGCTTTGAATTCTTCGCTAGGACTTTATTGTCGATTTGCATGCGTTTAAGCATAATGATTAAATTCCTGTTAGACATGGTCTGAGTAGTTTGAAACAATGAATAATTTTAGAACCAAATTTAAACTAAAACTAAGAATTTCTTAATAGATGACGAAGAATTTCACATAATTATATTGTAGGGATACACAAACATTTTTTTTTTAAAATGTTGTTCTAGGTATATAAGCTTATATCGAATAAAAATGTTTGAAAATAATGAAATAATGATTTGAAAATAAATCATTTTTCTTGAATCGATTGGTAGTATTTGCATATTCAATTATTATCATTATTTTATTAAAAAATATTCCATTTCAATTTATTTTATTGTCCATGAATGAAGCGCTTAGTGTAAAACAAAAATAAGGAAATTGAACATGAGCACTTATTAGTGATTCAGCTATAAAATAGGAAACTAAGTTTTAAAAAATTAAAAATAAATATTAATAATAATAGTTGATATGAAGAGCTATTTAACTTTGCCTTATTAATTCCTAATTTATAGTGTCCGTGAAACATGTGGTCATAGAAATTTAGCTTTTAAAGTGGATGAGGGGAAATTAAATGATTAAAAAATGGTGAATTCGTTACAAAAGTACCGCAAATGCTTTATGAGCTCTGAATTAAGACGATAAGATAATACAATTCTGAAATAAAAGAGTCTTAATTAGCTGATCAGATTTCTAATTACTGATAATAGAAGATATATTAAATAAATAAAAAGATAAATATACAAATTGGAAATTTTCTGTTTTCCATTTAGGTGACAAAGTTATAAAATCCAAATAATTTTTACTGTCTCTTCTCAAATGCATTATGTTTTCAAGTATCCAGGTCGTGTCTGTCCGATATCCGTACTATCCGACCTAATTTTCTATGACCATAATTAAATAAGAACGTCTAGGCATTATATTGGAAGCATTTCCAAGGCATTTGATGGCGTTTGCTGCCATCCTCCTACGTGTCGTGTGCAAAATACAAGTTATCATAGAAAAGGAGCTGCGTTCTGCTCGTTGTTCACTGCTTCGTCAGTGTGTAACTACAAACTTCAAGTTTTAATCCTTATTTCACAGTTGCCTTTTCATATTTATGTAATCATTTATCAATGAAAAACAAATAGTTTTAGTGAATTTTCTTAACAACTATTCATACGATTTATTTGAATATTTTAATTATATCTCTTACATTTAAGTTATGTATTAAAGAATGTGTGTTAAAATATGAACAGTTTATATCCTGTAATTACTTTTTCTCAAATAAATTTTTGAAACGTGCAGTGCACTACGGTATATGTAAACTATCAGTACATTGACTTTTAATTTAATTCGGCACATTACCTGCAACTGCTTCTATGGCTCAAAGTATTCATTCTACATAGCTTGAGATAAATGAAGACATTAGTACTCAATACGAAATGAGCAAATGCGTTTTATAACGATGAATTGTGATATAAAACTTTGCCTTCTGGTATTGGTGAGCAAATAAATAATTTCATAGAACCTCAGCCTATATGGCATTTCCTTAAGCTGCATTAGGCAGGATACTCGGAAGCGTATTGTATTTGAATAAATAGCATTTAGAAATCAGATTAATTGCTATAAAAGTGAATATTTAAAAAAATAATGGGATATAAGATATTTGAAAATGAGAATTAAATTTTCAGATATTTGCTGTTAAGAATAATCTATGATTATAAAATTTCAGTTTCTAATATCATAATTTATATCAAATCTGAAATTAATTGCATGTGAAATTATTCAGTTACATTGCATTATGTGAAACGATTATTAACGAAACATTACACTACATGCAGTTACATTTTGTGAAACAATCTACATCAGGTAATTGATAAATTCACTGAGAATAATGGTTGCCAAAAATTTCAATTAAATAATTTGTGCGATTATATGGCTTTCTCAGAAGAATAATTTCTAAATTATTGTCACATAAAATTCATCCTATTTTAGGCTCATGTATTTCTTTAATTTTCTGTTTACAACTTTATATCAGTCTACAATTTTAATACACTAGTTTTTAAGAGAAGCAGTATGTAAATATAATTCCTACATAATAGTTTTTTGCCATTGCTGAATTCTGAAATTAGATCATAATTTTAATTACAACAAACATTCAAAACCTTATTAAAAATCATTTCTTATATGTGAGATTTTTTCAAAACGATAAAATAAAGCTAATCATATTTTATTCTTCCATCGTGGAAAAAAAGCAATGACATATTAAAAAATCGATGGAAACTATTTGAGTTTTACTCCTACAAGAAATGCATTAACTTAAAATATGTTTACAATATTTTTTCAATCTTATTTAATCACGCATAAAAAATATACAGAAACTTTGGAAATATTAAGAAAATATAGAAATGTATGTTAAAATTTCGATTAAGTTTTAATTACTTACAGTTCAAATTAAAAATGCTTAAAAATCACGCTTTTTTACATCTAGGTAAAATTATCTAACTTACTGAATATCAGAGCACGTACTCACAGCGAAATGCATGCATTTATCTTTAATGGAAATTAATGTAGATATGCAAGACCAAAAGCCATTCTATAACTTCAAATCACGACAATAATTAAACAAATCAACCAATTAATTCAGTCATTGAAATAGTATGCTCAGATGCTATTCCTGCTGATTAGTGTGCATGAACTATCCTTAATCATTTTCGGAAGTTTACTTGGCTTTTCAATTAACATGCAATGATTCATTTAAAATTGCCTCGTTCAAAATAATTCCTGATTCATAGTTTTAGCGAATAGCCGAATGGATAAATAATCATTGTAATGCCTTATCTGATAATGAATTAAAGAGCTATTATTCGCCAATAAATTTGGTAATTATTTAATTGAATCTTTTCAATACAGTGAATTTTAGTTAACTAAAAGGAATTAAAATGAGCTTAAATCTTGCAATTCAATTACTAAATTTTCATCAGTGAAAGAATCGTGAAAATCATTTATTTTATTATTTAATCAAATAATTTTTCAAGTGATTTCGCATTGATTAAAATAAAAGTAAAAATAATTTCATTTTCATAGCTCAGTTGACTGTTATTCTTTACAAAATATTGGTCTTCCATATTTCAGAATAATATATTTATTTTAGTATCAAAAAAGTATGTTTTACGGAATAAGATTTATAAAAATATTAAGAGACTCATTTTAACAGAATGTACTGCTCAATTCTGTGTTATTTAACAAATATTTATAACCCCCATGCATTTGAAATTTGATCTTTAAATCAATGTACATTTATAATACATTTAAGCCAAAATGTTAAAAAATATTTTATTTAAAAAATCGTGAAATTCATATTCAGTGAGTAACATTCTTTCTAAACAATAATTCACATTTAGTTGGATAAAAACTCCTGTTTCAATGAGAAAAAATAAACGGAAGTATTTGTAAGTATAGAAGATCTTAAAATGATTTAGTACAAATTTACTGGAAAGAAATTTGAAAAATTTATTTTGATTTAATTTAATGTAATTAACAAATTTTTCCACATTGCTTTGCATTAATATAAATGAAATATGGACTTTGAATAGGAAAGAAAATTTAAAAAGATTTCTAATTTATATTTTATATCAATCTGTTGGAATAAAATGCATCAAATAATATTAGCAATGCAAGATCCTTTCACACTTCTTGGCATGGATAAATTTACCTTGATATTTTCATATAATATTTAATCATCGCATGTAACGATTTTTTTCTTTTGCTTCCTCCTTAATTTTATTGTTGGAAGAAACGTTATGTAGTTAGAAATCAAATATTTTCATCACGTTTCTTATTGTATCCAATGATATTAGATATTTTCTTAATTGTTTATAGGTTTATAAAAAATGTATGGATAATTTTTCTATGATTGCATAATATGAAATGTAAATGCCCCTTCCTTTATTAAAATTAAATTTTAATTTAAAACAATTATCAATTTTACTGAAAATATATGTTTTTTAATGTTAAACCTCTGAAAATAATCAATTCCTATGCAAAAATGTGATTACTGCCAAAGAGTGAGCGAATTTACTTGTAATATATGATTAAAACTTAAATTCATTAAATTTAAGATAAAAAGGTAGAAACAAGGCACAACAAAGAAAAATATATTAATATTTCAGCCGAAAAATTTTGCCTTACTGCACATTCATTTTACAAGTATTTTGGAATACTGTTTTTTATTATTTTTGTTTAGTTCTTTATTCACCAAAAAATAAGTAGGAACATTTTTTACACTTATTTAATTAAAACTTTCCATTAGATTCAAATTTCTTTTTTACATGACATATAATTTTTTTATTGGAAGAAATAAAATGTTAATTAAATTTTATCAATACATAAGGAAATACTGAACGAAGGAACATACGGAAACGAAGGCAATTCTTTTGATGGCTTTCTAGCTTAATAGGGCTGGCTATAGAACACGAGAAAGGCGGTGTAAGATCGGAAAGTTCACTGCGCGACTTCTTTAAAGTACCAAATGACAACAAAAAAAATGAGACTAATGAAAGAACATAAATAGATCTATATGTCCAACTAGGTTGGTATTTCAGTTCAAGAATATAATAATTTTCACTAAGCAAATTCGTTTATAAAATTTAAATTTATTAATTATCTTTTCAAAGTTTTAGGTACTTTAAAATTTCAAATAATATTTTTAAAAATTCTAAAAAAATATTTCGTGATTTTTTTTTAAAACTAGCGGAACAATATATATTTAGAAATTGAAGGAATATTTACAGCCTGTGAAAAGTTATAGTTCTTTGAGAGAAAATGTCACATTGTTTGTATTTTTACTGATTTATCTCTACAATTGTTATAATTGCATTAAAATAATATTGTGCTTTTTTATATATTTCTTGCTGAAAGTCTAAGAGCCCTTGTTAAATTTCTAAGTCTGTTTAAGAAAATTATGCTAATAAAATTTTTACGATAAGAATAAAAATATTATAAAGTTTATACATTGCATTGATTCAAACATAAAACATGTTCGGAGATATTTGACAATAAACTGATAAACAATGCTTATAATTAAAAACAGTAATGAAGATTTTTTTGAAACAAAATATTTGTGGGGAGGGCAGATACTTAAATAATTTAAAATATCTGTAAATTTTATCAATGAAAATAAGAATTACTTCTTGGGTAAAATTAAGCTTTGCTAAGAAAATTTACATTTTGAAAATATATTTTCAAAATGTGTCATTTTTATTTCCCATTCTTCCCATTTATTCTTTGAAAGTTTTTCATAATTTATGTTACGTAATTTCGTTCAAGTATGTTTTCTAATGCAAATTGTTAAAACATTCGAATATAAATGAATTTGAAAGCATCCAGATTGAAATATTGATGAACTCTATTGTGATGCTGATTTTGACAAAACCATAGGCTGAAGTTTTAAAAATACTTTCAATACTTAATCCTTTTCATTAAAAGAAAAAAAAAACATATACGGAATAAATTAATATTCAGATAACAAATCCTAATCTGAATGGGTTCATAAATATCAATTTAGTATCTGTAGCAAAGCAATATCAAATATATAAACTATTTTTTCTGTTATTTTAAAATTAGAGTGGGTTGATGGGACTCATAATTATTAACAATTTTATACGATTTTTTGTGTATGATTTGCATGCATGCTTTATGTTTTCGGTCTGACATGTTTGGAAATGACAGACGTGACAATTCTGCACATGTTTGGAAGTGACATCTCTAGGATAAGCAGAATGACTTTTTAGAGCCGACACGTTCCATCAATTTTTATTTGTGATTTTTTTCTTCTATACCTCAACCAAACTGAGTGAATATTCGTATAAAGCTAGCTGATAATATCTTGAAATCAAGAATTACTTTCAAAGCTTTAAAGAGAAATTCACAACCTCTTTTCTTTCGCATCAATTGTATGAATAAAATTAACATTGATCCTGTTTCAGTAATAAAGTACTTTATTTCCCTTATTTTGTCCCTTATTTTCCCTTATTTATTTCCCTTATTTTGTCACTGAAAGAACTTTAATAATTTTCCTAATTAGTTTAAATAATCTTGTTTGGGGCATCAATAGTATATCACTCCTCACAAAAAAAATATTATTATGTAACCTATTTAACGATAACTAATTAAAGATTAAAATATTTAAATGCTTTCAATAGGTCAAGCATTCTGTGCAAAATGATAGACCAACAGATAATGTAATTGAAAGGAAGCAAATGAAGGCATTATGTTCTGCGGACTGATTTAATCTTAGTTAAAAATATTTGGAGATAAATTATTGAAATTTATAAATAAATCAACTATTGCTATTCTTACATGGATTTTAACTCAACGGTATTAGATCTTATGGAAGATAATTTAATGCTCCAGTGGACGAAAGAAATAAATATTTAAGCGTAACAAAATTCACTATCTATGGCGTATAAGTATATGGATCCAAAACCAAATAATGTGTATTTAGGAATGTTTGGTTTATCAGAATATAGGCATTTGTTTGCCTGAATAATATTCCTAACCTCATGCGATTTTTCTTAAACTCTTGCATTTTGGTCATCATAAAATTTTCAAACAATACAAAATATTTTTTGCTGTTATGAAGATACCAGCAATGATAGTGTTTGTTATATTGCTAAAAACTACTTTATTTAACGAGAAGTACATTTAAGTAGCTTCACACGAGGCTAACTACCAAGTCCAATAAAAATGACACGCCTTCTTTATCAAGATCGTGCGACCTCTATGTGACAATGACAAACAATCATCACGATGAGACAACCTTCACCATTATCCCATCAGAGTAGCGGGACCTAAAGTAGTCTTGATCTTTTATTGCTTCCTTTATTAGTTGTTATTGTGTGACAGCTGCTTTAAATATAAGTACTCTGGTGCAATAAAAATCACCATCTCTTATACAGTTGCATTCATATATTATTGGCATGTGACATCTTATTTTCCAATCATTATCCAAACTACTTGCTTCAAAATTTAACTCATGATAATTAAATTGCAATTATTTGCAGCTAAATTATTCAACACTTACCTATAACTTTGAAATTACTGCTTTTATTGGAACTACATAGTAGAATATCTACATTTAGAATTTTGTTATGTGTTGCCATTTCTTCTATTATTGCCGACTTGTTTATAATCACAGAGTTTAATAACAATGATGCAAAAATATAACAAATCGAGGAATAAATCAATATTTATTAAGGATAGTTATAAAAATGGTGGAAAAAAATATAGTGGAAAATATATGTAGCTGAACACAAAATAATTCTCCAAATGATTGCCTTTACAAAAAAATGCCTATTATAAATCCCCAAATTCTCATTTTTAAGATATTGTAATGTTTTCTTATATTTCATCATGAGGCCTAAATGTCTTATACATGGTCTAAAATCTTTGTAAAAAATGTTTCATTTTCTTAAATCATATATAATTCATGCTCTGAATTTTGATCCTTTAATTCCCTCATCTACACCGTCGATACTACTATAGGGCTGAAACTCGTCTTTAATTATGATATAAAATCAGCGGGGTGTTTTTTCGAAGTTTCAAAATACTTTGATTTTATCCCTTATCTAGGCAAAAGACAGCGATAACTGGAACAGTGATGATACTACAAACGGCTTAGGGTATAAATGTCCTTAAATTATTCTTCTGGCTTTGTGCCAGATGAAACTCTATAAAGATGTACGAACGGCTCTTTTATGACTCCACTGAGCGATTCCGTGCAAAGCGCCACCATTCCATGACTTTCACTTACATCGCAACGAAATCCCCACCACTTTGTAATTTTTAAAAATTTCCTTATTGATTTTTTTTTCTTTTTTTGCTCTGAATAGCATTTATAAAAAATTGTAATTCATAAAGTCGCTGGAATAAAACTAATTATTTTAAAATATTCAAAATTAAGTAAAAATCATAATTTGACAAATCTTGAAAAATAATTTCATTTGGTATATTTTTATCTCATTTTATAAGAGATTATATGTGCTGAAAATAAAAATTTCTAAAAGCATGCACTTTTTGCTATAAGTTTAGGATTAAACTCCGATTCTGAAAAAATAAAGATAATTTTTATCCGCATAACAATTTTGATTCCCTTGAATAAAAATAAAGCCTTGTCAAAGAAAATATTTGGTAAGCAAACAGATAAATGTTTGATACGCATTTATCAAAATAAATTCTTTAAACGTATTCTTAGAACACACAATACATTTTTGATATTAAGTAGAATCTTTAGCAAAATTTTTGCATTTTGATAGAAGTAGAACATGTTAATTGACTTACAATTATTTAATTACATACTCGTAAATAATTGTTAATACATTTTTTTACAAACAGAAATAAATGAGATTTTATGTGAAAAGATGAAATTTGGGGAGAAGGAATTATTAAATATTAATTAATTAAAATATTATCTAGAGATATACAACATTCATTTATTCAGAATCTTAAGAATAAAACCGGACATTCTAGTTTGTTCAATTATCGTTTTATTTCAGTAAATATAAAGTTAGTTTTAATAACATTGGATATAAATTCTTATAATGTAATATACTATTATGAATTAAATATATCCTATTTCAGAAATGCAAATTTAAAGATATAAAATTTAAATATGCTACTGTTTAATCATCTCAGACCAACTATACGCTATAATGTTTTTTTAATTTATTTATATGGTTTATAGATTTATATAGTTACTTTTTCTCATGTTTCCTAACGTTTCAATTTTTTAATTTTGAGCAAACAATGATATTTAAAGCTTATCCCATGCAGATATGATAAATCAATTCATTTGAATAAGAATCTTTCTTTTTTTAAAAAAAAAAAGAAATAATTCTTATGAATAATTCAATAACTAACATAAGACTGTTACCAAACATATTTCATACAGTAAAAAGTGACTTTGCAATATAAATGTCACCCATAGCCATTGCTCAATATATGCATTACTTGTAAACAGCGAGCCAATATATTTTTTTAAATATTTATCTTAAATATTTTTTAAGTCAAATAATTTAAAAATCGTTTTTATTTTAGTTTTTCACAGAGACGTTTATTTTTCAAAAGTTTGATTATTTCTATAAATTCAACAATTATTTACACAATAAAAGTAGTATCTACATTTTCAATAAAATTTAACGTATAAATATTTTTCAAGAGCCTTTTTTTTTTAATTTCTGCCTTAATTTTCTATGTTAAAACTATTTAGTTGAACAATTTTTTGAAGTTCTTTACTAGTAGTCTTTATCATCAGAAAAATTTAAAGAATGAAGCGTTGACAAATTATTCTGCAAGTTGTTTCTACTTTTGTTGTTTAAATCTTTTATTAAATATTTAATTATTTTTCAGAAAAAAAAATCGTTAAACCTATTGAAAAATTACTATGAATAGGCCCTAATAATAGAAACCGAAATATAATTTATCCATAAGGATGATAATTTCTCAATTTCTGGGAATAGGCTCCTTTCTAAAATTATTTATTTGTTAAAATCTGGTAGTACGTTCTCCAGATTTTATAAGTAGTAAATCTTCATACCATGATTTTAAAAATATTTAACATAAATGAAACAATTTGATTACTGATATAATTTGTGCTTAATTGAGTTTTCTAATACCTTTTTGATAAATTATAAATTTCCTGAAAAGAAAGATTTTCATAATACCGAATTTCAAGTGTGTTAATTTTTTATTATAGACTTCAAAACTCAATAATATCAATTCTTCTCTTGCAATAAAAATTTGAAAATTAATCAATAAATAAAAATATAAATAGGTTAAAATCATTTACACAAATATTTCAATAGTGAAACTTTTATTGCTATCTGTTATATAGTCTTTTCACTAGCAAAATATTTGAAGGAAAGTTTCAAAAACATTGTAAAATAATAAATAGGTTAAAAAGGTAATAAAGTAATGGTAAATAAGTTTAAATTCAAATAAGCAGCCTTAATAGCTCAGAAATGCATTAATTCTATAGTTAAATATAATTTATATTCTTAAGTGGTAAATATGATAACTGCCCTTTGTGGGGTTTTCATAGAGTCAATAAGTTCTAACATTGTTAATTTAATTTTGGTTAATGTTAAATTCTGAAATGGAACTCCATTGTTTTGTGTTCCTTATATCTGCGATATTCTAATATTTAATTTTCAGCATTTTTGAAATTATTTTGTTTAGATTCAAAATTTATATTTTAAAATGAACAAACACTATTGAGGCAATAGGAATTTCTTACAAATTGGAATGTTCCTGTTGATGATTTTATACAAAATTTACTTTATTTTTGATGTATTTATTATTTGAATGATATAATTTACGACATTTTAGTTTATTTGCTCACGCAAAACGCGGCTAATATGTTATTAATAAAATTGCATCAGATTAGAGAAGTTTTATTTTTATGAGATGTAACAATATGTCCAATTAGATTAACGAAGGTCAAATGGGCTTCAAACTTTAATACAAGACATTACTGAATTTGAATTCCTGACAATTCATAATTTAATAATGGTTGTATAAATTTTAAATTACCTAAATTTAAGGGGCAATTATATTTACCTTTTAACATTTAATGACACTTTTTTTTTTTACATTTAATGCTCATTGGTAATATACTTAACAATATCTTAAGTATGTCTTGTCTCTCTTGAGTGATATTTGGTAATCATATCCACCACATTTTATTTAACAAATGATAATTCAACGAATTTTTGATTTTTTAGCATTTCCAACATCAATTTATCACGACATAACCATTAACATTTTATTTAACAAAGGCCTAAAATTGTGCCCTATAAAATGTTAAAATTGCAGTAATTTTTTTAATTTAATTTAATTTGAATTTTATGGTTAAACATGTACCCTTATATTCAAGTGCATATCAATAAATTGATTTTTTTTACCTAAGTGTTTTGCATATTCTTTTTCAGTCATGATTATTTAAGTCGTTGTTTCATCAAAATGCTAGTTAATCATTTGATCATTGAGAGAAATGAGTAATCCTAAAGTTAAAGACAAGAGCTATAAGTCTGAAAATTAATTGTAATGATTCATTATTATTTTAGGCATCCATTACAAAACTGAATATCATTCTAATTCATGGGTGCTTTAGAGAAAAAATGAATCTTTTTAGAACTTTTAAAAATGAGCATGATTCAAAACTTTTGTACTTGAAAAGAGATTTATTTATAAGAAGGGTAATTAGTCGGTTTCAGGAACATGATAATTAAAAAATTCTGTATCACTCTAAAAAATTATCAGAATAATACATAGTTTCCTATTCTTCAAGAGGATGTCAAAAAGGCATTAATGCATGCAATTCACTTGATTGATTTTTCTATTAAAGTTCAGGAATTAATTAAAATTGGCGTTTCTGAAATAACTTATGTGTGGAGCTTCTGACGCATAGGGAAAAGTTTAATTAAATTATTGAAATGTGCTAATCAAAGTTATTAAAATTACTTGAATTTATTACCGATTCCTTTAGCAATTATTTAAATGAATATTTAAGAAATATTATATTCTCGGTTAATTAAATACGTTTAATTAAGTTTAAATTGTGTGATTCAAATACTAATATAAGAATTTTAGAAACATGGTGAATTCTGAGATAACGGTGTAAATTTTCAACCTTATTTCAGTTGAGGTTATACGGATTCATTAGAAAATATTAAAATATTTAATTTATTATCTTAATTTAATGTTAATTTCATAAATGTTTAATATAGTAAAATTTTTTCTATTATTAATGTATTGCAATTACTTTAATTACCTATTTTCTTCATAATTTTTGTGTTAAAAGAACATTTTATGAAATAAACTTTGAAGTAATTTCATGAAATTCTTGAGAATCTGAAGCATATTTTTCTTTGAAATATTATTTCATTAAAGTTACATTGAAGGGGATACATTCTTTTAAACAATTAAGATAATACTTTACATTAAGAATGAAATAGTTTTAATAAAGTATATTTATTAATTTTATATGAATTCCAAAAATTTCGCTACTGTTTTTATTAAAAAATATAGTTAATTTCTAGGAAATTTATATTAAATGAGATGTTCAATGTCTACAAGATTCAATAAATAGCGTTTATAAAGGCATGTTTATTAAATGGTAAATTTCCTAATGTTTATATGAGAAAAAATATTCGATTTAGATTTCATTCTAAAATTGTACTCTATGAGGCAAATTTACCTGATTGCTTTTTTTTCAAAGTACTTTTTGAAGGAAATGATAAAAGCTATATTTTCCTACATAAGATTTGAATTTATATAAGAATGCAATTTTGCAAACTTTCACTTTTGAAAACATTAATTGTTTTCTTACTTTTCGCTTTCATGTATAATCGTATCAAAATTGTTTAAAATATAGATTTTTTGAAAGAAAAAGAACTTTCAACGCTTTAAGGCAAATTATAATATATCTTTTTTGTAGCTCAGCTCAATTTATTCTTGAAATACGGCTATAAAAAGTTTAAAGAGGGAAAATTTTTCTTTCAAAAAGAGATTCATTCTTATCAAGTGACTTTTAAAATGTCATTTATAAATCTCAAATATCATTCACAACACAAAATATGTTCGAAGCAAAGGTTTAAATTTAAAAAAAAATACGCAAAATAATCAAAGATTTTCAAGACAAAAACATGTATAATAAAGTTTTTTATATTAAAATTATATAATATACTAAATTATTTAAAATAATTTCATATTACAATGCTTTTGGAAACGAACTGTATAATTTACAGAGGCATTTTGCATTAACACGTAATGTTGTTAGTCTGACCTTTATCAGCTGTTATGAAACTATATCTAGAACACGTTTTGTGAAATATCGAAATGTTGTTGAACGAGTTTTAAAACTTTCCTCTTTCTCTGAGTACATCTTTGTACAAAGCCTATTACTTATCTCTGAACTATGGTCCATTATTCCTTCCACCTGTTAACATAAGCCTTTATACTGTCAGATCAATGTTGTTTCGCAAAATGAATCCGCTATATCCTGTATCTAAGCGAAGGTAAAAGATAACTGCCGTAGTGCTGGAGCCAGGGGAAGATGCAGAAATGTCTTTAAATGATTCTTTTAGTTTTGCGCACACTATAAAGATGTTCGAATGGCCCTTTTATGAGTCCACAGAGTGTTGCCATGTGCAGCGCCACCTGGCAATTTCACAGTTATCTGTACCATAAATAGGGACGCGACGGTCAGTTACATTGTAAGAGGAAGCATATCTTTTTAGTTTTCTAGAATCAATCAACTATTTTTTTCCAGATTAGTTTATAACAATGTTTGCGCATGCTATTGCTTTAGAGTGAATAGATTATCGTTCAAAATTGAGAAAATTAAACAGTTCTCTTATTTTCTAAACTTGGTAGAAACATAGATGTTTTAAGAAACTTAAATATTTATTTTTCTTTCTGAGAACGTAAGGTAAATTACTATGCTAAAATATGAAACAACAGGTTACTTGTGCAATTTCATAAATATCACCTAATAATATTTTAGACTGTAGAAGTGAAAATACATATATGTCTTGTGTTCATAATAATAAATGTAACTAAACAAATTTCAAAATTGAGTAGAAAGTCTAATTTGTTTTTGAATTTTCCGTTTATAAATCCTTTCTATGATTTTAATTTTAAATTAGTTCCAAAATTTAAATTTAAATTATCTGGGTAACATACTAATTATCCCTGCAATTTAAAAACCATTAATGGTATTTGACAAATTATTTGCAACTAAAAAATCTTTTACTGCATGAGAAAAATTATTTTTATTCGAATATCAAGCAGCAAGATGCATTCAGTTTTCATCTATAATAAGTAAATCTATTTATACGAACACCTATTTACTCAGAATCTTAATAGTTTTACTTTTTATAGTAATATATCCTTATTTTTCTATAGTTCGAGCGACCCGTTTAAAAACATTTATGATACTTTACATGTTTAATGAAGTTGATTATTTTTGTTACAAGAAT
This sequence comes from Argiope trifasciata, assembly GCA_026543055.1. Classification (NCBI taxonomy): domain Eukaryota; kingdom Metazoa; phylum Arthropoda; class Arachnida; order Araneae; family Araneidae; genus Argiope; species Argiope trifasciata. The sequence continues at coordinate 200,399 of JAPMOQ010063519.1, forward strand.
TTTAAGCATTTTTATTGAGGGTTTTATTGATTGCTGTCATTACTAAAAAAAATCTGGCATGATCTGATCATACCTCATCCACAATTTTGCTGATTAATAAGATAGATTCATTTAAGGAAAGTTATTATATTTATTATATTGAAAGAACATCACCACACTGAAGCTTTAAAATCAAAACAGACTTGCATTCTACTCATGGAACATTGAAAATTGCTATTTTATTGAATTTTGTAGTTAAATGTTCGTGTAGGCCCGGTGGTAATGTCTCGGCTGATGAGCCGTAAGGTTTCAGTTTCGAGACATCATTCCGCCAAAGAACCGTCGTCTAAGCCGGTCTGATGCACGTTAAAACCCTTAGGGCCAAAAATCCTCCCTCTGGTGTTACGTGGTGTACAGCGGGGGGTTGTAGTTTTCGTCATCAGACCGCGTTTCAAAATTAAGAGGTCCGTCTCAAAATAGTCCAAGTGTTATTTTACAACGGGACGTTAATATAACTAAACTAAACCAAACTGATAACTTTCTGGTGTCGAGATATATCTTAAGGGAATGCTTGCAAATTGAGAATTCCCATTCTTAGAATATTTCTGGAAATTGTTTCTTAAAATAAATTTGTACATGTTCTCATATTCTATAGATTTGCAATACGTATACAAATCTTTATTATATATATTTGTATATGTATTTTGGATATACTACTATAAATTCATCAGTTTGGTCTTAAACAACGCTTTTTGTGTATATTTTAAGTGTTAACAATTCTTTTTAATTAGGCATAATTAAAGGATCGAGTGGCTGTATAAAGTGTACTTATTCGTATTTTTTAATAACCACAGTCGAACCGTAATAAGAGTCGAAATCATTTATATTATATAATATAAACAGAATAAGAATGATTATAAATTAGAATATAAAGCTCTCAAAATTATAATATGATTGAAAAAAAAAGGTGTTCAAAATTAAACTGAATTTCAGCCAATGTTTATACCAGACTATTTATTTTACGCCATAAATCCGTAAAATGATATATATCGATTAAAATAATAGCTATAGTGTCATTATGCTGTTTTCATATGTGCATGACATAAAAACTTTGTATAAGTATATAAAAAAATTCCTATAAATATTTTTCCAGTTTCAAATAGCCGCTAAACCTATTGTGTGGAATCAAAACAAAAATATACTGATGGTGGAAAGAACGGCGAACTAAATTACGTAAAGAAAGTTTACTGATAAGAGAAGGTTTAGCGATTTCAGGAGATAAATCAATCGTAATAAAAACGAAGAAAATGTTAATCTGAAATCTCATTAATGTTTATATTAACATTTAACACCCTACGACACCTCCATTTCTAGAGTTCATCTGACCTCTCTCCACTTTAGTATAGATGCTGTATTAATTATAAAAAAAATAATTGCTATCAGTTGGAGAAAAACACAAATGACAAAATACGAATACATATAACAACAACAAATGGTTAAAATTACAAAAAGAAATATCTGAATTACAATAAAACTAAATGAATGGAGATAATAATGTACAGTATGAGTGAAAAAATGGCGCAACTCTGTAATAACTGTAAATGCCAGACAGGAATACTCGGTGTTATCCTCAAAACTATAATAAATCATACCCTTTTTGCATCGAGGTTAGCTAGTATCAATCATGTCTTCTACCACAATGCAACTTTTCTTTCCCCTCTTCACTTCACATCCTTTTAGGATGGCCGGAACTGTCCCGAGGTGGTTAAAGCCTTAGCAAACTCTAAAAATTAGGAATCTAAATCTAAAGGAAACTCAAGGACGTATTATAAATAAATGCGAATGAAAATGTGCAGTATGTAAATTAGGGGCATGCAGTATGAATTTTACCTAAAAACGTATTTAATTAATCCATTTAGAGTAATCTGCCTCGTGAGTAGAACTGCTAATCGGTTCTTAGCACAATATATTGCTTTATATAATTTCTTGAAATTTAAAAGCAGAATTCATCTTCCAATGCATTGCATATTCTGAACATGAGATCTGTTTTCATTTCATAATTAGTGTTAACTGTAGAGCCCTTCACGTAGGGTTATTTATTTTATGACCCCTGTTCTTTCTATGCTGCTTAGAATATAAAGTATTTTTTAAATGACCTTTCGTCAGAATGTTATTGAATGGCTAGATCAAAGAAAACCATTTTACTAGAAGCAACTACCTAATTGTAAATGAATGAATGCTGAAAAATCTGATCTCATTGTAAAATAAAGGAATAATTCAAGATTTATTTCATCAAATATGTATTAAAAAAAGCTAACTTTTCAAAAAAAATGTTATAAAAGAAATTATTGTTAAAGTTGTATGGTTATTGCCATAAAAATATTAAAAATATCCTTAAAAAATGACAAATATATACAAATGTTATAAAAATGTGTTTCTATCTACATTTGAAGAAGAAATGTTATCTAATTGTAGTCCCAACATAGAAAAGAGCTCACTTCATTCTACGGAAAAATTGTGCATTTTAGTTCATCGATAAAAAGGAAGCAAATCTAAGATACCAGCGCTTTTTAATTTATTTCATGATTCTCTAACTGAAGTATTTAACTTTAGTTAGAGGAAACGAATAAATCGTCTTAAATATAAAACTAAAACTTTATTTACTTGTTCGATTCGAATGCAGGAATGGGTTAAAGGAAAGTAAAATTATTTATTTTTAAAAATATCATCATTATTATTTTGAGAACTAAAATCTACTTTTCTAGTTAAGAGCAAGGGAAAACAAATGAGGTTTTTAAAATACAAAAAAAGAACAAATCGTGTACATGAATATTTTAAAAATTATACATGAATAATAATTTCATTTATATTACGTCAAATGATGCAGTTAGTTAATGTAGAGATTAAACTTGGTGCACGATCTACCAGGATATTGAATTGCCTGATTCTATCAATTATTTTAAATTCATTTAAAATTAAAACAGATTATCGTATTTGGAAATTTAACATTTTACATTAAGGTTTATATCTTTCATTTTAACATGTTTTTTTTTGTTTTCTGTCTATTTTCAAGTTTACAATTTATTCGTATATGCATTTGATTGTTAAAATATCCAAATTAATTATGAATATATTTTCAATCAGAAAGTTAAAAAAAATGAGGAAAATATGTTTTGCTTCAATGCGGAAAATTGTAATTAATTCTACGGTTATATGACTAGATTCAAAATATTTCACATTCCTTTGAATTTTTAAAATAAACATAGCTCAGGATTTCTTATAGTCATACATCAATTGCGCAGTTCTGAAATATCACTGCGGAAAATGTGTTACCTTAAATTATTGCTATTTTTAACTTTTTTTATTCTGGTTAAATCGACTATTATTTTTATTTAGGGAAAGAACCAAGGCCCCTTTGAACGAAAAAAAAATCACACAAAATATATTTGCTACATTATTTTCCTCAGGAATTTTCTTTTCTCATTAATGTTTCTACCATCACATCATTGATCAAAATAAACTCTGTAACTGTATAGTCTGAATATTCATTGCAGCTTTGATATTCAGACTCGACATGGCGGAATTCTTAGCAAGACTTTCGCATTTTGAAAGGAGGGAAAAGTTATTTGTCTTAAGACTTCTCAGTGCACACTCATAAATAACATTTAATGCATATTTTGCTAACAAAAAGAAATGAATTTTGTGAAAGATACGAAAAGATTTTCTTTAGGATACATAATAAAATGTTCACTACATAAAATATTGTCGAGAGGAATTTAAGGATCGTATTTTTCAGAATTCTAAAAATGTAAAGATAACTTCTATTTAAATAAATATGCGCTACTTTTTTTAAAAAAAATATGCACCGTACTTTTTTTAATTTAAAAGATGATAATTTTTGAATTATTTTAATAAAAAACCTTTTATTATCTTTTAAATAGAAGCATTTGCACACACATATATAATTGTAGTTAATAATGAATGATCTTTATATATATGGTCGTTTTAATTCATTAAAATTTTACTATCATTCCATCAAAACAATGAAATATTCCCTACTTTGAAGGTTAAAACAATTTTTCATTACGTTTTTAAATGTCTCAAGTATATCTCAAATATCTAGAAAATGTATACGATTAGTAAACTTTAAAAAATTAAGCTTTAAAATGCGATGGAAATTATATCTGTACAATAATATTTTCTGAAGCATTCAAGAAAAATAGTTCTTTCTCTTTATTTCCCGTTATTTCGAGAGCACTTGTTCTTAATATCATAAGTTATTTTTTGCTAAATTAGTAGTTTTAACTATAATGGCTTGTCCTGTATAATTCAAACACGAATCTACGCTCTCATAGATACATTTTTTTTTGTTATTTGGAGCATTTGAAATATTTGAATTATCTCTTGAAATATTTCTTTTAAGTTCTACTTATTACTTTCCTAGATAATTTCAGCTTTTATGAAGGATCCAATAAATGTAAATGAAGGAAATTATAAATAAACAGCAGCCAATAAATTTCAATAAAAGTGCTTATAAATAAAACATCAAATAAATTTCTTTTTTTAATGAAATGACATACTTTATCTTGAATAAGCATTTATTTTAAAACTAACATGACTAAAAGTATTAAACTGAAGTTTAAAACATATAAAATAATACGATTTTCACTTTTTTATACCGAAAAAATTTGAAATAGGAAATTTTTATCTGCAAGTCACTTTTGAAAGCCCCATAAGGACAAGAAATTTTCAAAATAGTTTCGTTTTTCTTTTCTTCAATTGCTTTGAAAATCTACAAGTCTTTTAAATTACCTTTTTGTTCAAGGAGGTTCTGTGGAAATAGAAGTTTCTGTAAAAATATAGTAACTTAGTTTAGTTCTATACTTCACAGAAAACGTAATAGAAGTTATTGCTCTTTTTTATGCAAAATATAAAGATCTCGGTCGGTTATGAGTTCTATTTCATCTGATTTATATTCGCTATTTCTGTAAATTATTTTTTTAAGAAATGACTTTATGAAAAAATTCTTTTATTAATCCTTTTTTATGAAGAGCATTTCAGGGTTTTTATACGCTTATAGAAAATTTCATATTTTGCGAAATAGTTTATTTTTAACAAAATATAATAATCCAATATCAAATTATCTTAAACTGTGTATATCTTCCTGAGCGAATTTGCATGGATAGATTCTTAGGCAGACTCACAAATTTGTGATCAAAAGGAAGATAAAAAATCAATTATTTCATTTTTGAAATATTATAAGTAGTTTACAAATGCACTCTTCTCAAGTTTTAATCAGTACTTAATGCAACTTTTTATTTTTTTTAGTTTTAAATGATACTTATTTTTAGAAAATAGCAAGTAGAAATTTAATCTGGTACTATTTATAAAAGATGTATCATTAGATATCGTAAGCATTGCGTTTATCAATACATTGGTTTCCTTTTGCGAGAGAATTAAAATTCCATTTTGAGTTGAAATGAATTTTTAAAGAGTTACAATAATTTACCTATCAATGCTTCTTTAAAAATCGAATTTCAGATTGTTGATGAAGTCTTTGATGGATAATTTATCGTTTATTTAAGATTTACTTGTAATCCCCATGTAATAAATAAATAAATAAATTATAAAATAAAATTATAAATGATTAAAATAAAATTCATGAATTATACTTTTTTATTATATGCACATTTAAATTTAAGGCAACGTGCAGAAATCTAATTTAATTAGATTTGTTTGCTTGCATCTTATTATTAATTTTATAAAGTGATTGTAATAACTATGTCCATTGCATCTTCAAAATTTATTAAAAAATAAAAGAAATTTATGTAAATGTGAAAAAAAAAACTGTATTAAATTTCAGATATAATCTTTTTTTCTCTAAGCTAGGTATTTAAATTTTGGAAACGAATATATTACTCAAGCACAACCTGACTTTTTTTAAAGAATATAACTAAAGAAATTACTTTTTATAGCACTAATTTTACAACACATTCAGTTATAATAGTTTAATATATCTACATATTTGAAACACTAAAAATGTGAGTCTCTTCAGATATCTTTCATTTTTCTAAAACTTAAGTACTCTGTTCTGAAGAAAACTAGATCAATTTTTTTATAACAAATAGGAAATTCAATATTTTTCTAAATATCAGATGTAGCTCTAAAAAGGAGTTTTGTATAAGATTTATAAGCTATTCATAATGCGCAGAACTATTTTACAATCTATAAACAAGTATAATAAATAGTTCTGAGAGTGTGCTTAAAAAACCATGCTTACTTATAAGTAATTCTAAGCTTTTGACTAATGGATGCTCCGGCTGTAATTAAATCTTTAATAGACATTCGATTGAGTTTTCAGTGTTTTTTACCTAAGAAGTTTATGTTTTATTTTATAACTAGTAGTATAAAATAACGTTTGTTTTTATTTGAAGTAATAAATTTCTTTCCTTTAATTTATGTTGCAGTAAAATTAAGTAACTCATAAAAGAATTGTGTTTCATAAACATATTTTAAAAAATTGAGCTATTCAAAAATGGAATTCTAAATATTTTGTTTAAGAATTATTCCTGTATTAACATAATTAGTTGGCAAAAAATATTTTTGATGTTTTAAAAATAGTAGTTTGAGTCGTAGTAATTTTAGATTTTTTCAATATATTGTTTGTATTTGCTAGTATCTTAAAATTCTGAACTGGAATAGTTTTCATTTTATTGGTGGATTCCATATTCTTCTTTAGCGTTATTAATTTTATTTCATATTCTTCTTTATGTATAACCAAAATACATTCACATTTCTATATCCATAAAATATTGCATTCAGTCTGTCCTTTGCAAATGTTGATTGATATATTCGGAGAAGAAACAAAAAGTTCAAGACAATACTCAGTGTTGTTCGCAGGCAATCTCTCACTTGGGTTGTTGACCTTAATTACATAGCATGGGACGTCCATTTCTGTCACATTCAGTGACAAAAAGAAAGGTCTACCACCTGGTACTGAGGGTCAGAAACGTGATTTCCTTCTGACACTGCAATATCTCTCCCCATACTGAATATTCATCTTGGAGGAAAGTCATTCTCTGTGGTAAATATTGAAACCTAATATAAATGTGCCGCTTCTGCGCAAATATAATCGAAATCTAAAATTTTTGCTAATAATATATTACTTAACTACTGATAATTTAATAATAATAATAAAAATTATAATGCCAGTACTGCTTAGACTACTGTTATGAAAAATAATGTTTAGCATTGTAGAAGAAGTGATTATTACAAAAATTCTTATTTCTCCATCGGAAAGATAATCACTAATTTGATTATTTTCTTTCCTTTTCAATCATATTTTGCGTGATTAGAAATATCTATGCTTTTAAATACATGAGCATGTAAAGAAATGAGTTTTCTTCTTCATAGTTAAATTCTTGTATCAGAAACCTAAACAACCAATCAAAATTTAATCATCACAGCTGGGATCACAATCTGCGCTAAAAGAAAAAAAATGCAATCAGACGTAAGAGATGTAAAACGAGATTACAATCAAAATTTCATTTATTGCATCTATATTTTATCATGTAGTTAGTAGTAGTGTATTTTTTGTACAAACTAAATGTATAAATTCTCTACATAAGTGAAATTTTCATAAATGATTAACGTTTGATATGTGTGCTGGTTAAATTTGAAATTAATATCAGTTATTAAAACTGATAAATGAAAACAAAATGTATTGTAAAAGCATCAAAGGTTTTATGAATAGAAAAATATCGTTAATATATATGAATGCTTGGAACTCTTTAGGAAGTTAAAAGGGGCAGTGGTGGCTTCGTGATAAGGTATATGCTTGTGAGCCGTAGGGTTCAGGTTCGAGACCCGATTCCACCGAAGAATCGTCGTGAAAGAGGGTATGTTGCACCTTTAGTCCATTAGTGTCAAACGCCTTCCCGATGGAGTGAAATGATGTGGAGAAAGGGTTCATTTTCAGGTGTCGTCCTAGTCATGTCAGTGGTTTAAAATTACGAGGTACGTCGAAAAATAGCACTAGTGTTGCTTTAAAACGGGACGTTAATGTAACTGAAGAAAACTAAAAAAACGACACTTAAGAGTAGTGTAGTAAAGTAGCTCTAGAGAGTAGTAAAAAGGAAAATTAAATTTATAAAATATCTGTAAATTTAATAGTGTTTTGACAATACACGTCTAAATTGTTTTGATAATTCATATTTAATCTGTAAAATAACTACTCAAATCATAATTTATTGACAAACTGATTATCTTCTGAAATTCAGTATATCGTGGTCAATAAATTAACAGCTAAGTTTATTAAGCGATTACTTTTAGATATAAATTTTTAAAGCTACAGTTTTAAAAGCACATCAATACTTATTATACTGAATTAAATCTATTATCCATACTTTTAGATACTTTCTGAAAATGCATAAGATATAATTACTAATGAATCTGAGATTCTAATCAGGTGGAAGCACGTATGGATCACTTCTTTTCTCCAATGAATGAATGAATTTAAAATCATCCTGGGAGGATTTCAATTTTAACCGGAACAAATTCATCCAAATCTTTCCTAAGGCCTTAAACAGAAAAATTATAATTTGCTGAAAAATAATTAGAGAATTGAAAGATTCGGTTGTCTTTCTATTTTTCCATTCATTCATAGTTTTATTGGAACAATTTAATTGAAATATTTTTATACTGCTGTAATGGCTGAAATTAAAAATGCGTTTATTCTTTTCATGTTAGGAATGAATATTAAGCATAGTGTGAATCATCCAGGATTTCTTGTTTTTAATTGGGGCAATTCTATAACATTTCATTACCTTAGCTTTTTTTAAACCGCAATATATTGCTTGTGCAGTTTTCTATATGTACGGAGCAAGAAAAAAAACGCTTCCTATTTCAAAAATGAAGCGAAATGAAAATAAATAAAATAAAGGAATATCAACTTTCTGATTAATAAAGCTAATTATGAAATGAAGATTTTATTTTTATTATGTAATTATTTTGATTTGAGTATAAATGTATAAGAGATGCCAAATGTCAATTGGATGAAAATCTATTAAAATGCTACAGATACAAATAATTTATTAAAATCCTCAAAGACAATTAACTTATTAAAATCCTCAAAGACAAATAATTTATTAAATTCTGCATAGACAAATATTTTATTAAAATGCTACATAGATAAGAAAAAAAATGCACTTTTTTTCTAAAAGCAAATTTTTAATTTAAATTTCAACTTTGCAAATCTGCAGATTTCTGACTCGTAACCTATGCCTGTATAGTAAAATTTTGTTTAATAAAATTAGGAACATTATTATTCATACAATAAAGTAAACATGCCTACACGTTGAGGATTGCGACTTCATTTAGATTTCTGAAGCTCAAGTTTCTTTTTTTTTAAATATCAGTAAATGAAGTGCATAAGATATACGTAATAACTTTGTATAAAAATTATCTTTTGAACGAAACATAGATCAATTTTAAAATATTAAGATATTCAAAGAATAAAAATGATAATTAATTGAAAAATTTTAAATTAAAGAGTCTGAATTATTTAAATTACTTTTCAATTCAATTCAATTGTGTTACATATCAGTGAAAGCATGGGATTTGGTGAGTTGAGTTACTTCTCACTCGTTTAGTGGCAAGAAGACCGGGTATCCTATCGGAGAAAGATAGGAGGGGAGGGGATTGAAGAAAATCTCGGTGACGCGAAATACGAATGGATGCGAACGAGTAAAGACCTTCTTCAGTTAATGAAAACTAAATAACAATTTAAAAGGTTAATGACAATTCTATGAAAAGCAAATAACACTTTTTGATTTTTTCAGCTTCCTTTTCAAATGTTTTTCTTTACTTTAATTCTACAAATATAAAAAAGTGAGACAAATCTTTTATCATGATATTTACTGAGAACTGTAGCATATAAGAGTTACGAACAAAATTTCAAATTTACTCATCAGAAACAGGATAGTGATCCCAGTAAACCTTGACGATTTTCGTCACTTTATCTAAGCATTCTTATTTATTAAAAAATATAGAGAGAGTTATCTTCTTTATAGTATTTATTACGTCTGATTGAGAAATTATAAAAAAGAGGATCGCCAAAAAGATGACGGAGGAAAACTATAATTTTAATTTCATGAAAGTTTACATTCTTTTCTTTAACACTGTCATGAAATGATAGTTTTATGAGCCAGCTTACAATTTCTGCATGTTTCAAAAAGAATATGTTAAAATGGTCTTTTTTATAACAGCATCATATTTACAAGAAATAATCAGTCCTATTTATTTTGAATCTCAGTAAATCCATGCAATTTTTTTTTTGTCAAAAATATATTAAGGTACCGAACTTCAGATACAGAATAAGAATTCGTAGCAATTTTCTTTTATTGAATCGTGGTCGTAAAAACATAGTCATGAAAGGGCAAATCGAACCATGAAATTAATTTATCATCAGGACTGTACGTCAAGTGAATAAAGAGCTATATTTATTGAAGGTTTGATTCAAATTTTAAAAATAATAATTATGAAAAGACTCATTATCATTGTGTATAATTCATTAGCTTTCCCACCAAATTTTAGGCCTTGTCCAATTGACTGATTTCGCACAAAGGCTACAAGCACACATGTTATATTTTATTGATTCTCAGATTATCTTCATAATGCATAATGCTATAATTTGAAGGCCTTTTTTAGTCTTGTCCCACCTTTTAAACTACATTAATTTCATTTCTGTATTAAAAGTGTGAATCTTGACAATACGTTTTAAAAGGAATTCCAGTTCAGAAAGTATATTTCGGCTCATTTAAGCATGATATTTTTTATAGGAGTTCAATGTTCTTGGATGGATTCAAGTAACTACAAGTAGCAACTTTAAATGGTGTTTTAAATACTATATGGAAGAGAAGAAAATGTATAAAAAAACTTGTTCAATTACGTCTCTTATTGTTAAGATAGCTGTTATCAATACCAATACTTTCACCTTATTGATGCTGCGATCATTTGTTGAAGTGGTTGCTCTGTCATATAGCAGATCATCTACGCTGAATTCTCTATAAACCATAATTTTTTATACTATTCAAATATTAAGAAAAAAAACCCATAAAGTTGTTTGAAAATGTTGAAATATTTTTTTTGGAAGACTTTCATTTCAGAAAATTCAAAGTTTAATGCATCCAGAAAAGCAACAGTATGAAAATTCTAATTTATTTTTAAAAATTAATTTAAAAAATTTAAAAATTAAATATAATTTATTGAACAATAAAGTGAATTAAATTGCTGATTGTATTTTACATGCTTTGTCATGTTATGACTATTAAATGTTTTAATACTATACATACTATAGATGTTTTTGATATAATTCACCTCTGGATATATTTGGTTCACAGTAGTAAATAAATGTAAGATAATGTATTCACTCGATTTTGTAAAAAAAAATGTCATAGTTTTGAAAATCAACATAATATTATAAGGAAAATACTTTAAAATCTTAACATTTTAGTAGAAAAATTCAATTACATCACTTTACTTACATTAAGTACAATTTGGGAATTAACTATAGAAAAATCCAACTATAAAGACGCGTAATGCTTTGAAATAATGTTAAGTTAATTTTATTGCATATTTTTAAAGGCTGCGAAATTCCATAATTGAAGATTCATTTCGACGAAATCAAGCAATTTATTCTTCGTTTACTTTTGAAACTAGTTACTTAAGTAGTTTAGAATGCTCCTAATTCTAACGCATTCTCTTCGTGGAAAGGAATACATAATTCTCAAATCATTTTATTTAATTATTACGAAAATCCAGGCAAATTAATTTATCTAATAATGTTTTTAAGACATTAGAAGTTCATTAAAGGATTTTTTTATTTTTTCTTTAATTTATTAAAGATAGAAAGAGCATAAAAAGCCTTTCAATCAGAATTGTTTTTTCGATGCAAACCATTTATTTTCATTTTATTTAGTGTTAACAGTATGCTGAAAATTGATTTTTGCACAGTAAATAAACATCATTGTTGAAAATACTTACTTAGATATTTCTTTTTTTTATATAAAATAATAACTGAAATATTCATAACATGTTATATATTCTTGATTAATATTTGAAATTGGAATCATGCTCTTAATTAATTTTAATGAATATTAATATATAAATATAATATTCAATATATGGATAAATGACAAAACAAAACACATTCTGCATAAGTAAGGTGTATACTCGTTAATTTTTTATATGGAAATTATTTTGTTGAGTTCCATAATTAAAATTATATTTTTCCCTTTTAATTTATTTTGCGCAATTAATACAATTTCAAAAAAAATTCATATCAAGATGTAATTATTTGTTTACTTCTAATACTCAGTTTATTGCATACTTGGCGATTAGTCTATTCAGAACACAATGCATGAGTGTATTTTTTTCTGAGTACGATTTTCATTTTAGAAGAAAAAATATCATTTATTTTATCTGAAAAGGTAATTAAAGAGCGTGGTAAGTAATTTTTAAAATAGTAAAATCATTTAAAATTCCTTATCATATAAAATGATTATATTTTAAAATATATCTCATAAGTACTATTTAAGAGACTTTCAAACAAACTTTAAATGGTAAACCGTAATTCAACTTTCCAAACTAGCAATTTCTGTAGCTTTTTTTCTATTCATTTAATTTTTAGTCCATTATAACTTATGATATGATAATTGCTTAAAAATGAAATTTTCCAAGGTATTTTTTTTGTTGTTAAATGATTTCAACACCAACATTTTACCTATCAAATGCCTTGAACATAGCTTTTGACTTGAAGACATGTTCTTGTTTCTTTAAAAAAAAAATAGATTTGCCTCGGAAGGGTTTATATGAGTAAGTCAATGCCTTCATCCTAAAAATCGTAATTTAATTAAAACATTCTTCAATTAATCAATATAAAAGTAAATGAATTTCAAATGTTGTGAATTTGATGTAAATATAACGCTTGCAAGGCCAATTTCCAACTGCTGACCAAAATGGCAAAGCAGAAAAGAATTTTTTTTTTCAATTGATAGCTAGGATATTCCAAAAAAAATGATACATAGGATAGAGCATTAAAGTGCGTGAATAAAATTGCATCATATCATTATGTTTGCTAAAATCTTGTTTTAATATTGGGAAATATAAATATTATTAAATCTAAAAAAATAGAAAATGTTTTCCTTTTTTTTTATACTCATAAATGCAATTCGATGCTAAAACCTTTAAGAACTGTGAATTTTGACGAATTGTCATATTTATTGTAAGCCTAATGTAACGAAAAAATCTTAAAAAATTTATAAATGCATTTAAAGAAAATTTTAAATGCATTACTCATCATTTTATTCAATTAATAAATCAATGCCGTTAAAACTTTAGAAAAAAAGATACATTTTAGTGAATCTTAAAAGTTCTAATAAATGGACACTGATTCCAAATAAATAATATTTGTCTTAAATAATTTTTTTAAAGATACACTTTTAAAAAAATAGCTACACATTCAGGAAATTTAATGCTATTTCTCTATACAAGGGTGAAAAAATATGTAGTATAAAATATTTAATAGGAATTTTTTTGCTTATAAGAATTCCAATGATGGAAATAAAGAAAATATGTTTTCCCAGCACTGCAATCACATATAACTATTATAGTAAGTTTTGAAGAATTCGTCCTAAATAAAGCTGGAACACTTATTTGAATATCTTATCAAAACAATTTAAAAATTAAGAAGCCAATTAATTAAGCTAACCAATAAAATATAAGTTTAAAACTAATTTGATACTATATATTTGCTCATAACAAAGAGTATATAAAGACAATTTCCCCTAAAAATGTTTTTCGGTTACTAATAAAATTATGGCTGGTTACTGATGCAATAAATAAATTTTTCCGGGCGACTTCGAGTTATTCTAGGGGAATAATTATTGTTTGAGCATCTTTACCACTTTACAAAACTAATTTAGTATTTGAAAGAATTAGAACTGTATTTTGGCAAGAAAATAAGCCAATCGTTTTGGCTCAACCGCAGCGATCACACGCATATGCCAGGCATATAAAAGAAAATGATCTGCAAACAGAGAAAAAGTAGCAAACCATATCGCATCAGATAATAAATGAAACCGACGTCGTAGCAAACGTCTTTTGTCGAATAAATGCAATACTTCCCAGCAAAAATTCCTAAAAAAAATCACTATTTTCTTTTTCTAAACGCCAGAACGCACGCAACACGAGATATTGTTGACGAAGTTTTCAAGAACCTCCTTTCTGTGCCTTCTGACTTGTGTTCGGCGAAGCAAGCATGTCTTCAAGCTTGCGTGTGAAAAGACCGTGACACAGAGATTCTTTTTCTATGGGTTTGTTGAGAAAATGGCGTAGAAGTAAAGCGTCGTTTCTTTCGCATGAGTCTGGAATGACATCATACGAGGTAAGCCTGCTCGCAGCCATAATTTATTCTGTTGATGCCATAATCCGTTAATAAAATAATTTCAGGATAGCAGAGGAATGATTGCAGATACATTTTTTGTATATAAAATGTTTTGTATGTTATGATAATAAAATCAGCTGTATTGTAAAAAGTAAGATTTCATCGCTTTTAGCATTTTCTTCAATATTTTTTTTTCATTTTATATCATTTGCATTTTATTATGCCGCATCCTCTGTAATCAGTTACTCTGTACTCCAAGATATATTATTTGTACATCACAATAAATGAATGCTACTTGAGAATCTAAAAGGATCGTAGCGAGATATTGTTATAAATCATTTTAAATTAAATTAAAATTTTGAAAGAAAGTCATTTTTCATCTTTCATTGTTATAACATATTTATTTTTTAAATAATTTTGCGAACATTCAAACAAGATACAAACATGCAATCAGAGCAATTTTGGTAAAACTTGTGTATCTGCGCAGTACTCTAACTCAAGAAGATCTTTAAAATTCACTTTGTAAAAGCCACCAGAGAAAGTCACATGTTTTTAATTTGAAGTTTCTGTAGAGAAATATAGAATTGGTTATACTTAGAACTTTTCTTTTTCTCAAATAATCATCTCCGGAAATGAATTAAAAATTAATTGATTTCCTTTATAATCATTTTTATATTTAAAATACACACTGACACAGACTATCAGTTTGGGTGTAAGGCACACGGTGAGTCAATAGGGAAGTCAAAGCAAAAAAAAAAAATCAATTAACACAAGCATCACACAAAACAAAAAGAGTGATTGATAACATAAAATATCAAATTCTATAACTGAAAACATATCAATGATTTAAAAAAATGCGAATGCTGCCAGGAGTCTCCAAAAGAAAATATTTAAAACTATAAGAAACCAATCTAAAGTCAAAAATATTTCATCTACTAGACATTAAATACATAACATACATCAAGTAATTTCTAAATGAAATATTATTAATTTTTTCATTGAAAGTGATACAATGGCAATTTAATATTTTACAAGAATACTCGCTTAGTTTAAATCACATCCAACAGAAAAAACGTGTTTAAAAAAATAATTAAAACTTTTAAAGCATTTTCAGAACATAAAAAATGATTTATCAGTACAGTCCAAACACCCATGATCAAAGCCTAGTAAAAAGGAAACAAATCAAATTATCACTTGCCAGAACTCGAGAGAATTTTGCACCTCATGTGATATTTAAGTATTATTGGCAGAGTGAGAAACTGTGTCTATTTACTACTTTTTATTTTTATGTTAAAATATTAAAAATAGAATTTGGGAATACAATATGTCTAATTTGTAAAATTTATAATAAAAATTCATATAAATCTTCCCATTTGTGATAGATAAAAACTGATTTCATATGAAATTGTTCAAAAAGCCAACTTATATATTAACGTTTTTAAACGCCAAAGAGAATTAAAGGACTGCTTTAAGTAGCTCATATTCTATTGCTGTAATAAAAATCTTCACAACAATACCAAATCCTCTCAAAAGGAATCAAAACCCCATCAACCAAACCGGCAATTGTTAGAGTAAAAGAACTTCAGATTTGATTCATCCGTTAAACCAGACCCTCGAAGAATCTGTGTTTGTTTTTTTCTAAATTTTTAAACTAGACTAGCAGGTTTTTAATTGTATTTCCATTCACACTAAACTGTTTAGTGATTGAGAGTTAAATGTATATTGGGCAATCTCACCGAGTCGTCTGCACAGCCATAAAGGAAAATATTGCAGCCAAAAACATTGCTTTTCTTCAAGTGTTGTATATATAACAGTAAAATAAACTGTTATGTATTAAAAAATATCCAAAATTGCAATTAATTAAAAATTTAGTATCCATACAGTGCACATAGATTTTGATCTGTCTCCCAATTCCAACTCGTATCTTTTCCAAAAACACTTCTAAACTTTAACTAGTTCTTCAGCTATTTTAAGTTTTCCGGTTGATGTGGTGTGGAAGATTGGAAAAGGTTACCAGTTCAGGTATCGTCTTGGTCATCTGAAAGCGGCTCGAAATTAGGGAGGTCCTTCCCCAAATAACCCTAATGTTAATCTAAAACGGGACGTCAATATAACTAAACTAAAGCAGCTATTTTAAATTTTGAACAAGTATATGAAGTCAGAATATTTCATTCTATGCATTTTTATGTGGCTAATTTCACTTTATATTCGAAGCCGATTCCGTACCGAGTAACGGCATGCGCTTTCAAATATGCTGAAACTAACTTCAATATAATTCAATAAAGATTAATTTTTTCTCTCTAATACAAAGTCTAATACAAGTAAATCTAAGCCTGATACTTTACCGAAACTTAATAAAGGGAAGATTATTGTTACATTATGATTAATATGTATATTTCGGATTCATTTATACCGACATAACTGCAAAATCAATCTCGGCGAACTCATTCTGGAGAACACTGTTATATTGATATAATTTCTATTTATAGATATTGAGAGATTTTAACTTTTTTACAGATGCACAATGATAAAACCTACACCCTAGAACCCTTTGTGTACATTTTTGTGTTATAATTCGGAGATTATATTTAATATCTTAAGCCCTAAAAAAATAATGATTGATATCTGAAAAGGACCAAGTTCACCCATAAGCAGGGGCCCTCCAAGCTAAGCAAAGCGGCAGTCATATCTGAAATCTTTTATACTTAGTATCACTGCACAAGTATTAGAATATGATTTCTGTCAGGACAATATGTATCTACATAGATCCTTTACTATAGGTTTCACTCATCTTCAATAAGAACTCTTGTAATAATATGTAATCTCTTTATATTTTTATTGAATTTTATACCTCCGCCCAACAGCCTTCTACCATAAAGCACAGCTTTTAAGTTGTATCCTAATATCAAATTACCATTTGTGTTTTAAATAACGCAGAAGTCGGCCTACACAATTCTATTAAAATTGCCAGTAAATTAAAAAAAAATTCAGAATGTAACGTTAAGATATCTTCAATCCTAGTCGTTTTTCATCTATATTAAGGCTAAAATATTTTAGACATTATTTCCTTAATGCCATTATTTTATATTTTATAACAAATTGTTGTGTTCGAAATTATATAACTAGATTTTTTCCTTTTAAATTTAGGTCAAGTCTTATAGCTACGTACTAGCATTGTTAACTCTTAGTTTCAATTTAAATTCTTCCAATTTCTTAATAACTGCCCTCAGTACTCTACTAGTGCCTTCCTGTAATTCATTTCTAGTCATTCAAGCCTAGATAAATGCCATGTCATCTGCAAAGATCTAGAAATATATCTTTCGCTATTTTTAGTACCGAATTAATTTCAATATTTCATAATATTGGTGCAGCTGCTGAACACTGAAGAAAAATAACTGGACAGAGTATATTAGTAATAAAATATAAGCATTAAAATTAGGTTCCTCTTTATTAAATAGTGGAATATATACTTTTTATAAGAGCTAAGAATGCGATAATAATTCAATAATTAGAATAAAACTTACTAGTCTGTGCGGTCAATGGTGTGTTTAATGTAAGGGAAAATCACAACTCTGTACTGAGTGTCTGTTATTTTTTGGGTTCAGTTATTATATTATTGATCGCCATTTTGTAGATCCCCCCCCCCTATAAATCGAAATCAATTTTCGCGTAAAATATTTTTATTGAAAATATATTTATTGTCTCATTTGAGAAAGGCTTTTAAAAGTTTTGCCGATTTGAATAAAACAGTTCATTAATTTTGATGATAAACGAGTTATTTTTAGGAAACATTCTTTCCATAATCCCAGAAAATATCAGATTTTTATATTTGGGAAATATGAATGCAAATAATCCTTTATCCTTTAAAAGTTAAAATTTTCATTCTAAGATTTAAGAAAATCGAATGTTTTTATTAAATACTAGCGCGTTGATGCAGAAGAAATAATTTTGGAAAGATCGTTTGAAATTAAAAATAACTCTCTTGTTTAATTATGAAGGATAAAATGAATAATGTTTATTGCCGTATGGGAAATGGATACATTAATTGAAATTGAGTGTTATATAAAGAAGAAGCGTAACTAATATTAATTCTATTTTTTAACTTTATTGTTCAAAACTTTAAGGTTGACAATATTTTTTATGTTTTTCCATCATTGACAGAAACAAATAAGTTGAAGTAATAAGTATTCAAAGTTTCATCGCAATCGGATGAGCGGTAAGGCACCGCATAAGAGACATACAGACAAACATTCATTTTTATTTATATTGATTATATTGAAGATTCGTATGGTAATCTTAAATTTCAGATCAATAAAAAATAAGATTTTGTTGATCAGAAATTTAAAAAACTGAATTTAAAGTTGTTTCATGAGAAAAACGAATCACAATACTTAATAAAACAGATAAATGTCCTGGCCAATCAACAAGGTTTCTCAATCGACCGAGGGCTTAGGGAGAATTGAGTAATTGAGCATATTACTGCGGAAATGGCTAGAACCCTATCGTCCTTAAACCATAGTGTACTCCGAAGAGCAACTGGAGCACTATCAAGTAATTCATCTACATTCGGTGTAATAATAAGTAAGTGTCAGTAATGTAAACATTCTGAGTATTTCCTAAGATATTAACAAACAGTTGCTCATGAAAATCAGGCTTACGTATAGCGTGTGGGTTAGGAGTGACTTAAAAGTAGAAATTGTGCAAATTAAGAACTCCTCTCTTAAAGATATCTATGTAAAATACATTTGCGGATCAACTTAGAATGAGTATTCTCTGTAGCAAATAGCAAGAATAGAAATCTATGTGCCTAGGGTAATCAGCTACATTAAGCAATTGCGTTTACTGAAAGAGATAGGGAAGAAGTCTTGCTTCATACAAAATTGTATATATTCACAGATTAATTCACTCAACACTTATTGCATTCTCTTACTTTGATTTTCTTGAAACTCTCGTTCTTAGAATACATTTTTCTATAGCTGAAATTCTTAAGTGACTGATTTTGGATACCAAGCGCAAATCCTGTTAAGTTGATACAACACTATTTTACACAATCTTCATAATCTCTACTGTAAATATAAAGATAATCAGTACAAGAAAAATTATTTCCTTTGGATTCGGGATTACAAAAGATAGTACTGTGTCACATTGCAGTGTAGACCAAGCTATTTTGCAGTTTCTCTGCGAGATTGGCCTGAAAACACCTGTACGCCTTCAGTGGATTTCATCGCACTTAGGGGTTTATGGTAAAGAGATATCAGATTTATTCACCAATGATGGTTGTGATCTTCAAATAAACAATTCAAATGAGCTTACTCCCTAAGAAATCCACTTCTTAAACAAACATCAACCGTCCCTGTCATGCAGTGACCTCCGGCCTTTTTAATCGGCAATGGCGAAGTTTAAAAGTGGCCATCTATAATATTTGAGATTCTTGAATGTGGAAAAGACTTTCTCTCCCTGTTCCCTCTGACAGTCCTTCTTACATTCTTAGTTGTCTCGAAGGCTCCTGGTAGAAGCTGTGGGATGAACAGGATCTGATCTAAGGTGATCTAGCTCTTCGGGACCTTTTGGACCTATTGCAGGCTTTCCAGCACTAGGGGGATAAGCAACACATTTCAGTGTAGTATCGTGTTTTGCCTAGAGGAAATTTTTTTCCTTCGATTTAAGTATCATGGAATCACAGGGAAGTAAATCACACACAAAAAATGCCAGTTTTAACTGTTCTATCATTCTCATAAAAGACCATTAGATATGTTCTCTCTCTAAATCTATGGTACTTTACATATTTGTTAATCACTTTTTTCCCTATCCCATTCCCCCTCTCTTTCTCTTTTTTGAGATATGAATACTATTTCTGCATTCATATCTGAAAAAGAAGTTTGTGCCGCCAGCGGTTATTTTCAGTAGCGCATTACTATAGCTAGACACCACATTTATGAATACATCAAAGGCCGGATCGAAATTAAGAGGGTGGAAATATATTTGAAAGGGCCACAACTCCCATCCACAACGGTAGAGGGAAAATTATGATTATATCGTTCAACCTGATTTAAAATTTAAATTATTTCCTAATTTTTATATCAATTTAGACCATATTGCTTTCATTGCAGAATTTGTCTTATGTTATGATCCAATTCCTAACATATAATATAAAATTAATCCTACATGCTTTCTAGAAAAGCATAAATTCAGCAAGTTCTCACTTTCCCAGCGAAGGGATAAAAATACTTAATGTTTACCTCATTCTTTAAAAATACCTACATTTCTTCTTCTAAATAGATATGAGTCAAGGAAATCTCTATCAAATCTTATTTTTAAAATCCAAGAAGGGAAAATTTCGGTCTTCTTTGCTCTTGCGTTGGTATGTAGACTGACGTATTTCTTAACATTTGGACATGCATTTTGCCTCCCGAGATTGAATAAAGTGAACTTACAAATTGAAAAAAAGTTCCTAATCTAATTTATTGATAGCACATATAAAATATTAAATTAGCTAAAAAACAAAGTAATTTTTCATTCAGTAAATAGAAGAATAATTTTTTTTAATGTTTTCACATAAATGTTTATATAATGAGTTTTCCTGAAAAATATTTTTCTTTTGTGTTACAACAAAAACTTCTATTCACCAATATTTTATGAATAAATATAATTTTCTTTGATGCATGAGTCTTTAAATTTGAATGAAGAATAACATGTATTATAATAACATGCGTTTTACATAATAACAAAATTTTGTAAATTTGCTGGATCACATAACAATATGAAGTTCAATAATTTGTTTTGGGATACGAATGTTATTTCTTAAACTGAACTCTTTATATGTTTACGTATTTTATACAAGACGTTTATAGAATTTTGTCTTTTTATCATATAATTTGTATGATACTGTGAATGTTTTTTGAATAAAAGTGCATTTTTTGTAACACTTTCAAAAATAAATACATGATAGTGATATATAGCTTTGTAATATTTAATATAAAATGTCAGTAGTATAAATTTTATCTTACGTTAGTTTTATTTGTATGAAGATAACACGCTTTTAATTCTTGCTTCATATTCACATTGGTCTAATTATATGCATTTAAAGTTAATAAGACTCATGTGTATATTTCATTCCTATTGAATATTAGTTCTTCAACGTAATTATTAATTAATAGTTAATAACAGTTCATTATTTATATTGTTAAATAATAGTTAATAACAGTTCATCCTTTATATTGTTAAATAATAGTTAATAACAATTAAACTGTTAATAACGAATATAGTTATTAACAGAATAGTTAGTAACAGAACGTGTGGTGGAATGATGATCATTATGATCCATGTAATGAAGGCAAGATAATGTTTGTTTT